>OY804592.1:88260958-88672506 GCA_963680895.1 Fragum sueziense | reverse complement strand
TAGCCAATTACTCTCAGTAGGATGATGTGTTCTCAAGAAACATAATCAGGTCACAAAGGCAAACAACTGCGAAACCAATTTCCGAAAGCAATTTTCGTACTTTATTGTGGTTTCTTTTTCATATTTAACCTTCGGTGGTACGTTATCATTCAGCAAACAAACGTTAGTTTTTTTATCTGTTGTAATGTACGGAGCTTGATAAAAAACGCATGCTTCGACAGTTTAAAAAGAATGCATTTAGCAGCACCGTCAGAAAGCTGTCATAAATGATAAACGAGCTTAATGTTGTCTATATTTGCCAACACACAATTTTCTATGACCTTGGCATCGTTTGCCTATGATTTACAGACTGAGACATAATCCAGCAAGTGTCTAATAAACATGTCAAAACTTTATAGAAATATACTCAGTTCCATAAATAAGTGTGTACTTTCTTTCGTTTTATTTCACCCCCATCTATCACTAAAATGATTGAATTTGCTGTCATATTGTAGCTTATAGCCTCAGGAAAGTGTCAAACATTTAAAATTGGGGCAAGCAGACAGTTCAAGTTTGTCTTTCTAAGGTTAAATGAAGGTGGTATGAAAATAAAAGTTGCAAAAGTACACAAATCTAGTCAAATTAAAATTTTGATTGACTTATGTTAATCGAATATTATTCATTTAAAACATTTCAATATTGAATTGAATCTTTTTTTTTTAAAAAAAAAAATGCTGAAGTTCTTTCCTGGCCACGATTGGCACTGGATTTGGATCCGATTGAACATGTGTGGGATATTTAAAGAGGAATGTTCCATCCACCACTGCGAAACAGCTATATCCAGGATTTGTCATTACTCTCACTCAGGAATGAAAAAACATTCCTGCTGTAGTGATATTGTGGTTTTTTAGCTCTCTGCGACCGTCACATACTCGTTTGTATCGACAACATAGGTGACCATAAAAGATTTTCAAAATGGACAAAAGAATGTAACCAATTTTTGTGTACTTTCGCAACTTTTGTTTTTATACCGCCTGTATTTAATCCCAGAAAAATGAATTAAAACTGTGCTTTTGGCAAAATTTAAGGGGTGTGTCATTTTTTTAAACTGTTACCTACAAAATGATAGCACGTTGTATTATTTTTAGTCGAGAATCAAAGAAGAAATGACACAAAATAAAGTGCACACTCATTTATGGAACTGAGTATATATCGGTTGAAACTGGTCTATGTGGATTATCAGGGCATCTTATAACGTGTGATCTATAAAATAAATATCTTCTTTGATGGGGATTCTTTGTTTCGTTGTTAGCTCTGAAATGCATCGGATCACATTTTGCATTTTTGTAATGCGGTTTTGTCGCCTCTTCATTATTATATTGAATTGAAGAGGAAATAACTTTATAAAACTAGTTTACCATACTATTAGTTTTATCTAACATATACATGCTTTTTGTCGAAGGACACGTATGCTATTTACATAGATGCAAATATTGTGAATAGCCCATTACCTACTTAGCGACATCGTGTACCAACTGATAATCTGTCATGGGGACCCCATATACAAGAACAAACAACAACAAGGCAAGCAAGACTGTTATCCTTTGCCCCAAGAAGCTCAAGGAAAACTGCTTACAAAGCCACTAGTATGGCCCCAATTAGAGTATGATTCTTGTATATGGACACCTAATTCTTCTTCAGATATCAGTAGGGAGGAGAAGACTCAGAGGACAGCAGCTCTATCGGTGGTGTTGTAGGCGATGGAGAAATCGCGGTCACCTAGATGAAATGCTTGAGGAACTTTCATGGCCCACCCTCCAGCAAAGAAGAGACAACAGCAGTCTGGTTTTCATGCATAAAATCAATCATGGATTGATGAACATTGATAAGGGCAAGTACCTGAAACTTTTACAAACCCCGCGGTCAACTTGATCATCATCTACTCACCCTATAAATATTCTAGATCATTTGCCTACTCTAATACATCTAAATTTTCCTTCTTTCCCCGGATTATACCGCTGAGACAGTTGACCAGTTCAAGCTGCAAAACTAAAATTGTTAATTGTCTTCTACAAAAATTACGGTTGTAGACACCATCTGCCTGTAAAATTTTTTAACTTGACAAGTGTCAAATCATTGACAATACCGTACACATTACCATCACAAATCTGGGTCCGTAGTCATTATCATAATATGGATAATCCATATTTTGACTGCTGCATCATATTGATTTAAAAAGTAAAGGCGTCTCGGATAATTTTATTGTCAACTTTACGTATACATGTAGGTGTTCGCTCGTCGTAAATTTTGTGAAATACACCGCAATTTAGTGATTTTGAGTTGATTTTACTATCGGCCGTACACGTTACCACGGCAGTTTTTCGGGGTTTTTTTGTCGGTTGGGATCATTTTTTGCAAAACATATAAGGATGTTTCAGGTAAGTCATACATCAGAGGAAAGAGTTCAGTAAGGTGGGGTACATGCAACAAACCGCTTGAAAATTGACGCAGAAATAAGAAAGTTATTGCAAAATGTCGTACCTGAAGCGAGGCGAATCTGGCCTTAGAATTACCCTTCCCATCATGCAAAATCACCACCGTGTTAATTACGAGTGTATTAGCAGTTGACCAAACGCCGACTTTCAATCAAAAACATCGATTACACTGGTGGTGAACTTGGACAAAGCGAGGAACATTTTTCATGAACACAAGGTACAGATACTTCATGTTTAAATGCGCGTTTAAAAACCAGTTTTACTAGTTTGAGCATGTACACAACGATTTGCACGTGTTTATCCGCCCAAAACAATATGGACGAATTGGAGAGACACTTAAAGGCTATTGTAATTTTTGTTATTTCACTTCTCTGACTGATTCTGAAGTTGGTATTACAATTCTTGGAGTAGAAGTTTTTTTCCGATGTGAAAATCGTAGTTAACGTTTTTTGAAGGGGACTTGTACGGTTTATTCATGACACCGTGAACATTTTCAATGGCTGTTCGAATTGCAATGACTTTAGTCCTAACAATAGAATGGATTTTCGGTTAAATATGGATAAATCGTAGGTGTTGTTATAAAATCCCGTAACTACAGCTTCAATAAAGTTGAGTTTGTGACGTTTTAGATTTACACCGACGAAGCATTAGTGTTTGTCCGAAAAAACGTCACTAGGTCTATATATAGTAGATAAAAATTATTCTTTTTCAAAGACGAATAAATGGTATACAATAATCATTTCCAAAACAATAGGCCTATCTGGTATTGCAGCCCCCAATTAGAAGGCTTTCAGTAATGACCACCATATAGAAAGTGCTTCGTTTGCCCGTCCGTCCGTTTTTCTACCCGTCCGCCAAGTTCTCTAGCTGACTGCTCTGGGTGTCAAAATACATTAATTTATTATGTTGAGAGTTAAAATGTGTGTACTAAATAAGAAAATATGAAAGGAAAATATTAAGAAAAAAGAGTCAAATTATTTTCAGTATAGATCTATTCTTCTTTTGATTCAATGTTTTTCCAAACCTTTCTAAATGGGGGAAACTGTTTCGGAAATACATAATGTATTTCATTGCTTCGTCTTTGAATATGGATCAATTTTATCAAGAAAGCAGTGATTAATTTCGGACTACGATGGCATTCCGTAAATGTAAATGTAAAACGTCGCAACTAGAGCTGGTTTGAAGCTGTAGTTACGACATTTTATACCAATACCAACGGTTTATAAAAACAGAACAGTAACCAAGTCTATTTTAGCACACAATTGATTGCCATAACCGATATCTCTTATTCATGTGTTCTTCCTATTGATGAGTGAAACATTTTAACCCTTTCCCAAACAATGATTTTGACGTAATCTGTCAACAATAATATTGGGGAAAATACAAAAGTCGGAATGCATAGCGACGAAAATTCTCTTGAAAACTGTCTGAAAGTTTTTTGGACTGTCATATTTACAAAGTCATTGTACATTAAGTATTAGTATGGCCTTTCGAAGCAGAACTTAAAAAATATATAAACATAGGTATAAGAATTAAATATATAGAAATAGGAAAGTTCCACCGTCCTAAATTAAAGAAATCACCATGGAAACATGCCACATGCGTATAATAATATACACAAAAATATGCTAATTTCAATTTTGATTTTAGTTTGTATATCCTATTGGACATTGTATTGTTAAGAGGTTAAACTGAAAAATTGAAAAAGTAGAAGTTGTATGACAATAAGCTATACGTTCTTCAACGCCAATTACACAAAACGCGGGAACAATGTCGTATTGTTTGGCGGCGATGTTATAAAGTGATGAAAACAGATCATGAACGTAAACTTTTGTTTCAGGAGAAATGTAGTGAAACGTCTTTTTTAACATTTTATCTTCCAGAAATCTAAGATATTGAAACAAATGGATTTAATCATATTAGCACAAATATACTCCCCGTCATAAGAAAGTAGCCACATGTCTAATGCAAATGGTCGCCAATTTTAGAATTATTCATAAATGTACCGAAATAAATACAAGATATTGAAGCATGGCAAGTAAATCGAAAACAGTCGAATTACCCCATTAATTAGACTGTTTCGATTTTCTTGCCATGCTACAATTTTGAGACGATTCCAACACATCCAACGTCTACACGTGACGTCATTCCGACAAGACAACCATTATCGGGACTACTACCTGTGAAATCGACAGAAAAAGGCAAACGTTACAGATAGATTGCTTCCTGGGTTGGGTTCTATCAGCAGTAGAGGCTGATTAACGTATTAGACCATCCGTTTCAGACGTCTTGCGATACCCATAGTCTTGTTACGATGTTATTGACAACATTACCTTCAGTGGTTTAGACAGCATCTATTGTTTTCTAAGGACAATTGCATAGCATGTATTAATACCAACGGTGTTCACACTCGAAAATGTCTTGTAAACGCGAGTCTTATCCTTATCCACTTTCAGGAATTGCTACGGTAATAACAAGTATAGTGATAAATTGACAATTATTGAAAGTAAAAGATTAAATGTGCATTTGTAAAATTTTATTCATGTACCGCATGCAATCAAGGTGTTAATTAAAAAGGAAATGCGCACTGTTAACTTTTCCCGTTAGTATACTTTAGAATGCATGCCCGTAGAAAGCAATTCCATATGGGCCCTGTCTAGTCCAGTGTCTAATATTCGGGGGGGGGGGGAACTTAATTAGATTTGCCATAAGTTTTAAATGTGAAATGATGAAAATTCGGCATTTTTGCCAACTATGAGGGGGGGGGGGTGGCTCCAGAGTCCCCCTGTTCGTACGGACCTGGGATGTGTGAAGCAGTGGATCCTCCTTAGAATAAATGGTGATAATGGTAATGACAAATATTACAGTATAGATCTGGAAACGTTCATTTAGGCTTTTGCGACCAACATGGATCCAGATCGGACTTTGCATGTGCACTGTCTGATCAAGATCCATCTTGTTCTCATTTAATAGCTTATTCTCCACCTGTACCAAATTTAAGAAGGCATAACAAAAATCTTACCGGTGAAACTCCAAGGTAACGATAAAAATGATGTTGATGATGATGATGATGATGATGATGATGATGATGATGATGATGATGATGATGATGATGATGATGATGATGATGATGATGATGATGATGATGATGATGATGATGATGATGATGATGGTGATGATGATGATGCGATATTACCGAATAAATGTTTAAATGTGCCGTTAAGTCCAGTGCAATCGATTAATTTATCAAACATGTGCTCATAAAACACCGTAGCTGGAAAAGATAACATCGGAAACATGCTGTAACGTTGTCACGAAGAAACCGCACAATGATTTTCAATGACATGACACCGAAAACTGCCATTTACAGCCTTTATTTGTACATTTATATGTCTTTTTTGTATACTTGCAATGCAAATAGATAAACATAAACAGTGATATCGTACCATTTCGTTCGGGCGATTAAGATCAACCCACATGATCTCAATATGCGCTTTGTGCACTTGCAATCCGTTTATACCATTTGAAAATAATGATCGATAAAACTGATATTTTCGTGCGTATTATATATCATATCTACATACCTTAGTAAGTTCCATTTGAGTGCATCCTTTAAAAAAAAGACGGAAAAAGAAGTAAAACAAAATGCCACGTGTATTGTTTACAAAAATCCGTATGTGCAATGAAGTATCTGTACCTTGTGTTCATGAAAAATGTTCCTCGCTTTGTCCGAGTTCACCACCAGTGGATTAGCCAATGGACGATCAGAAAAATGTCATGCCCCAATTGTTCTTCGTTGCACGTGTTCTTGCATCGATTTATCGACTGATTATCAAAACAATCGATATGCTAATGGCAAAGAATTTTGTGCTAACAATAGACTAGGTTTGCTATTATAATTTGATAAACCGTTGGTGTTGTTATAAAATCTCGTAACTACGGCTTTAATCAAGCCGTAGTTACGAGATTTTATAACAACGCCTACGAAATACTATTTTGTTTGTCCGAATTAACGTCCGATTAACTGGATAAAATCGTTCCCTATTAACGACCACATCCCCATTGCCTGTCTTAAATTCTATGTTGGACGGAGCGATCTGTCGATTGGGGTTTGGTCAGTTATGTAAACATCAGTCACTCCCGTTTGTCTCACTTTAGATAAAAGCACATGTTTACGTCATTCGTATGAAACATTTGAAACATGTGTACATGGTTTTAATGTCTATACAAATAGATTAGGGGCCTAACTCGAAATGCTGTATAGTCTAGTCACAATTTTATTGCACAAGGAGGAAATCGTTACTTTTTGTCAACAAAATTTCTTTCACATGCGTTGGTCCGAATTTTGCATATGTGTGCAGAAGTTTGGAATTCGATATTATCATGTTGTAAACTTCATACACAAACTACCGTGACTGTGCATTCGTGAACTCGTATATTGCAAACTTAAGACACCTCAAAGATTTGAACAATATCTTATCAGTTTAGATGCCAGTTCTAATACAACACCAATCATCCATGCCGCTATTCATACTATATATATAGACCTGTCGTTTTTGTCTTAAATGTCCGGCTTTCCTTTGTTAATTTTATCAACATGTGAAGTAAAATCGTAACCGAAGTGTAAACCAAATAGTTACCATCAAACCGAACCAAGGCTGCACTATCAAAATATCATGGCACATACCAATCCCTCTCTGTCTGACATTTTTGTTAAAGTATTCCTCAAAAGCTCAAATGTCAATATAATGGACCCAATGTCCATCTTATCAATGGAAACACAGCCGAACTAGACATAAACTATAGATATGTCATTTACTGTGGCGTTTGTTGGACAAGACGTAATCAGTTTCAACACTAGCTGGTTTGTTTTGTTGCATAGTAAACAAACACGGCGGGCTATCACATGACACAACATTTTCTTTATTTTTCAAACTTATATGTTGTTATATGGCCAATCTAAAATAGTTTGAGGCAATATACGAAAAACGGTCGGGAATTTACTGGATTTATCCTTTAAACAACGCATTATAAATAAGCATTTGCGACGAACCAAAATTTGGGTTGGTTAACTTTTCATTTTATGTATTCACGGTTGGGATTGTGCATGATGGGATGGATAACGCATACGGAGTATACGGACAAATTTGCCTCGCTTCAGGTAAGAAATTGTGCAATAATTTTCTTATTTCTGCTTCAATTTTCAAGCGGTTTTTTGCATGTACCCCGCTTAGTGAGCTCTTTCCTCGGATATATGACTTGTTTGTAGAATCTTTGTACTTTGTCCAAAAATTGATCCCAACCGACCAGAAAAACGACAAAAAATTCAGGCCCTTTTTCTAGTCGGTTGGGATCGGTTTTTGAGAAAAGTACAGGGAAGTTCCAGATAAATAATACATTTGAGAAAAGGGCTCAGTAAGACGGAGTACATGCAACAAACCGCATGAAAATTGACGCAGAAATAAGAAAGTTATTGCACAAATTCTTACCTGAAGCGTGGTTAAGGTATACGAACTGAGAATGAAAACACCACTTTCTAGCCATATGAAATGCATCAAATTACACACACTTGTAAATACACTTCACATAAGTTGATTCACCAGGCCATATTTCAAGATTATGCTTCAAGAAGAAAATAATTTACAAATTTTATTTTACTCTTTATTCATATGCAAGGGAGGTAATTTTGAACATTTCTGTCAAATATTTCCATAAGTATGCATTAATTCAAAATTCTAAACCATACAAAATGCTTATGTTTGTATTTGGAATAGAAATGTAACACAGTTTAGGAATTACTGGCACTTTTCAAATTTCGCCTCTGGCTCTGCATTTCATTCTCAGTTCGTAAACCTTAATTTGGCCGTAGTCGTTACCATTTTGCTTTCTGGTCGGTTGGGACAATATTTCGGAAAAAGTATCATGAGTTATCTAATAAATATGTCATACATCCGATGAAAGAGCTCGATAAGGCGGAGTACATGCAGCAAACCGCTTGAAAATTGATACAGAAATAACAGAGTTATTGCAAAATGTCTTACCCGCAGCGAGGCGAGTCGGCATCAAATTTTGTGCAAAAAATAGACTGAGTTTCCAGTTATGTTTTGATAAATCGTCGGTGTTGTTATAACATCTCGTAACTACTCTTTGATTCAAGCCTTAGTTACGAGATTTTATAACAACACCAACGAAATACTATTTATTTGTCCGGAATTACGTCACGGTTTACTTGATAAAATCGTTCCCTACTGTCGGCAGTCGTTATCCATCCCATCATGCACAATCCCCACCGTGGTATTGTGTAAAAGATCCTGTGCATTCAGCAGATCCCTGTAGTTATCTCGCTTTCTCTGTTTTATTTCTCTCCCCCCCCCCCCCCAAAAAAAAAATATTAGTATTTCTTGTCCAAATGTTATGTACATAACATTTGAGTGGTGAATGAAACATCTATGTTTCTAGCTAATTGATATCGATGCGATTTCGTCAATTAGTTAAGCATGAAATGCTAGCACCTTGCATGTTTTAAAACTATATTTAAAACTATATTTGTGTTTTAAATATTTATTACGATATTACTTTTTTATTTTTAGAAACGTCCGCATGTTTCCTCTACATCCGTTTTCTTTTTTGGACCAATAAAGATTATCTCATTTTTGGATTTAATTTCATTCGTATTTAATTTCGTTTTCGACTGTTATGGTTATATATCGCGGCTTGAGCACCTAACCCTATATTCCTGTTGTTTCTCATACCATTAAATTAAAAATAAAAGTAAAGGTTGATTTAAAGTTTCAAATCTATAATCTAGTTCATAAATTATGTGGGGCATCGTGGTCTGGTTGTAGAACACAGGCTTCGGGACCGAGAGATTCTGCCTGTGCCACAGGAATTTATTAGCAAAACAGTTACCCCACGGTGTTCCTCTTCATCCTGATGAATGGGTACACGGGAGACCTTAAATGTTGTGGCTGCCAATGGGACCGACTGAAAACAACAAGCTTGAAATTCAACGATCGTGGAATAAATTGGGAAGTCGCTTGAATTATGTACTTCGTAGCGATACCTTTAACCATCTTTTACTTTTTATCAATCTCCGAGCAGAGTTGTCGTTCGTTACTCTCACATACATCTCTGCAACGGCCTGGGCGTATGAATGACAAGAATCTTGTCAAACCGAGGAAAACGTGTATTATTACTGTTTAACTGTTTCATGTGTAACATTATAAAGTAGACAAAGAAATGGTGATTCTGGTTACATTTGAAAGGCACTATAACTGATGAAATAACCCATACACAATAGAACTATTTTCTCAAGCCTCCTTACCAATGGCAGGAATTTTATGCTAAAAATAGACTAGGTTTACTGTTTTGTTTTGATAAATTGTCGGTGTTGTTATATAATATCGTATCTACGGCTTGAATCAAGTCGTAGTTGCGAGATTTTATAACAACACTTACGAAATACTATTGTTTGTCCGAAATACGTCACGGTTAGCTGGATAAATTCGTTCCCTATCAGAATGAAACGTACAGGAAATTTGAATGAATGACATCAATCTAAAAAGATTAAATTATTTTCGTTCGAAAATGAAATGAAATTTTAAGCAACGTGAAGTATGACATATTTTGGACTTTGGAAAAGAAGAATTATTTGTTATTGCCGTTTTGATGTGATAGAAAGTGACGTAATCTAGCAGATGATGACGCAATACTCTCTGAGGCAACTACAGAGGTGAATGTAATGAATGAACCGTGTGCAAGAGAGTGACTTTTTATATGGCGAATATTCCGTTTGTTTTCGAATCGTCAGTTGCTATTAATAACAAACTAACGCTTTAGATTATATACTTTGTTCAATTACCGCCTTATATCGAATTCCTTGTATTGTTTGGGTAATGGTTAATCGCTAGCGTTCAAATCTGAACGTCATGGGTTCGAGATATGGAATCTAAATATCTTTGTCTATAATTATTTTTCTTACAACATTCTTCGCCTATATTTTGTTCATTCCCGAGGAGAAATTGAAGAAAATGTCGAACATTAAAGGGGCTCGTTCTATTTTTTATGCTTCCGAACTGTTCGGGAACTCATATTTGTGCATGGAAAAACAATTAGCAATGGATAAAAACCTCAATCTCGGCGAAAAAACATTTTTCCTTTGCTATAGATCAATGCTTTACAAGCGTGTTTACACATTCTATTTTTACTTCAAAACAAGACAAGGTCAAGGTCAACGAGACACACCTCCGCGATATTAACACACCGTACAACCGGCTGTGTGGATGACTGTGACCTTCTTTGCGAGGAATACGTGAAAAGGTTTATTTTGTACAAGCACTGAACATTTATACGCGTATTTATCAACTATAGAATACCAAAGATCCTTTCGTTTATTTATAAAAGTAAATTCATTTGACCTACCATGCATATGACATCAGATGCCGAATCTGTCTTCGCTGACTTTCTACGCAGCCGGTTGTACGATGTGTTAAATCTCGCTGAGCACATATGACGTATCTCTGACGTAATTAATTTTTGAAGGTTGGGCATATGTAGCCGTTACAAAACAAAAACAAGGACGACCAGCATGTTATTAATTGACTTGGATTTTGATACTTAATATTTGCTCGACGAGTGGTTACAATGGACATAAATGATCTACCCCTTCAGGTTGGTAATTTCATACGCTATTTCTGGTTTGTAATTATTGTGCCATTTGCATTTTCGACAGCCTAGCTCGTCCCCCTTTAAAGGACACCACTGATCCAAAGAAAAGGGCCTTATTGCAAACTTGCTGCAGCAAAACAAGAGCAAGTACGTTGTCGGTCAGAAATGTGCCGAGCGCACAGCTGAAGCACTAGGTATCAGTCGAATGACCGTATATCGGATCCATCGAGAATTTCGGCAGACTGGGACGCTGATAGCTCCGAAACGTCAGGAGCGGGGAAAATAACAAGGTAATTGACGAGTTTGATGGGAACGTCATTAGACTTAAGATCCGCGAATTCGATGGACAGCGTCGGAGTTTGCCACGACTCAAGTAGTTACACATGACACTGAAAGCTAAAATAGATCACCCTGGCAGTTGTAAACATCTCAGACGAACATTACTAAAATTAGAACTCAGTTGGGGGAAAACTGTGGACAACCGAAAAATCAGTGTTAAACAGCCAACCATTGTCGAACAACGTTTAAGGTTTACTTCGTGTACATCGACGAAACGTGGGTTAATTCCTGCTATACCGTGACTAAATGTCGGCAGTCCCAAGAGAAGAGGACCAGAGAATAGCAGCGCCATGCAACCGTGACCAGTGACCAGTTGTTGATAATTGTCCACACGGGATCTACGCCAGGTTTTGTTGAGGAAGCCGAGCTGGTGTACAAAACTTCTCCAACTATCATTGGTGATTACCATAGAGAACTGAATGTGGATAACTTCCGAAAATAGCTCGAGGAAAAGCATTTACCGAACAGCAAGAAATCCGTTATAAAAGTATACTGGCTTCAAAATGAAACGTTCACTGTACTTGTACGCAATTATTGTGTAGAACATAGGTGAAAGTAAGATGCATAATTGCAGTAACGCCATTCAAAATAGATAACGTTTAATGTTCTGTGACTAAAATGAATAAAGTAAGTGTGTAGTCGTACTTCATTTACTCTCCATTGCCGATCTCTATTGATTAAACCATCAAATATGACCTCTGCAGTTTTCGGTACGCCATTTGAATTATCGAATCAAAATCATTCAGTTTTATCTTGCATGATCATTACGTATACATTACGTCGCTTCTATTTTTGGCTGAAGCCGGTAGCATTTGAATTATCGAATCAAAATCATTCAGTTTGATCTGGTTTGATTACGTATACATTACGTCGCTTCTATTTTTGGCTGAAGCCGGTAATTTGGAGTGTCAGCCAATGAAAGTTTGTATCAGATTTTTGAATTGCTTTGTTGTGTATCGCCAACGATTGGATACTGAAATCCCGCCAAGGCCCCGAGATTAGACGTGAAATGACCCCGCGAGAACAGAGCTCATTCTATCGAAATGGAATGTAGAGATAATGTGCTCTGTTCATAAGAGAGTATACTTCATTATGAAGTGTCAAACATTTAATGTCTCAAGATAGTTATTGCCATGTTTTACTTTTCAGAAATGGTTGACAGCAAATACATATAGTATCCCATTCAACGACGGTGTGTCGAGACTGCAGCTATTGGAAATCGTTCGGCTAACAAGCGCCTTCTTATGTCATAGACGACTAGTTAAAACACCAAGATCATGACGAGATTCAACTTCCACCATAATATCCCAAGTTCAATCCAATTGAATTGATATGGGGCCAGATAAAGTTCATCGTGCGAATTCGGAATAGTACATTTACGCAAATTTAACTATACAAACGTTAACATTAACTATGAAAAAATAATACAGTTTTCTCTTGCATGCAATATAAATCGACTGATATTAAAATGTATAAATTATTTCATCGCACATTTAACGGCACACTGACGTTAACGGGTGAGGCAATAGCTGAGATTGGTAGAGACATGAGGCATCATGCATGTGGACACATTAAAAAGGTAATTGAGAAGATGAAATCAGTCCAGGGGCACAGGGCAGCCCCTATTCTCCATTGCCGAGGTATATATTGATTAAACCATCAAATATGACCTCTGCAGTTTTCGGTACGCCAACAGCCTATTTGGTCGCCATAATCTAATTATAGCACATCATTTGAATTATCGAATCATATTCATTCAGTTTTATCTTGCATGATCATTACGTATACATTACGTCGCTTCTATCTTTGGTTGAAGCCGGTAACATTTGAATTATCGAATCAAAATCATTCAGTTTGATCTTGTTTGGTTACGAATAGAATAGAATAGAATATATTTAGAATAGAATATATTTTATTGCTCAGTTATACCCTTACGGGTTAAAAGCAAAATTGAACAAAACAAATACACAAATAAACACATATATACAAAACATACATTGTAAAAGTTTTTCACTTTTACACGAAACAAATCTACTGTTTGGAGTTTAAAGCTATGTTATTTTACATTCATTTATAAAACATGCAATCGATTGAATAACATTCAAATCTTTGCAACTCATTAACTTGAAAAAAGCTACATTATCATTCTGGTCATCCCATACAAAATTAGTTTTAAGCAGACTTGTGCGTAATTTCAATCGTTCTTCGTTATATTTTTCACATCTTATAAGAAAGTGAATTTCATTTTCAACACAATTACATGATGTGCACAATCTTTGCTCCTCTGGTTCACCACAATATCTAACACGCTCAATTCGGAGTTGGTGGGAACTTCTTCTAAAAGCACTCAAGGATTTCCGTTTATTTTTATCCATTATATGATCAAGATATGTTTCAAATTTGAAGTTTAGTTTTAATTGCTTGTATATCCATAATTTATGCATCCCCGCACTTTCTGAACGGCGTCTTGACCAAAACGACATAAACCTATCAGTCACTTTGCGCTTAATTGCAGCTAAAAAAGCGTTTGAATTAAAGGTAAACTGGTTTTGCCAAACATGTGAAAATCCAAGTTCCTGCAGAATATTTTGAATAAATTGCAACCAGATTGACTTATTACTAGAAGCATTTAATTGTTCCAAGTAAGCCTTTGCAACTAACGAATCTGCGCTTGACTGAATAGTATGCAGCCAAAAATTGATAGAACTAGTTATAATTGTTATTAGCATAGGCATTTGACCTAGTTCACTTATTACAGCAAAATTAGAAGTTTTAGAATGAACTCCGACTACGTATTTACAGAATTTTATCAAAAGTTTATCAAATTCATTACTGCCTTTAATTGACATTTCAAACAAATCGTCCAATGATTTATTCTTGTAACATGGTTTGTAAGCAGCCCAAATTTCGCTACCGTAAAGTGCAATGGGTTTAACGAGGGAATCAAATATCTTTAAAATGATAGAAGGCTTAATATCCTTATCAAATATTCCCTGTTTAATTGAAAATAGAGCTCTACTCGCTTTTAACCCTAGTGATTTTTCAGCAGAAGAAAACTTTGCAGTGTTACTTATTATTACACCAAGATATTTATATTGTTTCACATGTTCCAATTCAACATCACCAACAAAAAATGTATACTTGTCGTTAGTCAGGCGACCTCCCTTAGTAAAAACCATAATTTTTGACTTCTCGGCATTTATTTGAAGACCCCATTTATTACAGTATGCATACACTTCTGACAAATTTCCTTGCAACTCCTTTTGCGATGTAGACAGTAATAGTAAATCATCTGCATATAAAAGATGGTTAACCTTTGTATCATGCAAAAGCGGGGCATCATTCGATCTTAAATCGTTACCAATGTCATTAATAAATATATTGAATAAAAGGGGACTAAGCACGTTTCCTTGATGGACACCTTGTTTGATGTTGATTGGTCCCGTCAATTCTTTTTTGCATCTTACACGTGATATCGGACCTAGATACATAGATCGTAACAACTTATAAAGTTTACCATTTATTCCGGCTTTTAGCAGTCTTAACAGAAGTCCATCATGCCACACTGTGTCAAATGCCTTCCTAAGTTCAATGAAGCAGCTAAATAGTTTTTGTTTACTGCTTGTTTGAATACATTTATCTACAATAGTTTTTAGAATAAAAACTTGATCTGAAGTACGGAATTTCCTTCTAAACCCAGCTTGTTCCCTTTTGATGTACGACTTTTCTTCAAGAAAACTTGAAACGCGATTGTTTATTATGTGGCAAAATAATTTTCCAAAACAACTATTCAACGTTATTCCCCGATAATTATTGGGGTCAGTCTTGGAACCTTACTTGTGGATAGGCACAATTATACCTTCTGTCCAAGAGTCAGGAAATGTACCTGTTTTTAAAAGAATATTAAATAACTTAAGAACGTGTGTTTTTATAAATGGGATGGCTGATTTGATCATTTCGTTTTTTTATCATATCAAAAGCGCTCGATTTGTTGTTTTTTAATTTTCTACTGGCATCCAAAACCTCCTTTTCTGTTATTTCAAAATCCAGATTACCCGTTTGCATATTATTTTCGAGGGATGAAAGTTCGTCTTGCACATTTTTCTTCCTCTCTTCACGTATACATTACGTCGCTTCTATTTTTGGCTGAAGCCGGTAATTTGAAGCGTCAGCCAATGAAAGTTTGTATCAGCTTTTTAAATTGTTTTGTTGTGTATCGCCAACGATTGGATACTGAAATCCCGCCAAGGCCCCGAGGTTAGATGTGAAATGACCCCGCGAGAACAGAGCTCATTCTATCGAAATGGAATGTAGAGATAATGTGTTCTGTTCATAAGAGAGTAGGCAGCCCCATAAGAGCACGTCATATACATTGATGACGATACCACGGGCACAGCTGGCAGAGACACAGATACATCCATCGAGGGTGAGTGAAATGTCTTGAATTAGATTCGATTTACAAGATAAAACATATATTTTGGAAGAATATAAAAAAGGAAATAATCTACTGAATATAAAAATGTGTTTACAAAAAGAAATATGATGTATAAAAAACGTAATATAGAACTCTAAAAACATTAGAAATATGTAAGGAAAAGAATTGAAAAAACAGACAATTTTAATATTGATAATTCGGTTAAAATGATATGGTTCGAACCTTGGTCAGTCATGGTCAGAGAATTCTACGGCTATCATTCGACCTCTCTTCACCACATTTCTATAAAAAAAAATATTCATATTGGTCTAATTTGGTAAATGTGCTTCGGTGACGTATGCGGATAGCAACGGAATTAATCAGTATCAGTTTAATATGACTATCCTATACTAGTACTTCCAAAACATCCTAACCGAGACTCCAGCTTCTAAGCAACATACACGAAGGTTAACGATATCAAACCATTGGTGGGAGATAATTTTTTGTATGAAAGGATATTTGTCTCGACCGGGGATCGAAACCGGTACCTATCGAGTACGCCCTACCAAATGCACCATGACCACGGTCATTGAGGAAAGTGTTCACACATATTTGTCATTAAACCCCTTTTAATTCTTTTTATAAATAAGTATCGAGTCCGATTAGATGCAGAACCACAGAAAAGACAAAACTATATCGAATTTAGGAAGTAGACCTAAACAAAGATGGGTAGAAAGTCGTTGAGTAATATGATAGAGAGAGGTAGAGAGAAAAGCGTCATTCTATAAGGATGTGGATTTTAAGTAAGTGAAGGTATCGCAAGGGATTAAAGCATGAATAGGTCCAGAGAAATCATTGGGTAACCAACAATTATGTGAGAAAGTAATCGACCAAATAGCGTTCCAGAGAAAGAAGCTAAATAGAATAAAATCAAAATTTTTGCGAGATAAGCGTTAAAAGTCCTTAACATGATAACAATATCCAGAAAAAAACTTATATGTACAGAAAAAGATGGCAAAGGGCAAAGAGCAGAGGCCCAACAAACAGAAAAGAGTTCCTCAAAAGAAAACAATTCATTAGAAAAGGTTGTTTCATAATGTCTTACTAGACAGCCTCTCAGCCAAGTATAATTGTGCTAAAAAGAAGCTTAACTTGACCTGGCATATTAAAATGAATATTTTGAGTGCAAATTGAAGACAGAGGCAATCCGAGGCAATACTCGAATGAAATATAGGTCGCCTTCAAGCGTGAATCCAGCTGCTGATCGAGCATGTCTGGCCAAGAGGTTGTGTAATTAAGTAACTAAATCAGACATGGTGAAACAAGATTAATAAACCCTCTCTATTTATAAGGTGGAGTATAGGTATGTACATATTTAAACTACTATCACATAATACCGTCATTATACATGTATTATGTATCCGAATAAAAAGTCGTCTTTACAAAAGATATCCGGTCTTGTACAAAACGGATTGAGTGCCCATCGATCTACGTTTAAAATTTCAAATAGTCCGCTTTGTCTTTGAACTAGTTTCCAAGCACTGAAAGTTACATCAAATAGATTCAAAGAAAGAATTGCAGGTTTAACATCGGTACTTAAACGTGTAAGTGCATAATACAGTAATTTCTAAATGGTTTTTATGTACATTCCAAAATAGTTAGTTATTTATAAAACGATCTTCAAAGGATTTAATTCAGAGCTAGAGATAGTTAATTCCAATTAAACCGAACGATTGCAATTACTTGTTTTTAATTTCAACCGTATTTCTGCCTTTTCCATGAAAATATTTATTCGATAACTTTCAAGGTTATCAAGGAGATCTTGTTTCAAACGGTTTCTGCTTTTCGAAAGAGAACTGAAAACCAGCTATATACAAGATAAAATATATCGATGAAAATTAAACATTAATCAATACGTAATATCGACATCCACGGTACTAAAACTTTAAGGACAGTGCGAATGTCTCTGCGACACGTCACATCACTATTTTTGGACAAAAACGTCCGAGTGTTCAAATTTGTTGATCGATCATTTTCTTTTGGTGATTAAAAAAAGAGAGAGACAGACAAACAGACAGACAGAAAGATAGTCAGACAGAGAGAGACAGGCAGATAGAGACAGGCAGATAGAGAGACAGAGAACAACATTTCCTCCTTTTCCCTAAAACATTTAGAGAACAAAAGAAACCCATTTTCAGTTTTGTCTGGATGATTCAACATACACATATTATAATTGATTCATCTATGGTATTTAACCCCTTTCAAATTGTTAAGTATATAATTTCATGAGAAAATATTGGGAAAAGATGCGTCCTTGAGAAATGTCTTTCACAATGCCTATCCTTACCCAAATAAGACATTTAATAGTTTTAACGTCATGCGAATATAGCTTAAAAATGGTGGAAAGGACAACCAGCTCAATATTTTCTATGTTGTAACATGCAGCACGTGCTCTTTTTATATTTTTTTATCTGTAAATCCTTTCAATTTGGAATGTTATAAAGCCTTGTCGTTTTGGAAAGTGTTAAATTACATCTATGGATTCTGAATCCTTACACTTGTTAAGACAATTATAGTGGTTCATATGTAGAACAAATAACAGTGATTGACATAGTTCGGATGTCTGTTTATCATGTACTTTATAAAATTGGATGGCCCGGTATTTCTCGTACCAGCACTACATCATTCTTTCCTTAGCTGTAGCTGCTCATCATACATATGTCCGATTTTCTAACTGTTGCAGTAAAGAGACATGTCGGATAGAACTATAATAGGCACAACATATTTACAGATCCCTTGCTGCTCTCCCACATATGTTAACGAATCTCCTATAAATCATAACTCAAATTGCGTTATGGGATGATTCTTTCTGAATGAATAAAAACTCAGCATTTCTATTTTGAAACAGACTCACTGAGGTATACAAAATTATCATAATTATACTTTAGAGGCTATTGCATCTATATTTCAGTAAATTGTGTGGGACGGGTTCTTTCGCAAACTCGGGCAACTATGCCAAAAGAACCCGTCCTATACAATATATTCTTATATAAATGTAATAACCTATAATGCTCGTCCAAAACCGGTATTCGAAAATATCGAAGTCCAACAACCAGATGCCATCCTGTTCAGAATAGAAGATAATCTTCGCATTAATAATAGGCCGTTTCTAATACCATGAATAGACAGAACCAGTCAGATAATATTTGAACCAAATTATTCTTGTCCGGATGAGGTTCATGATAAATGACATATTTATATGTTCCTGTCTGACTGGGCTTTGTTTTAATTAACAAGATAGACCTAGGATATATTAGATATGTACTGTGTTTGCCTTCTGATTAATGATAAAGGTGAAGCAACAGACCAATTCATAATGATAGACATGAATGTACTTATAAATGTACATCCGAATAAATATTTAGGATTACAACGCATCATTAGCTACAAGACACTTCGTGTATATTCGGGCGTCATCTGTAGCAACGGAAATTGACAATGGTATCCCTCGTCAAGTTCCGTTGCCATGGATGGCGCCAGGAAACTGACGATAGTAGATCTATCTCGTTAATTTCCGTTGCCACGAATGACTCCTATGAATGAACGAAGTGTTTAGTATCTAATTATCGGTTGTAATCCATAAGAACGGATTCGTGTGAGCTGTATCGCACAGCAATAACCGGCGTGGTTCGTGCCCTCTGTCATTCACATGAACCTACCTTACCGAGGTCTCGTCGCCAAGTAACCTGAAATGTTTTGGGATTTTGCAGTTGATCTATCAAATATATGTATAAGTAACACTGAAAACTTAACAGATGTAAACCTACATATTTTCTTGTGATGATTATTTTTAGAGGTGAAAAAGATACAGAGAAATAAAGAAAAAATCTAATTTTGTTATTTTATTCAATTTCAATTCTTTTAATGAAAATACTGCATTAAACAGTGATATCATACATTGCACAATATGTCACAAATAAAGCAATAATTTAGGTATAAACATTCTTACTACAAACATTACAATGTACATGATTATACACACACAGAATAATCTCCTGATCAAGAGTATAAAGACACATTGGTAGATAGGAAAATACAAGGCTACCAACATTGTATGCACAATTTCTAAACAGTTCTAAATAGCATAACTACAATGTATTATGTATCTCTAATTTCTAATGCTTGTAATAGGTATGTACATAATTTAGTTGCTTGATTCCTATTTTCAGGGTTTAGTATAAGTTTGAGCAAGTCTATTTCTTTCTCTTTGCAAATATTTGTTTTATCAATGCCAAACTCTTGTAACAAATCATCCCTTATTCTATCATATTTTGAGCAGAACAGTATAAAGTGAGATTCATTCTCTACTTCATTGCAAAATTTACATGTCCTTTCATCACGTGGAGTTTTAGGTCTTGTATATCTGCCTCTTTCTATATTTAAGTCGTGAGCACTCAATCTAAATTTAGTTATTATAGAGTTATATTTCTGTTTTAGATTTAAATTCAAATAATTTGGCAAATTACCATCAAAATACAAAATAGAGGAGAATAATTTCAGCTTACTATCATCTTTAGATTTTAATATTTCCAGTTTACATTCAGTTTGTTTAAAGTAGTATTCATTCAACTTTTCATTTATTGTTTTACAGTCTACGGACATTAGATCAAATTTAATGCCTGTCGATTTCAAAGTTTTATCCAAGCAAGAGTACCATGACTTGCTTCCATTCAGATGTAGGGTTTTATCAGTTTGAAATGCCTTTGACAAAAGCCTGTCGTTGGGTAAAGTTCTTAATCTTTCGAAGTATTTAAGCATAAGTTTAATAATAAACAACGTAATTGGGGAACGACCCATCTCTAGACGACTTGCGAGATTCGAGGAATTCCGACGTATTCCAAGAACAGACTTACAAAATTTATGTTGCAGTTTTTCAGGTGGAAGGAGGTCAACATTATCTAAATTAATTGTATAGTCCATAATCCATACCTCGCTTCCATAAGTGAGAATAGGTCTAATCAGAGAATCAAATAGTTTTGAACTTAGCTTGGTAGGAAACTGGGAAAAGTTTGTAAGTTTTTTCTTCAACGAAAACATGGCCTTCATGGCTTTATTATATAGATCTTCTGCAGCATGTTTCAAATTACCATTATAGAAAAATGTTATGCCCAGATACTTGTATGAATCGGTTACCTCAACCCTATTATTCTTGTATGTAAAGTGGTAATTTTCATAATCATGCTTGACTTTATTAAATATAACAATCTTTGTCTTTTTTAAGTTGACATCTAATCTCCATTTATTACAGTACTGTTCTAATTTAGTTAAACAATTTTGTAAACCTGTGCTTGTTTCAGACAACAGGAGTAGATCATCAGCAAAGAGGAGATGATTTAAAGGTACATCACCTAGGAAGACTGGGTCGTTTTTAGATTGATTGCTTACATAGGATCCTAAATCGTTTATGTAAATGTTAAAAAGTGTAGGACTCAAACTATCACCCTGTTTTACCCCTTTGTTATTATCAATTGGTTGTGATATGTAATTATCTTTGCGAATACAAAATGTGGTAGTCGAATACATATGCTTGATAATGTTTAATATTTTACCGCTCATGCCCAGGTTATCAAGCTTCAGAAATAGACCTTCTCTCCACACCGAATCAAATGCTTTTGAGAAGTCGACAAAGCATGCATACATAGGTTTCTTCAACTTATGAAGATATCTATTTATTAAAGTTTTTACTATAAATATTTGGTCTGTTGTTCTATAGTTTGTTCTGAAGCCTGCTTGATTATCTTCTAAAATTTCATTCACGCTCAAAAAGTTTGAGACTCTTTTTTGTATGAGCTTTGTAAAAAGTTTACCTAAGCAGCTACATACACTTATTCCTCTATAATTCTCACAATCATACACTGACCCTCCTTTATGTATAACAGATAAAAATGATATATTCCAAACAGTTGGAAATTTTCCTGAGTTTAGGATTTTATTGAATAGCTTGACTAGTGGTAAAATAAGGATATCTTTACCATACTTTAAAAATTCATTCAAGATCAAATCTATTCCAGCAGCTTTAGAATTCCTCAGAGACTTTAGTGCATTTTTTATTTCTTTGCACGAAAAAGGTTTATTCAATTCAACATCCTCATATTGAGGTTCACAAGTATTATGTTCTGGTCTTTGATCCGTGGGGGGTTTTAGATCATTTTCGTTGTAATTTAACAAGGTCTTGAAATATGTCTGCCAGTCCTGTATGTTAATGGGGTTATTTTCTTTAAATTCAAGGTTTTTAACTTTATCAAGTGTTTTCCAAAAGGCTCTGGAATCATTTTCATTCATATCTGACAGTTGATTCATTAAGCTATCAATAAAATTCTTCGTTTTTACTTTGATTAGTTTATTATACCTCTTTCTTAATGCGAAAAAATTTTGCTTTAAATTGTGGTTGTCTGGGGTATTGTGGATCCTTCTGCCCAACTTTCTTAATTCTCTGCGAAGAAAAAAACAATTATCATCAAACCAAGCTTGTTTTTTCTTCTTTTTCTTTTTAGGCTTTGATAGTTTAAACCTAACCGACAATGTTGCTGCATCTAAAACAATGTTCGAAAATTTTGAAGTAACTAAATTAATGTCGACCTCCTTCTCAGTGTCTAATTCGACCATCAGTTCTGTTAATAATCTCTGAGAGTCAATGGATAATAGCTCTCTCTTAACCCTTTCCCAAACAAGACCTGGTTTTGACGTATCTAATAGAATTGGCCTGGGAAAACATTGAAACAAAAGAAGAAACTGCTGATAACCAGCAGTTTCTCCTTTTGTCTCAATATTTTCTGTGCCATATTTTACACAAATCCTATCTTTAATAACATTCATTTTGTCACTTGTGGCAGTTTTTGAAGTGGATCACCCTAAAATTTTGCTGTTTGGGAAAGGGTTAAATGACTCTTTACTATCGTCAGACCACATGAAAGAACCGGGCATATATGTTAGATTATCATTAATTGGTTTTGAATCAAGACAAAGATTTCTAGATCTCAACCCCATCCTAATCATACAATGTCCGGAATACTCATTAAGTGGTGTGACATTAAAATATGTTATGCAATGTAAAATATCTTCAGAAACAATACAATAATCTATCAAACTACAACCTCCTTTGGGGTCAAAATAAGTATAATTCCCAACTGAGTCTCCCAGCAATCTACCATTTAGAATTCTACTTTTTGTTTCAATACACATTTCTAAAAGGAGTTTACCTTGACAATTAACAATTTTGTCCCTACTAAGTCTGTTCACGCAATTGTCGCATGAGTAATCCGAGGGCAGTAATTCCTCGACAGACTTGGGAAACATACCATCATCTATTATAAAATCCGGCAAATTCCCGGTTCTGCCATTAAAATCTCCAGTCAATATAATTTTTCCCAAAGGTGAATATTTGGCAATATCCATTTTTAGTCTTCCAAATGCATGTTCTGGATCAAATGTTGGAGTTTTAGGTTTGATATAAATGACAGCTAGATAAGTGTCAAATTCTAGACCGAAAAATATTTTATCTAATCTTAGCCATATGCCATAGTCACATTGGCTCACTAATTGGACTCCTTTATCGAATGCATCTTTGTAATATACAATGATGCCTCCTGATCTACGACCTTTTTTCTTTACTTTCTTTGCTGGTTGGTGAAAATGTTTATAACCTGGTAGATTGATAGGAGAATCCTGATTGGTCCATGTTTCAACTAAACCAAAAAAATCTAAACTTTTAACAAACTCTTCAACTTTATATACATGAAAACCGGTTACATTCCATGAAGCAATTTTTATCATAGCAATAGTATTTGTTCTACCAATAAATTTTCAGTTTTGATTTGCGAGGTAAATTAGTACTTTGAAAATAACTATCTTGTGTTGTCTTTATAAAATTATTGGAACATACAGATATTCACACTTAAAAGAATCAAGATAGTGAAATGTGGTATCCGTAAAGTAACAATCACATATGGTATTATAAAGGATGAACAATAGTTATTCAATTTTCTTTTTTCTTTCAGGCACAAACAGAACACCTGATTATAGTTATAAATGAAACATTCCAGTTACTAGTGATATCTTTCTTCCATAAAGATTACCATTGTCTCATCTGAAAACAAGAGATCTGGTTTGATGCCAATAATAAATCAAAATTTAGAAAGCATTAAGGGAAAGGGAGAAATGCTGGTAACCAGCACTCTCCACTTTAGCCCTCGTGCTTCCAAACTAAAGGTAAATAGGTAATTTATGGAAGACTGTATTATAATAGTTACTTTCATGTCCCTTTAAAATATTTAGCCTTCAATAAACAGATAAACACACATTACATTTAACTCATTTAACTCATTACCAGACAGTCAAACTTTAGACTTGTCCAAATACAATGATGCAGCAGATGACCTCAAGTGAATGCAATTTTACATTTCTTGATATTTTAGCATAGAGGACGGGAAACAAGAGATCTGGTTTGATGCCAATAATAAATCAAAATTAGAAAGCATTAAGGGAAAGGGAGAAATGCTGGTAACCAGCACTCTCCACTTTAGCCCTCGTGCTTCCAAACTAAAAGTAAGTAGGTAATTCATGGAAGACTGTGTTATAATAGTTACTTTCATGTCCTGTTAAAATATTTAGCCTTCAATAAACAAATATCAAACATTACATTTAACTCATTTATCCCATTTAAAATACCAGTCAAATTTTAGACTTGTCCAAATTCAATGATGCAGCAGATGACCTCAAGTGAAAGCAATTTTACATTTCTTGATATTTTAGCATAGAGGACGGGAAATTCCTTCATTTGCCACACTGCTTGCCATAGCCTTTATCTTGTTGGGTGCCAAATGTGGGAATGGGTTAGAGAACTAAATCAGATAGTGAAATACTAGAAGAGACACATTTGATAATTTAAGTTACCATCAGTTTCTTCCTTCCTTATAAATGACCCGAAGCCTTTTCCAAGACTGAAGTCTGGTTTTGATGCCAATGATAAAACAAGTTTAGAAAGTACTGAGGTAAGGGGAGAAAATGCTGGCAACCAGCACACTCTCTTCTCATCCAGTATTTTCAAACTGTTATGGGGTATAGGCAAGAAGGCACTTTGAAAATTATTATCTTAATACGATGTAAAGCCTTAGATTCTAGCATAAAATTTACAACCTTGTCTTACTAATAAAATAAGTAAATTGTTGTCGTACTGCAAAGAACAAACATTCACATTTAAGCATTTCCCAAACAAGTCCAGGTTTTGACGTCCCCAAAAGAAAAGAAAAGGCTTGGGAAAACATTGAAACAAAAGAAGAAACTGCTGATAACCAGCAGTTTCTCCTTTTGCCTCAATATTCTCTGTGCTATATTCCACACTAATCAAATCTTTACTTATCTAAATTTAGTTTTCTGGAGCAGCTTTCAAATTGGACCCCCCTCAATTTTTGTCGTTTGGGAAAGGGTTAAAGGACTAAATCAGATAATGAAATGCTACAGGGGACAAAGTAATGTTAGCAACTATTTCTTCCTTCCACATACATGAACTTTGACTTTAACGAAACTGAAGTCTGGTTTGATGACAATAATACACAACAATCTTTAGAAAGCATTGAGGAAAGGGGAGAATGCACTAGCACCAGCACACTCTCACCTTCCACCAGCACTTCCAGACTATGTGGTAAAAGGTTGATACATATTTCACAAATAGCTATCTTTTGTTGCTTTTGTACAAAGGATTCAAATATATAACAATTGCCATCCTATCCTAAATAAGGCAATATTCTTACAATAGTTACATATGTACATTAACACTAAAGATTTAATTAGATAGGTGACACAAGCAAGTTACCAACAATTTCTTCCTTCCATGCATTGGTGACCATTCATCTATCTTGAAACAAAAATCTTGTTTGATGCCAATACAATAATTTTGAGCAAACATTAGAGAGCATTGGGAGAGGGAGAAAAATGCTGGTAACCAGCATCTTCTCACCCTCTCCCAACACTTTCAGACAATAGGTAGAGCTAGATGATTACTTCTCAATATTGTTATCTTGTAATGCTTGGTAAGAAAAGACTCAGATTAAACAATTACTATCTTGTTCTGTCCTACATTAAATAATTGTCTTTCTACAGACAATCAATCTTATAAACTATCTTGTGACATTTTGTCAATGCCTCCATTTTAACAATTACTATCTTATCTTACATAAAGTAATTGTCTTTCAATAAAGTAAAACAAACATTCATTCTGGTAATGATACAATACTGTGTCAAAAAAAAAAAAAAAAAAAAAAAAAAACAAACAATGCAATTGCGAGATGAATAGCAGTGAAATTGTAATTAATCCCTTCCCAAACAATGCCAAGATTTTGATGTCTCTAATAAAGAAGGGTTGAGAAATACATTGAGGCAAAGGAAGAAAATGTGGAAAGTCAGCATTTTCTCCCTTTGCCTAAACATGTCCCAAATTATACTGTACATGAATCCAGTCTTTATCAACCCATTGCCACACAGTGACTCTTTTTGACTCCCTAAAAGACAATGGCTTTGGAGAACATTGTGGAAAATGAGAACATTGCTTGTTACAAGCAATTTTTTCATTTCCCACAATTTTTCTACGTAAAAAGATCAAAAGTGTTAAATTTTATTCATTTTAAAATGTTGTCTGCAACATCTTTGAATTTGGACTAGTCTAAAATTCTGCTGTTTGGCAATGGGTTAGTGTCCACTTAGACATCTGCAACAGCCTTCAAATGGGAACATCCAAATATTCCATCGCTTGGAAAAAGTCTAGTCTGTTTTATGCCTAAGTAGAAGCGACTGAGGGAATGGAAGAAAATGCTGTCTAGCAATCATTGGATACAAATAACAAACAGTATATCAAAAGCAACCTAGGTAACACATACAAGTTGCCTATTATTACTTCCCTCCATATTATGATATATCACAACTTAACAAGTTTTAGATCTGATGCAACTAGCTGTTTAACCCTTTCCCAAACAAGGCCTTGTTTTGACATCCCTGATGGAGCTTGGGAAAACATTGAGGCAATAGAAGAAAATGCAGATAATCAGCATTTTCTCCTTTTGCCCCAATATTTTCTGGACTATATTCTGTATAGTATCTTTATTTCCATCAATTTTGATGTCTAAAAGTAACTTTTTAATTGGATGACCCAAGATAATACCGTTTCGGAAAGGGTTAAGGATGTTATAGCTATCTATCTAAGTATTATGAATTCCTAGACAGTTGAAATGAGAAAGCTCATTTCTTTTAGTAGAGAAAACATTGCGGCAAATGAAGAAACTTCACAAGCAATCTCTTCATTTTCCATAATACTTTCTCAATTATGTTTTCTGACAGGTGCCAAATGTGTCATTGTATTAATAGACAAAAAAAAAAAAAAAAAAAAAAAAAATCCTGTCCCTAGTTTTGGCATCCCTGTTAGAAATAGTTTGGCAAGACATCGAGACAAAAGAAGAAAATGCTGACATTAAATCAGCATTTTCTCCTTTTGTCGCAATCTTTTTCACTAATGTATACTCTGATAATCAGCTTTTTCTCCAAATCTCCTTTTGCCTCATTATTTTCTTTGATATTACTCTTTAAATCCCATTTCTATTAATTCAAATGTCCCTATTGCCATCTACAACAACATCCAGATTCGACAACCCACAGACCCTGCCATCCTGAAAGGGTAAAACTTGATCCTTTCCCAAACAACAGAAACCCCCGGGTGGTCCAATCCAAAGGCCCCCGCAAATGACAGTTCAAAGTAAATGAAATTTTCCAGTTTTTGTTAATGGCTAGACCAATCCTATCAGAGACAGAGAGAAAAAGCATTTCCTTGTGTGTCAATAATCATCAATAATCTATACATGTATATGTTAATGGCATAATAATACTTTATAAGTTATTGAGGGAAGGAAGGAAATGCTGCCCACCAGCATGCTGGCAACAAGCATCAATTCATCCTCTCCTTCCACTGTGCTTTCAAGCCTAGGGATGCAAATTAAAAATACCAAAAGTTACAGACGATATATTTAGGATACATTCAGAATTCGATAAGAAACAAAACAATTCTTTCAATCCCCGTACTAATTGTTCCTTAACCCTTTCCCAAACAAGATCTGGTTTTGACATCCTCAATAGAGAAGGCTTGGGAAAACATTGAAACAAAAGAAGAAACTGCTGATAACCCGCAAGTTCTCCTTTTTTCTCAATATTTTCTGTGCCATATTTTACACCAATCTTCTCTTTATAATAACATCCATTTTGCCAATTGTGGTAGTTTTTAAAGTGGATAACCCTAAAATTTTGTCAATTGGGAAAGGGTTAATATCTATTATATTATGTTATTGGTAAGTTATTTATTGAAAAGGTTTCAGTAATCATATCCTGGTTAGATTGTCAAAAGACAGCAAATGATCTTTGACCCTTTCCTTATCGAATTTAAATCTGATCGTGTTATATAGGTAATTGTGAAAGCTTTAAAAAACATTTTCTATTCACTAGATCCAAAAAGAGATTCTGTCTGGGAAAAACATTGGGAGAAGATGACAATCACTGGTTTCCCAGCTTTTTCATCTTACCCCAATGTTCTTCTCATGGAAGAGACACATGTTCGCTAACTCAGAAAAGGAGTTAACTACTAGTACTTTTTAATGATTATCAAATCAAAATAAAATAATTTTAAGCCGTATTAATCCATTTACACGTAAAAACAATAAAAGTTTTAGACTTGTCCGACAAACGACAAATTTAGGTGTTATAATGCATTATAAAATTTCTGACACTCTGAGTCTCTGTAGAAAGCTTTGTGGAAAATGATCAAAGGCAGTTTATTCATTTTCCACAAAGTCTTCCCTAGTATTCTCCTTTCCAAAGCAAGACCTGATTATGACAATGTCGAAAGAAAAGGCTTAGGAAAACATTGAGGCTTGGGAAAACATTGAGACAAAGAAAGAAACTGCTGAAGCAGTTTCTACATTTTCCACAATGCTCTCCATAGTATTTTTCTTAAACCTTTCCCAAGCAAGACCTGTTTTTTGGTGTGCCCGAAGGAAATGGCTTCGGAAAACAATGAGACAAAAGAAGAAACTGCTGATTAACAGCAGTTTCTCTTTCTGTCCCGATATTTTCTGTGCTAACTTATACACAAATCCTATCTTTACTAAGAGGACTTGTCATCTGCCACTCCTTTCTGATTAGAAAAAAAAAAAAAAAAAAAAAAAAAAAAAAATTGGGAAAGGTTTTATAATGAGAGTGAAAGTTGTCTCTGCGTAGATGGGTTAAAAGATTCGACATACACTATAAACATTTAAAGTTAGTTTAGTTGTCAGACAATACAGATTTGGTCGAACAGTAACTGTTCAATATAACTGTTGTATTCTTCCATTTAACTGTAGATAATATTTAAGTTACTTTTATTATAGTGCTATTAATGACATCAGGACTTGAAACAGTTTTGATTTTAGAACTATAATGCAATCCTAACCTCAGTATCACAATTTTAATTGTGGGAGAAAAAAAAAAAAAAAAAAAAAAAAAAAAAAAAAAGGCTCAGCCTGTAAGTGGGTTGAGCTACATTAAGTCATTTTCTTTAAGAGTTCATACATTTGGTCCCGGAGCGAGTATTGACCCTCGGGGGCCGGTTGGCTGCGTCGTCTTTCACTTCCTCTAACATTTGGAGATCGATGTGGGCTTCGTTTATTATCGTCTTTATGGTAGCCTGTGTAGGCGTAGTTTGACCTGTATGTTTCATACGGGGGAAGACCTAAGACCGGGTTTAGGTGGTTTTTAAGATCGTGGATGAGAGCCAAGTTGCCAGAATGTGATAAGTGTACATTGTCATTTTGGAACATTTCACTGTCCCTTTCTCTAATTTCTGTGACTGGTATAATGCTCACTTTGTCAGACTCTAGAGAGTAAAGTCCTCCATTGTATCGCATCAACTTCTTATTATATAAAGCGTTATCGAGTCTTGGTATAGCTTGAAGTAGTGTTGTATATCGGACAGCAAAATCACTATCGATAATCGGAGAGTCATACCGATTGATTATCGATTGTACAATCTTTTTTAAACAACAACAACAACAATTTAACCTAGTGAATTACAAATAACATATCATGAGATATATGATCATACATGTATATCAGAGATGTACATAGAGGTATATTTTAGTAACAAATATTGTTTAAATAGCTCAAATGCTGGAATCTAACCATCAAAAGTCATTGCTGATGTTGGATTATTTTTATTGATTAAGCAAATGGCAGACTACCAATCAACTCATACTCTTATATATTTTGCCTAGATTTACATTTTTAGCATTAACTTTTACATCTACTTTCCATTCTTAAAAGCCATGGTATGAGAATGGGAGGGAATAAGAAAATGGTCTGGAAATTTTATTTATGCCAGGAAATAGATATCTACATTTTAATTTGGATTCAAATGTCCGAAAAATACCTGCAAAAGAACAGCGCAACTTTAGCGATAGTATCGATAGTGAAAAATTGCAATCGATTGTGGCCGATTTTGGGCTCAATCCGATAGCTTTCGATAGCTGGAGACTATCGGCACAACACTAGCTTGAAGTATATGGATATTGACTTCTGCTAGTAGAGAGACTATAATATTGACCAAAGATCCCATTTTAAGTAGAATTTCGTCCATGTTAGCTTTGGTATCCACATCATTACCTCCAACTGCGATTATAATATGGCTATACATGTCCATAGTACCGTAATTCTCTTCTATGTATTGTTTAGCTCCAGCGATTGTTTTCTTGCCTTCTGGCAGTACCACTTTTTGAATGTTTTGGTTTCTGTAAAGCTTTTTACAGTCAATATTCCTTCCGTGCGAGTCAAATATCATTAGGACTGTGTTCTTCTGTTTGGAAACTTGCGTAATATTTCTCGCGGTTAGCATGTTGCTAGATTGACCTTCTTTTTCTTTCTGAATATTTTCCCTGCTTATTGTTTTTGGTTCCTTCCTTGTAATTTGTATCTCTTTCAAAGAGTTTAATTCCATCTCAAGAGCTCGGCATTTTTCTTTAAGCTCCAAGTTTTCTTGTTCTTTGATTTTAAGCTTCTGTTCAATATAAATATAGTCTTCTTGACTCTTTTCATTTTTAGTTAATTTTGATAGTTTGTTTTCCATGTTTTCATACTTGGTTTCTACTTCTTTCAGTCTTTTTTCTGTTTGAGTCATTGTGTCTATATGTCTTTTGTCACTTTCTGTTAAAACTGAGATTTTACCTTCCATATTGTCTAATTTGTTGTTAATAGTCTTACGTTCAGTTTCTGTCTGTGCATCCATGGCCGATACTCTGTTCTCCAGATCACTTAACTTTCTCTCAGAGACAAGAATGTCACAGTACTGCGTTTCTAATTTGTGTAGTGTGACGTAAACATCTTTTATAGAAGATGCAATATCATCAATTTTCTTTCTAAATGAACAATCCATTGTTTCAAAAGTTACCTTTTCTACTGATGGCACTATTTCCTTTAGATGTGTCTCAGAGTCCTCTGGTTCTTCATTGATAGTCTCGACTACTTCCTTCGTGCTTGTCTCCTCATTTGTTTGTTCGTTTACTACAGCCTTTAAGTGAGGGAATTCTTGTTCACACCAATCACTGAAATGATTCCCCTGTACCGTAACGGTGTGAGTATTGAGGTAGGCCTTAATTGTGAAAAGTTTAAATTGGCTTGTAATGTCATCTGCCCTTGAGACTTGAATGAAAATTTCTTCTATCTCCCCCTTCTCATTTTTGTTATATTTGACTTCTGTCTGGTAGGAGTCCACTTTTTCGAATTGGATGCAGTACCTTATGTAGAAGATTTCCATCCAACACTTGACGTTTTTGGGGGGTAGGTCTAAAAAGCAGACCAAACCCAGAGGACCAGAGGACCGAGGACCAGTCCTCTGAGGACCAGAAGGGTCTAAAAAGCAGACCAACCCTAGAGGACCAACTACCTATGGGGGATTATTACATAATATTATGTCACATGTGATAGATAGAAATACACTTTGGCCATCTGTTGGGTCTTGTGTATTGGTGATTTATGATCTTGAAATGGATATTGCACACATATTTGATGACCGATTTTCTCATATTTTGACTTTGATTTCCTGATATCTTTTTTAATTTTATTTATATATTTAAAAAAATATATTTTGTTTTATTCATTTATTTTTGTTGTTGATTATTTTTCTTTAATATCTTTTTTTAATTTAAAGTTTTAATAAATTTTGATTTTGTTATATTTTTTGTGTTTTGTATTTAGTTTTATTTATTTATTTGTTTTTTTTTCTTTTTTTTTTAATTTAAAGTTTTATTACAATTTTGTATATTTTTATTTATTGTGTGTTTGTTTAATGAGTTATCATAGATCTACTTTATAATTCAATTTCATATTTTTTGATGTTGTTGTTGTGTCTAGATCTATTATTAATTTTTTGTTTTACATTTTTAAGGTAATTTTGAAAATAAATACATATTCAATTTATTGTGTGAATTTTGTGAATTTGATAAAATAACTTTTTCTTAAATTTGCATAAGCCAATAATATTGTTATCAGGGTTTTTTTTTTTTTGTTTTTATTTTTGTTCATTTTGATATTGTTTTATTTTTCGTGTGTTTGATTTTATATTTTTTACTGGTGTTTTATTGTTGTTTAAATCAAATGACCTTTAAATGAAGTACTAGTAATTTAATATTTTAGTGGGTCGTTTTTAAACCCTTTCCAAGACCAGGTTTTAATGCCTTTAAACCTTTTCCAAACAATACCTTATTATGGCGTCCCTGACTGAAGGAGAAAGGGAATACATAGAGGTAAAAGATGAAAATGCTGCTAACAAGTATTTTCACCTTTTGCCTCAATATTCTGTCCTTTCTTTTCAGAAATCCTTTCTTTAACAACATACACAAACTGTAGTGGCTTTTACAATAGAAGCTTTAAAAATGGCTGTTAGGGAAAGAGTTAATAGATAAAACTTGTGGAAACATTGAGGCACAAGAAGAAAATGCTGATGATCAGCAGTTTTTCCTTTCTTCTCAATGTTTTCTGGACCGGCAAATGAGGACTGAGAGAGAGAACCAGTAGAAAAAATGAGGACCAGCAGAGAGGACCAGTTTAATAAAAGAGGACAGACACTGAGAGGATAAGTTTAATAAAAGAGGACAGATAGAGAGGACCAGAGTAGAAAATGAGGACTTGCAGAGAAGACCGGTTTAGAAAATGAGGACCAGCAGAGAGGACAAGTTTAGAAATGAAGACCGGCAAAGTGGACCAGTTTAGAAAATGAGGGCGGGCAGAGAGGACCAGTTTAGAAAATGAGTACCGGCAGAGAGGACCAGTTTAGAAACTGAGGACTGGCAGAGAGGACCACTTTAGAAAATGAGGACCAGCAGAGAGGACCAGCTTGGAAAATGAGGACCAGCAGAGAGGACCACTTTAGAAACTGAGGACTGGCAGAGAGGACCACTTTAGAAAATGAGGACTGGCAGAGAGGACCACTTTAGAAAATGAGGACCAGCAGAGAGGACCAGCTTGGAAAATGAGGACCAGCAGAGAGGACCACTTTAGAAACTGAGGACTGGCAGAGAGGACCACTTTAGAAACTGAGGACTGGCAGAGAGGACCACTTTAGAAACTGAGGAATGGCAGAGAGGACCACTTTAGAAACTGAGGACTGGCAGAGAGATCCACTTTAGAAAATGAGGACCAGCAGAGAGGACCAGTTTAGAAAATGAGGACCGGCAGAGAGGACCACTTTAGAAACTGAGGACCAGCAGAGAGGACCACTTTAGAAAATGAGGACTGGCAGAGAGGACCACTTTAGAAAATGAGGACCAGCAGAGAGGACCAGTTTAGAAAATGAGGACCGGCAGAGAGGACCACTTTAGAAAATGAGGACCAGCAGAGAGGACCAGTTTAGAAAATGAAGACCGGCAGAGAGGACCACTTTAGAAAATGAGGACTGGCAGAGAGGACCACTTTAGAAAATGAGGTCCGGCAGAGAGGACCAGTTTAGAAAATGAGGACTGGTAGAGAGGACCAGTTTAGAAAATGAGGACCGGCAGAGAGGACCAGTTTAGAAAATGAGGACCGGCAGAGAGGACCACTTAAGAAACTGAGGACCAGCAGAGAGGACCACTTAAGAAAATGAGGACCAGCAGAGAGGACCACTATAGAAAATGAGGACCAGCAGAGAGGACCACTATAGAAAATGAGGACCAGCAGAGAGGACCAGTTTAGAAAATGAGGACCAGCAGAGAGGACCAGTTTAGAAACTGAGGACTGGCAGAGAGGACCAGTTTAGAAACTGAGGACCGGCAGAGAGGACCAGTTTAGAAAATGAGGACCAGCAGAGAGGACCAGTTTAGAAACTGAGGACTGGCCGAGAGGACCAGTTTAGAAAATGAGGACCAGCAGAGAGGACCAGTTTAGAAACTGAGGACCAGCAGAGAGGACCAGTTTAGAAACTGAGGACCGGCAGAGAGGACCAGTTTAGAAAATGAGGACCAGCAGAGAGGACCAGTTTAGAAAATGAGGACCGGCAGAGAGGACCACTTTAGAAAATGAGGACCAGCAGAGAGGACCAGTTTAGAAACTGAGGACTGGCAGAGAGGACCAGTTTAGAAACTGAGGACCGGCAGAGAGGACCAGTTTAGAAAATGAGGACCAGCAGAGAGGACCAGTTTAGAAACTGAGGACTGGCCGAGAGGACCAGTTTAGAAAATGAGGACCAGCAGAGAGGACCAGTTTAGAAACTGAGGACCAGCAGAGAGGACCAGTTTAGAAACTGAGGACCGGCAGAGAGGACCAGTTTAGAAAATGAGGACCAGCAGAGAGGACCAGTTTAGAAAATTAGGACCGGCAGAGAGGACCACTTTAGAAAATGAGGACCAGCAGAGAGGACCAGTTTAGAAAATGAGGACCGGCAGAGAGGACCACTTTAGAAACTGAGGACTGGCAGAGAGGACCAGTTTAGAAAATGAGGACCAGCAGAGAGGACCACTTTAGAAACTGAGGACTGGCAGAGAGGACCACTTTAGAAAATGAGGACTGGCAGAGAGGACCACTTTAGAAAATGAGGTCCGGCAGAGAGGACCAGTTTAGAAAATGAGGACTGGCAGAGAGGACCAGTTTAGAAAATGAGGACCGGCAGAGAGGACCACTTTAGAAACTGATGACTGGCAGAGAGGACCAGTTTAGAAAATGAGGACCAGCAGAGAGGACCAGTTTAGAAACTGATGACTGGCCGAGAGGACCAGTTTAGAAAATGAGGACCGGCAGAGAGGACCACTTTAGAAACCGAGGACTCGCAGAGAGGACCAGTTTAGAAAATGAAGACCAGCAGAGAGGACCACTTTAGAAACCGAGGACTGGCAGAGAGGACCAGTTTAGAAAATGAGGACCGGCAGAGAGGACCACTTTAGAAAATGAGGACCAGCAGAGAGGACCAGTTTAGAAACTGAGGACTGGCAGAGAGGACCACTTTAGAAACTGAGGACCGGCAGAGAGGACCACTTTAGAAAATGAGGACCGGCAGAGAGGACCACTTCAGAAATTGAGGACCTACAGAAAGGACCACCTTAGAAAATGAGGACCGGCAGAGAGGACCAGTTAAGAAAATGAGAACCAGCAGAGAGGACTAGTTTGGAAAATGAGGACCAGCAAAGAGGACCACTTTGGAAACTGAGGACTGGCAGAGAGGAACACTTCAGAAAATGAGGACCAGCGGAGAGGACCAGTTTAGAAAATGAGGACCAGCAGCGGTCTCCCTAAAAAGCGTCGAGAAACGCCGGGAACTGTCGAGAAGCGCCGAGAGATCTAAATTGGCGTCGAGAAGCGTCTAGAGATCAAATTTAGTGCCGAGAAGGATAAATTTCTGTATTAGAGACTATAATTGGCATTTGAATTACGAAATTCAATGGTATAGACTATTATGGTTTAAAAATTGATTTATTTGCTTTTTATGTGGCTGTGTAGATCTAGAAGCGCCGAGAGATCTGAGTCAGAGCCGAGAGATCAAGCTAAGCGTCTAGAAAAGTAAATTTTCATATCAGAGACCATACTTTTAATTACAAAATTTTAAGGTATATGGTTCAAAAATTGGTTCTATTTTGGGTTTTTATGAGTCTGTGTTGAAGCGTCGAGAGATCTGACACAGAGCTGAGAGGCGTCGAGAGATAAAGTCAGCGTCTAGAAACGTATTGAATTTCGTAATTCAAATGCCAATTATAGTCTCTAATACAGAAATTTATCCTTCTCGGCACTAAATTTGATCTCTAGACGCTTCTCGACGCCGATTTAGATCTCTCGGCGCTTCTCGACAGTTCCCGGCGTTTCTCGACGCTTTTTAGGGAGACCCGACCAGCAGAGAGGACCAGTTTAGAAAATGAGGACCAGCAGAGAGGACCACTTTAGAAAATGAGGACCGGCAGAGAGGACCAGTTTAGAAACTGAGGAATGGCAGAGAGGACCACTACAGAAAATGAGGACCAGCAGAGAGGACCACTTCAGAAAATGAGGACCGGCAGAGAGGACCACTATAGAAAATGAGGACCAGCAGAGAGGACCACTTTAGAAAATGAGGACCAGCAGAGAGGACCACTATAGAAAATGAGGACCGGCAGAGAGGACCACTATATCAAATGAGGACTGGCAGAGAGGACCACTATATCAAATAAGGACCGGCAGAGAGGACCACTATATCAAATGAGGACTGGCAGAGAGGACCACTATATCAAATGAGGACCGGCAGAGAGGACCACTATATCAAATGAGGACTGGCAGAGAGGACCACTATATCAAATGAGGACTGGCAGAGAGGATCAGTTTAGAAAATGAGGACTCACTGGCAGAGAGGACCACTATAGAAAGAGAGCACCAGTGCAGAAAATAAGGGCCAAAGAAGAAAATGTGCAGACCAGAGTCATAGCACCTACTAATGACAAATGAATGGTTCCTACTTACAGTTTTATTCAAATTCCTCATTTCATGCACATAATCACATTTTTTTTACACAAAATCCGAGAATATTGAAGCCACTATATCTAACTTATTTCCATGAAATATCGTACAGTCGAAAAAACTCCGAAAGTTCCTTAAATTTCCGCTTCAGTCAAACTGAAAATATACTCCTGTTATCATCAATGGATATCAAAATTTTTAAATTAATATTCAACAAGTATAGCCATTGAAATGTAGTAGAAAAAGGAGAAAATTGTTTGTTTTGATCATTTTTTTCCTTTCCTTACTATATCTCAATTAACCCATTCCCAAACATTGACACTTTTTAACAACCTTCAAGATAAAGGCTTTGGAAAACATTGTGGAAAATGACAAAAAATGCTTGTGACAAGCAATTTCTTCATTTCCCTCAATGTTTACTACCCAAGAAGACCAAAAAATATAAAATTATATTCACTTGAAATTGTCGTCTGTACATCTTTGAATTGGAACAGTCGAAAATTTGCAGTCTCGTAATGGGTTAACCCTTTCCCAAACAAGACCTGGCCCCGGTTTCTCGAAAAAACTTAAGTACGTTCTCATGCTCAAATCTGAGCACCGTGCTAAAATCGCACGAAATCCACGTGAACTTCAATCAAATACCCTTCAACGTTGGAGAGTATCCCTTTGAAGTTGAGCATGTTCTCATGAGAATGTATTTAAGTTTTTTCGAGAAACCACGGCCTGGTTTTGACGTCTCAAATAGAAAATGCTTGGGAAAACATTGAGACAAAAGAAGAGACTGCTGATAACCAGCAGTTTCTCCTTTTGTCTCAATATTTTCTGTGCCATATTTTACACGAATTCTATCTTTATTAACATCTATTTTGTCATTTTTTACAGTTTTTGAAGTGGATCACCCTAAGATTTTGCCATTTGGGAAAGGGTTAAGGTATAAACATACATAGTCTTGATAACCAACAACAATGAAAACAGTCATATCATACCACAATAGCCAATCTTAGCCTAGAGCTGCTCTGAGTCACATTGCAAATCCATTGGTGACAGAAAAATTACTTTTGTCAAATGCCAGAAAGGATATTGGCGCAGCCGGTGTTCGAACTCACAACCAGAACCCAAGTACTCGAAGTGCCATTTAACATTCTAGAACAGTTCTTGAACTTTTCTCAGGGGTTTTCTGGTAGGACAAAGTTTCAAACCTTTCCATAACAATCCCTGCTCATAGGAAGTAAATAATTCAAAAATGCTATGAAAACATAAGGAGAAAAGATATGCTAGCGAACAGAATTGAGCATTTTCTCATTTTACAACAATATTATCTGAGATATATGAAATGTACACAAAACCATTTAATTTGTCCACTGCACAGGCTATCAAGTAAGATTTTCACAGTAATAATTTGCATCAATGATAGTAAGAATAGCATGACACAAAATAAAGTTCTTGTATGGAAAATGTCAAATATAACAACCAATAATAACAACCTTCTTGTTTTAACAAACTATGCAGAAATAGTTCCTTTTGTCTGTCAAGAATTGGCATTTGATGCTAACAGGAAAAGTGAAAAAGGTGTTATGTGTCATAAAGGTGTGATTTTTTAAAAATATACCAGTATCTAACACCTAACCAGTCTAAGACTGAATAATGTACTGAACCCTTTCCCAAACGACAATATTTCGGAATGATCCAATCTAATAGGTGGATGGTGAAAATGAAATCATCAATATCAGAGGTAGATGAGCATATTATTGTGCATAGAAAATATTGAGAAAAATGGAGATTTTGCAAATAATCAGAAAATTCTCTCCAACCAATTATTTGATAACATTTTAAATATGTGGGTGAGCAGCTTGAAGCTTGATAAGGATGATGTGGTGTTACTGGTATGAGAAATGACAGGAATTCATGGTTAGGTGCTCCAGCAAATGTGATACATGACCATAACAGCTGAAAAAGACATAAACACCTATTAATCCATCAATTGTCCCAGTACCTTCTGAGATATGTTGTTCACAAATGTAATCTTTATAAATGTCTGTATCTGTTTTTCTGTTTGCAACATCTTTCAAGATAATCCTTTAAGGACAGATCCTCCATTTATTTCCTACGGTAAGATTTTTTTTATTTTTTCTGTACTGATATTTAAGTATATGAGAAGTAAAAAAATGACTTAAAAACTATAGGTCACCAAGCGAATAAAACAGTTATTGGATTTCAAGGGAGACTACTCTTGTCTAAAATTGCAAAACTGAGGTATCACTTATATACCCACAAAAAGGTGTTCGAAATGACTAGGATTACATAAATAAGTCTTTATTGTGTTCAATAATGTTTTATTCTGTCTAAATGAGTATCAATTTGGGAAAATTAAGTGATGGTTTTGAAATTTTTAGTAAAACATTCTTTCAAAAGTAGCTGAAATTGCTCTTTTTTCGCAACGTTTTTGATAATAAAAAAAATTCCAGCGGTAAGAATTTTTTCTTTTTTGGTATAGACATAGTGCTTGGTCATACCTACAAAAACAAAAAAAGAAAAATATATCAAACCAAGTGTTTTTCCTAGTTATAAGTAAAATTTGGTTTACTTTTTGCAGCTCTGTCCGAAATTGTTTCACTACTTTTATCCATTTACTTCCTTATTACCAGCTTTAGATAGTAAAAAGTGTCATCTTTTGAGTCCATCTGAAGCGAACTAGCTCATAAAAACACCACTTTGCTTTAGTTGCTCCGTTTCCTATCGCTAACGCCACATGTTTAACGCGTAACAGAAAGCGAAATGTACCATCCGAGTACTATTACACTTTAATTGACCAAAAAGAGAAGATTGAAATAAACGAAAAGAGTCTTGTCATTTATCAAGCAAACATTAACTAAATGTAAAAAAATACATTTGCTGAAAAGGCCAATTACTGAAACAGCTTTATTTCGTTATTTTGGATATGCGCAGTACGTTGCGCAGTAACAACTGGAGGATCTGTCCTTAACCAGCTCATTTCTTTACAGTTATCCCTAACCCATTTCCACTTACCAGACGGCAAAAAAATCATATAGATCCAAATTTAAAAAATGTTGTAAACAATAATTTCATTTTTCTGTCTTTCCGGATAGAAATAAGTGAGAATTAAATAAATTGCTTGTGACAAGCAATTTCTTCATTTTCCACAATGCTTTCCAAAGTCTTTATTTTATGGGGCATCAAGCATCATTGTGTGGAAATGGATCAGAACTTTAATCTATGCAAAGAAAAATAACAAATATAAAAATCTATGTAGGTAATTACTAGTAGCATTTTTTTCTTTAATCCTTTCCCAAACTCAGAGTTTTGTACCAGTCCAAATTCAAATGTTTCTAGACAACAGAATGAATAATAAAAAAGAGCAAAATAAATGAATTTCATTATCACAGGAAAAGTATTGAGGGATAAGGAGAAAATGTTGGTATTCAGAATTTTTCTCTGGTTTTCATCAGGCCTCAATTAATGGGTCTTGAGATAAAATTGTTCAAATTGGGTTTGCTGTTTGTTAAGCTTAATCTTTTAACACTGTTTAACCCTTTCCCAAATGACAAAATTTAAGGGTGGTCCAATTCAAAAGCTGTTGCAGATGACAAAATTTAAAAGGATATTGATAAAGATTGGAATTGTATGTGCTATAGTCAAGAAAATATTGAGACAAAAGGAGAAATTGCTGGTTATCAGCAGTTTCTTCTTTTGGCTCAATGTTTTCACAAGCATATTCTATTAGGAACATCAAAACCAGGTTTTGTTTGGGAAAGGGTTAAGAGAGACCAATAGCTTGTAAAAACAATTGAGTTACAATTACCGCAAGTTTTTGGTCCCCTCACTAACAATATGCACTAAAAAAATTCTACATTTCTTGAACAGGTTTGAGTAAGAAATGATCAGATATCTAAGTTTAATAGATGTGATTTGTTTCAAAAATCAATCTTTTTCCTTCCAAAATGCTGGAAAATGGAGAAAAATGGGGTTATGGGTATCAGAACATCTTGGTGATCTTGACAATAATAAAGTTGCAAGTTACACCTAAAGCTACTCTACATAGATCAGTGTTGCAGTCACCTTTCACATGCCAGCATCTAGCCCAAATATCCTAATAGACTAATTTTAAAAATTATTGATCCTCTATATCCCTTTACACACCCTGAATACTGTTAATTAACTTCAATGCAGAGATTAAAAAAAAAGACACATTTTCTTTACCATAAAATTGGTAACACTACAGAAGCATCTTTGTTGTAAGAAGGCACACAGTTTGTACATATTGGCTGTTGGGAAAGCATTTAGGCAAAAGAAGAAAATGCTGTTGATCTTTATAAACATCTGTTTTGCCATCTGCAGCAGCTTTCAACAGTCTATTTTTTTGTCCTTTTGGGAAGGGTTAACAAATTTTCTGAACAAGGACTGGTTTAAACATGCCTGCTAGAACAAAAATGTGAAACAACATTAACCAGCATTAATATGACCATTTTGTCATCTGCAGCAACTTCCAAGTTGGATCAGTACAATTACACATTTTTGAAGAAAAAGTTGTAAAAAAGAAGGAAGAAAAGAAGAAAATTTTGAAACTAAATAGCTTTAAGTCTAGGCTATTCAAGATGAAGTATTCATATTTTCTACTTAAGATTGATTGATTTGGGTTTAATGCCTCTTTAAACTGCTTTGGTCGTATGGCCGTAATTGGAGCACCTAAGCATAGATTCTTGTCGTTTCTCATACCATTATCAGCGGCGGATCCAGGATTTCTATGTATTTGGTTTGTACATACAAATAGAGTTTTAGATGAATTGGGAAAATTGAATTTTAGACTAAAAAGGATTAGACTATAACTCCAGGGATCAACCCACAAATAGGGCCGTTTGTTTTTGCTAGAATTACACAAAATTACACATTTTTGACAGAATCAAATAATCATGCAGGCAACAGAAGGGGGGGGGGGTGTTAAACTCCTCTGTCATTTTTGGCCTAGGAAGACACAATACCCTCTGTGGAATTGCTATAGTGGACATAATATCCTCAATGATATTGCAAGGGCGGACAAAGTCCCCTCGGTAGGTGGTAGATGGTATACTAGTAATAATGAATGATATAATAAAATGATAAAAGCACAGATAACATTGTGTCAAAGGGAGAAATGTTGGTTACACACAGTTTCTTCTTTTGCCTCAATGTTTTCTCAATCATTCAATACTACTCTGGTAGTCAAGATCATTATTGCTTATGTTAATTGCAAATAAAGTTAAAACTTGTGCAAAATGTATAATAGAAAGTATCAAGACAAAGAGAGAAAATGTCTGTAATATCATTTCTTCTTCAGTCTCAATGTTTTCACAATCAACTACCATAATACTATGGACATCAAGACCAATGTTGCCTAAGAATGGTGTTTTAAATGGAAAAGCAAGGTAGGACTTGCGTATAATGAATGATATAGCACAGAAAACATTGTGTGAAAGGGCGAAATGTTGGTCATACACATTTTCTTCTTTTGTCTCCATGATTTCACGACCAATTACTACTATGGACGTCAAGACGAATTTTGCTTGGAAATGGTTCATTTGTGCACTTTATAACAAATAACATGTCTGATTTTCTAACTTAAAAAAACAAAGGCAATAGTTTATCCCATTATCACACAGTGACTCCTTTTGACTCCCCACAAGATAATGGATTTGGAAAACATTGTGGAAAATGAAGAAATTGCTTGTTACAAGCAATTTATTCATCAACAAGCAACTTCTTCATTTACCACTATGTTTAACATACAAAAAAGACAAAAAATGTGAAATTTTATTGGCTTTAAATTGTTGTGTGCAACATATCAGCATTTTCTCCTTTTGCCTCAATTTTTTTGGTAATGATATACCGGGTAGACAAATTCCATGGTAATTTATACAAATTTTGTCGTCTGCAGCAGCTTTCAAATTGGAACACCATTAAAAATTGTTGTTTGGGAAAGGGTTCTGTTACTATGACTTTTAGACATATATGTCATTAGTACAGACATGATTTGTCTTAGTAAGTGTAAATTGTACAATTCACACCTTCATGACATGTAACACCTTATTCTTATCACCTTGTCTGCAATGTTCTTAATGTAGAACATTGTTTAGTTCTGATAAGGTGATGAAAATGGGGCCCAGTGAAAACTATTATATCAAGAAATTAGAGCTTAATAAGTGTTACTTTTCCCCTACCAAAAAAAATTTATTGTTTGACTTATAAAATATTTCTCACCTATTAATTTATTCCAATGATTGAAGTATACCCATGAACACCAGTTTTGCAGTAGTGAAAAATGAATTTCAATAAAGTTGGAATTTTGTACACATGAGCTGAGAAAATATTGATGAAAAAAGGCAAACTTTTTCAACAACTGATCCTTTTTTCATGGAAATATTAACAAGATCTAGTGGTTTCACTATTGAGGAATTTTCTGTGAAAAATTGTGACATTGTGAATAAGGAATTTAAGTAAAATTCTGTAAGTAGAAACCATCAATTTATCATTAGTCTGTGCATAGCCTCTGGTCTGCTCATTTTCTCCTGTGGAGGCTGTGGTCCTCATTTTCTGTATCGGTCCTCTCAACTTGACGTCTCTTTATGCATCTGTCTTCATCTCCTCTAATGGTCCTCAGCGGCGGATCCAGGATTTCTGTGTGTGGGGTTCGAATATACAAATGAGGGGGGGGGGGGGGGGTCGTTTCCTTAGTATTACACAATTTTGACTGAATTTCTTGCATGAAACTGAAATAATCTGGCTACAGAGGGGGTTTGTTTGAACCCCCCAAACCCCTTCTGGATTCACGACTGGTCCTACTAATTTTCTGAACTGGTCCTCCCTGCCTGTCTTAACCCTTTCCCAAACAAGACCTGGTTTTGACATCCATAATTTCAAAGGCTTGGGAAAACATTGAAACAAAAGAAGAAACTGCTGATGACCAGCAGTTTCTCCTTATGTCTCAATATTTTCTGTGCCATATTTTACACAAATCCTATCTTTAATAACATCCATTTTGTCATATGTAGCAGTTTTTTGAATCGGATCACCCTAAAATTTTGCTGTTTGGGAAAGGGTAAATTATCTTAACAGGTCCTCTCTGCTGGTCCTCATTTTCTAACCTGGTCCTCTCTGCCAGTCCTCATTTTCTAAACTGGTCCACTTTGCCGGTCCTCATTTTCTAAACTGGTCCTCTCTGCCGGTCCTCATTTTCTAAACTGGTCCTCTCTGCTGGTCCTCATTTTCTAAAGTGGTCCTCTCTGCTGGTCCTCATTTTCTAAAGTGGTCCACTTTGCTGGTCCTCATTTTCTAAAGTGGTCCTCTCTGCTGGTCCTCATTTTCTAAACTGGTCCTCTCTGCCGGTCCTCATTTTCTAAACTGGTCCTCTCTGCTGGTCCTCATTTTCTAAAGTGGTCCTCTCTGCTGGTCCTCATTTTCTAAAGTGGTCCACTCTGCTGGTCCTCATTTTCTAAATTGGTCCTCTCTGCTGGTCCTCATTTTCTAAACTGGTCCTCTCTGCCGGTCCTCATTTTCTAAACTGGTCCTCTCTGCCGGTCTTCATTTTCTAAAGTGGTCCTCTCTGCCGGTCCTCATTTTCTAAACTGTTCCTCTCTGCCGGTCCTCATTTTCTAAACTGGTCCTCTTTGCCAGTCCTCATATTCTAAAGTGGTCCACTCTCCCAGTCCTCATTTTCTAAACTGGTCCTTTCTGCTGGACCTCATCTTCTATAGTGGTCCTCTCTGCCAGTCCTCATTTTCTAAACTGGTCCTTTCTGCTGGTCCTCATCTTCTAAACTGGTCCTCTTTGCCGGTCCTCATTTTCTAAAGTGGTCTTCTCTGCCGGTCTTCATTTTCTAAACTGGTCCTCTCTGCTGGTCCTCATTTTCTAAATTGGTCCTCTCTGCTGGTCCTCATTTTCTAAACTGGTCCTCTCTGCCGGTCCTCATTTTCTAAACTGGTCCTCTCTGCCGGTCTTCATTTTCTAAAGTGGTCCTCTCTGCCGGTCCTCATTTTCTAAACTGTTCCTCTCTGCCGGTCCTCATTTTCTAAACTGGTCCTCTTTGCCAGTCCTCATATTCTAAAGTGGTCCACTCTCCCAGTCCTCATTTTCTAAACTGGTCCTTTCTGCTGGACCTCATCTTCTATAGTGGTCCTCTCTGCCAGTCCTCATTTTCTAAACTGGTCCTTTCTGCTGGTCCTCATCTTCTAAACTGGTCCTCTTTGCCGGTCCTCATTTTCTAAAGTGGTCTTCTCTGCCGGTCTTCATTTTCTAAACTGGTCCTCTCTGCTGGTCCTCATTTTCTAAACTGGTCCTCTCTGCTGGTCTTCATTTTCTAAACTGGTCCTCTTTGCCGGTCCTCATTTTCTAAAGTGGTCTTCTCTGCCGGTCTTCATTTTCTAAAGTGGTCCTCTCTGCCGGTCCTCATTTTCTAAATTGGTCCTCTCTGCTGGTCCTCATTTTCTAACATGGTCCTCTCTGCTGGTCCTCATTTTCTAAATTGGTCCTCTCTGCCGGTCCTCAATTTCTTAAGTGGTCCTCTCTGCTGGTCCTCATTTTCTAAACTGGTCCTCTCTGCAAATCCTCATTTTCTAAAATGGTCCTCTCTGCCGGTCCTCATTTTCGAAAGTGGTCCTCTCTGTTGGTCCTCATTTTCTAACATGGTCTTCTCTGCCGGTCCTCATTTTCTAAAGTGGTCCTCTCTGCCGGTCCTCATTTTCTTAAGTGGTCCTCTCTGCCGGTCCTCATTTTCTAAAGTGGTCCTCTCTGCCGGTCCTCATTTTCTTAAGTGGTCGTCTCTGCTGGTCCTCATTTTCTAAACTGGTCCTCTCTGCAAATCCTCATTTTCTAAAGTGGTCCTCTCTGTTGGTCCTCATTTTCTAAAGTGGTCCTCTCTGCCGGTCCTCTTTTTGTAAAGTAGTCCTCTATGCTGGTCTTCATTTTTAGCTCGACTTTTCGAAGAAAATGAGAGCTTATACTGTCACCCGGGCGTCGGCGTTGGCGTTGCAACCAAGGTTAAAGTTTTTTCAAACATCAATAACTTCCATACTATCAAAGGGATTCATACCAAACTTGGAATACTTATTCACCATCACACCCTCTACCTTACGTTTAGGGCCCATGACCCTGGGACCACTCTGTTTGGAGTTATGCCCCCTTTATACTAAGCAACTTAGAAAGTTGAGCCCGCTGTCTTCGGACAGCTCTTGTTTATAATGGTCCTCTCTGTTGGTCCTCATTTTCTTAAGTGGTCCTCTCTGCTGGTCCTCATTTTCTAAAGTGGTCCTTTCTGCTGGTCCTCAGTTTCTAAACTGGTCCTCTCTGCCGGTCCTCATTTTCTATAGTGGTCCTCTCTGCTGGTCCTCATTGTCTAAACTGGTCCTCTATGTTGGCCCTCATTTTCTAAAGTGGTCCTTTCTGCCTGTCCTCATTTTCTAAAGTGGTCCTTTCTGCCAGTCCTCATTTTCTAAACTGGTCCTTTCTGCCAGTCCTCATTTTCTATAGTGGTCCTCTCTGCTGGTCTTCATTTTCTAAACTGGTCCTCTTTGCCGGTCCTCATTTTCTAAACTGGTCCTTTCTGCCAGTCCTCATTTTCTAAACTGTTCCTCTCTGCTGGTCCTCATTTTCTAAACTGGTCCTCTACATTGGTCCTCATTTTCTTAACTGGTCCTCTCTGCTGGTCCTCATTTCTAAATTGGTCCTCTCTGCCGGTCCTCATTTTCTATTTAAATTGGTCCTCTCTGCTTGTCCTCATTTTCTAAACTGGTCCTCTGTGCCGGTTCTCATTTTCCATACTTTCCTTTCTACTGGTCCTCATTTTTTGCACTGGTTGTTTCCGTCATTTGTTGGATTGGTCCTCTGTGCCGGTCCTCATTATCTTATACTTGTCCTGCTGGTCAAAAAAATTCATCAGCATTTCCTTTTTTTGCCTCAATGTTTTCACATGTTTTATCTGTTAACTTTTTCCGAAACAGCCAACATTTAAGGTAATCTATTTTGAAAGCTACTACAGGGGACATTATGTATGTTGTTATAGATAGGATTTGTGAACAAGATAGCATAGAAAATATTGAGGCAAACGGAGAAAATGCTGGTTTTCAGTATATTCTTCTTTTGTCTGAATGTTTTCCTTGCCTATTCAGTCAGGGACGTCAAAATCAGGTATTGTTTGGGAAAGGGAAAAGACATCCAAACCTGGTCTTGTTTGGGGAAGGGTTTTAAATCGACCCACTAAAATATCAACTTACTAGTATTTCATTAACAATTTGATTTATAACAACAACAACAACAGCAGTAAATAATAAAGAATAAAACACACGTGTACACAAAAAAAAACTATATCAGAATGAACAAAAAAACATGCTGATAAAAATAAATTGTCTAATGCAATTTTTTTTTTTTAAAAAAAGTAATTTTATCATCATAAGTATAAAAATCACAAATTCACAAAAAAAAAAAGAAAAAGAAATTGTATTTATTTTCAAAAAATACATTAAAATATGTAAAACAAAAAAAAATCAATAATATACACAAAAACAACATCAACAACAACATAAGTATGAAATTAAATTATAAAGTATAATTTAAAATTAAGCAAACACAATCACAAAAAAATATAACAAATTCAAAATTTACCAAAACTTTAAATTCAAAAAAGAAAAAAAAATCAACAACAATAAATAAATGAATTAAACAAAATATTTCTTTTTAGTAAAATAAATAAAATATAAAAAAAGAAATCAGGATATCAAAATCAAAATATGAGAAAATCAGTCATCAAATATAGGTGAATTATCTATTTCAAGATCATAAATCACCAATACACAAGACCCAACAGATGGCCAAAGTGTATTTCTATCTATCACATATGACATAATATTATGTAATAATCCCCCCATAGGTAGTTGGTCCTCTAGACTTGGTCTGCTTTTTAGACCCTTCTGGTCCTCAGAGGACTGGTCCTCAGTCCTCTGGTCCTCTAGGTTTGGTCTGCTTTTTAGACCTACCCGTTTTTGGGGAACATTTTGAAGGCATTCATTTTGGCCGCAGGCTTGTACAAATTTTGTTTAAAGGATTCTATAGGAGCCTCCAGTGCTTTGGAATTCGGTTTTGATGGATTGTTGGTACATAATAGTTCGCCGTACTTGACTTGAGGCCGAAGTTCCTTGTAGTCCGTCTTCGTGAGATACGGCACACCGAGGAAACCTTTCCCATTTTTGGCCATGATGGTTAGCATACTTGGTTGCGGACAGATGGTTAAGATTTGGCCATGTTGACAGTTTTGTGACAATTCCAGTGTGTGGTTACATCTACATCGTAGTCATTGTTCCAAATGTGTAGTTACCTCGCATTTTACGTAGTTATTTACTCTGTGTGTAACATTTTGTCCGGCAATATGGTTCGTCCGGATACTAGTACGTCGTTGTTGTGATACGTTGTTTTTCGTCTCCTTACTTCAGTTCTCACTGTTAGCGAAAATCCCCGAAGAACTGTATTATGTGGGTTATAGTTAAGGTTTCTTGTATGAAATTACATAGTTTTCGTCTTTTCGTTGGTAAATAAAATTATTTTTCTCTCTTGCCGCGAAAATTTACATGCGGTAGAAGGTGTCACACCGGTGTGTAATATCACAGTAGGGAACTTCTAATTTATTTCTATGTAGATTTTAGCTTAACCGTCTTTGTAGATTTTAGGTTAATTGTTGTGTAATTTCTAGTCATTTCAAAATATTTACTTCAAAGCTAGATTTTCCCCAAAATTAACCAAAATTTCGGAGAAATTTTAAAATTGCGGTCACGTTTAATGTGTATCATATCTTTGGCTACTTTTGTATTTCATGTATAAAAAGAATTTTGGGGAAACACAAACGAAACTTGAAAGAATGACACAAAATTTAACATTTTCTCAAACAAGGCCTGATTTTGACATCTCTAAATGCTTAGGCATGCGAACAAGTTAAAGCAAAAGAAGAAAATGTTGATAACCAGCTTCTTTCCTTTTACATCAATACTTTCTTTGTTTTTTTTTTTTTTTTTTTTTTTTTTTTTTTACAAAATGAACCTTTAGTAACATCGATTTTGTTATATACACCAGCTTTCAAATTGTACAGCCCATAATGGTGTCTTTGTTTAAAAATGGTTACTTAAATCAAGTTTACATTTGTCATTTCTCAGTAAAAAGTACTATTACCATTCACAACAAGGATCATAACGAGTAATTCGTCTTTTAAGATATGGGGCGGATTTGGTGAAGTGGTAACGCGCTGGACTTCAAACACCAGGGATCGCTGGTTCGATACCCCGCTTATCTAGTCTTTCAAATGAGACTTAAAACCGAAGTCTCGTCTCAATATGACCTAAGTAGTTTAGTGGGACGTAAAACTCCAATGAATCCAATCTCTTTATGTTATCGTTTGATTAGTCTCCCTTAATAAGTAACAAATTTACTTCAAATATCAATCCTACGGCTTCAGATAACTATTTAACCAAATTCTACATCATGCTACTTTTCGACGCCCCATAGGATAAAGGAGTTGGACAACGTTGTGGACAATGAAGAATTTGCTTGTGACAAGCAATGCCTTCATAATTAACATTGTTTTCTACTAAGAAAAATAGATCTAATTGTCAAAGTTCATATTTACTAACAGAAAAATACTGAGCATCTGAACGATACTTGGTGAGTTATCTGAGCATTGGTTAGATTACTGGAACACACCGACATGCACGTGATCGTATGCTAGATAAGACGCATCAAGTGTACCAATAGATCAAGCGACAAGTATCCAGTAATTATCAGTGGATTGATTCATTAATTTGGCTTAAATGTCCAGGGCTCATAATGGCTGCGATTTGTATACGCACTTCTAGCTGATAGATCTCTGTAAAATGACATTTCATAGTTATTTTTACATACATTTTACTTTTTTTTCATCTGAAACAGCATATTTTTATGAAAATACTGAAATTTCAAGCCAGAAGATTGCACCGTTTAGGAGAAATATATTTTTTCGTGCTAACATTAATCAGAATGATGTTTTGATTATATGTTCAGATTTATATGGAAATAGTCATTTCTGCCTCAACTTAAAAGACGTATTTTTCGCTTATAAACATCTTCAAAAAAAATGATGGCGATTTATACGCATTAAAATAGCCAATATTTGCATCAAGATATATTAAAACAACTATTGTCATGTGTAATAGTTGATAATCTCCACTGTAGATGTGGTGATATGGTAGCATGCCTAATCCTGAAGTAGAAAACATTTTTCCTTGCTAATCTGCGACGCGTTTACTTCAGCATTTATTCTTAGATTTTTCTGAATTACTCCAGAATTGTACTTGGAATTGACAGTTTTTACCATTTGACATGAAATGAGTAACTATCAATCCTCGTGAATCCCCCAAAGCAACAAACATGGCTACAAACCGAAGGTAACAGCTTAATCTTTTCAGGGGTGGGGAACCAGCTCGTTTCAATGACTACTTTGACTGATTTTTTATCCCAAATCCGGAATTATGAACCTTTATCTAATCTTCAGTGATAATGTAGTTCAGAAACTTCAAATTCCTTCGCGATGAAAATGACTAGAATGTTCTTTTGATTTGATTACCCTCATTGTTCCTGTAACAAATGGCCTATGATACATGAAACACCTATCACATATAAGTTGACAGAATATTGTATATATACAACTATCTTTAAAAATAAACTGACCACATTATTGGCAAATGGATATAGATTCCACCAATATAACAACGTGCTTATACAGTTGCAAATGGAGAGACAGTAGCACGAAAAGTCCAACTACTTTCCGACCGTCCCTCGTACATTATTATAGTACTGACATGCTAAATATTGAACACTTCCAAATTATGAAACATTTATTATAAACATACATGAAAATGACTTTTTTCTACAAGAAATACACGTATAATAAGCCTTATCTTGAGTATTTGTGTTATTTAACCATGGCAATCATTTATGTACTACTGTACCACGGTGGGTAACCCATGTGACTTTTGGGAAGCGTTCACACCGAAAAAAATCGTCAGCTTCAAGGATGTTTTATTTAATTTCTTCTCAGCTAATACTCTGCGAAATCTGCGGATTTCGTTACGATAAAGTGAACCGTACTGTAAGTATTTGAGAGGACCATTGAGTCTAACTCACTCTGCAACTAATCCCATCGGTTTTTCAAACATTCAAGCGAAATGATTCTAATTTTGAATATTTGAAGGCACCATGTGATTCGGTGCAGAGTGAATTAGAACTGGGAATGAATCTATCAAAGTTGCGTACAGTGCACTTTATCTCGTCAGAATCCGTAGAGTATAAGCTGAGAAAATAAACAAAACATCCTTATAGCGGACGATCGGTGTGAACGCTTCCGAAAAGTCATGTGGGTTACCCACCGTGTGAACTAGGGATTTATATTTTTATTAATTTCACAAATGCTGTTATCTAGACCTACACCATAAAACTATTTTCATTTCTTACATGACGTTTATCGGCGTCAAAGAAAACGGCACCAGTACTCAATGTTAATTTAGTGGGTGGGGTAACTGATCTAACTATTCAACATCTAGACCGTGAAAATCCTTGCCTAAATAGTCTGTTTAGAACTTACACAATATCATTTAACAAGTATGGCCTTTTGGAATCAAAATTCATACACGAATAGCGATGCTTTCATCAAATTACATTGATAAAGTTGAAATGCAACTGTACACCATATAATCATCTCTCGTTAAAATAACTGACCCCAGCTAACTTTGACCTGTACCTACCATTAAAACATGTAAGTTATTACTGTCAATGAGCACTGCAATTCATTGCTAAGGGTTTGTAGAATATTTTGACCTTTTTACATCATAAAAATCACAGCGATATTGCATATACAGCATTATTTCCATTGAAGCAATGTTCTAATTTCGTGGATTTTTATCATTAATTTTACAATTCCCAAGATATCATGGACAAAAATATGCAGTAAAAATCTAGCTAGATAAAGATAATTATAGGCTTTCATTTAAAACCATTTTTGTTCATTTAGGTGAATATTTGACAGAGATATACGGGTTCAAGAGAACATGGTGGCCATGTGGCGGCCATTTTGTAAAATGGCCGCCGTTTTGTTAAAACGGCCGATTTCAGAGTTGCACCGGGCACCATTAAATTCAGCATACTCATAGATGTTATTATGTTAAAACCACCCGGTGCAAAATTCTACTAAAAAATGCCAACTGCTCTTTATATGAGTGGAATTTCAGAAAATCCGTCTAGGCTAATACTTAAAAATGAATTTGGAATGATTTGTCCATTGAAAGGTTGGACATTGATAAATAAAAAAATGTTTTACCGTTTTACTTGTTGAATTTCGTAAATCAAATGGCGGATACATGTAACTGGCTTTAAAGTTTGCTTTGATATCTATTTCGTCAATATTTTTAAAACTATGGTTATGTTCGAAATATTGAAACGGAAGAATTGTGACAATTATCATTTCGCTCCATAACATACAAAAAGGATGTTAAAGGGTGATGGTAACAGATGGTCTAATTGCAAAAAATGATTTATTTTTGAAAAAATATGCAAAACGTTTGTCTTGGCCACCTCAGAATGGTTAATAATATGCGATTCAGACAGAGATTGAGCCGAAAGAGAGATAGCCGAATTTAGGGAGAATCCAAACCAAAATTCAACCCCGTCTCAGATGCGGTTGAATTTATTTTTCTTTCTGTCACGCATGCGTATACAGCGCGGACCAAGTTTTAAACGATATTCATGCTTGAATTTCAATATGACGTCATCATGTATGTTGTGACGTCATATAAGAAAGTCTCAGGTCCTACTGTTTTTGACCTACTTTCGACATCGCTTCATGAATTTGGTATCAAATTGCGAAAAAACGAGTCGTTGCTTCAATAGTTTGTCGTAATCATTTAATCAGGTCATATAAAGCTTAAAAAGTGTACATTTCGTTTGTTTTTGACAAATGTTGGTCCAAAATCTGGGAAATAGTAGCTTTAACCCAATCATTTTGTTTAAATGGATATTTAAGCGATTCAGGGGCAGAAAATCCACTGAAATCTATATCATTAAGAGGGGTAATACATTATTTTCAAGTCAGAACTATTTATTGATTATTTATCATTCATATCACAACATACCAATTTGAGTTTTGCTATACATAATTTTAGTTGACATATGATATTGAACACTATCGCATATATCTATATTTGTATTTTAGCTAAATCATTAAAGTGACATTTCAGAATTTTTTTTAATAAATTTTACTTTTATTCTTATCTGAAAGAGCATATTTCCTTATGAAAATTCTGAAAATTTCGAGCCAAAATATTGCGTCGTTAACGAGAAATTTATATTTTTGTGTTAAAATTGAACAAATTGTTGTGGACAACAGTTCGGATTTATATGCAATTTATCGATTATGTCTCAACTTTAAATGCGTGTTTCTCGCTTCTTGGCAACAACTTCAAGAAACCAATAGTATTTACACTCATTAGAATAATCAATCTTGACATCAAGACATACTTTATGAAATTGGAATGAAATGTCCCTTTAAAATACAGCAATAATCACAATATAAGTCATGTCTCGCGTCTGGAGCACACTTTGCAGTGGAGAAAACGGTTCAGACATGTGGTCAAAAAGTATGGTTGTATCCCGTAAGATGTAAGCCGAAACCCATCCGATTGCCGGAGAGAGGTCACCAGAGTCGATACATAGCACATGTTTCAGGCTATCATCGTTAGCATGAGACGTCACAATATAGAACCCCTAATTGACGTGACACATGCACCAATACAGCTGACAAATATTTACATAATTATGTTCAGCGTCAGAGAGATTTTGTGTGTTGTATTTGACATACATACATCTATGAAAGGTTGGAATTTCGACTGTGAAAATGCTGAAAGCATGTTTGTCTCATTTAAAGTTTATGTCTTGAATTAGTTTACAGGTCCATTCTATTCGTATGTTGTATCAACTGTTCACAAGCATTTCTGAGAAGAGCATTTCCAAACGACCAATTGAATTTCAAAGGTGATAAAGACGTCAAGGCAATGCAATCAGGACTTGTGTTGATTATCATTAATTATTCATTGATCTGTGAGGGTAGTCAAAACTAGAAATTGTTTGTGAAGGAAAATCATGGAACTTTGTGTAACCATCCTTGTTTTCTAGCATATCAAAACGCAAATAAATGTACAATCCACCAAAATTAACTCGAGGCGACTTTTTTTCCGTCGAATATGTACCACTGGTGGTGAACTCGGCGAAAGCGTGGGACGTTTTTTCGCGATCATAGTATTCCGTCGGTGTTGTTATAAAATATCGTAACTACGGCTTCGATAAAGACGTAGTTATGAGATTTTATAACAACACCGACGGTTTGTCAATACATATCGGTATAATCGATTCACAATTAAACGAGAATAGATACGGTTGTCTTGCTTTAATTTTACGTAGGTATAACTCATCGGTTATAAAAGTAGAGTTGTATACAAACACTATACCGCTTGTTGTTGTAAATGACCCAACACAAACACTTTCTTTTTCGAGAATAAATGAGTTAGGACATTAATTCGCCAGTACAGCTAACGATAAATGGTTTGATAAATGTTAAAATTGTGTACTTGCTTTTTAGTGTTTGTATACAAGTCTACACTTATATTGTCCAACAAGGTTAACCCGGGACAACTTAATTTTCGTGCGCAAAGGGAGTGACCCCAGTCTACCTTTTGCTTCCGGGTCGTTGTACAATAGAAAATAGTTCTAGAAATTTTTGTCTCTGCATGCAGAGGGCTGTTTGGAGTGTTAAACAATAGTTTAAAGGGAAATAATATAGGCGTCTGATTCTTCTTTTATACAAAACAACATCATTCAATGAATCATTTTAGTAAAAACATTTTTCAAATTATGAATGAAAAAAGAAATTATTCAAGATTTTAATTTTCCGTATCAAAATTTGTGCGAAAAATTATCTCCCTTGCAAATTACTTCCTCTCCCTTTCAAATTACTTCCCTTTGGTCATTTATCATATTCATATTACCTGGGCACTTGATCGGTCACGTGACAAGTGACGTCATTTTCGAAGTAGAATATGACACTGAATTTCAGCGATATAAACGGCGAAGAAATCGACAGTATGTATTTATTAGGCTTTTATGTACGGCTTAATTATTTCGGTAAAGAAAATAAACATAATATATATTTGACAGTTTGTATTATTCTTGTAAATAAGTTTGGTTTATTGGGGTTTTACGCCGTTTTCATCTACTATCTCGTAATGAAGTGATCGTACTAGAGTAAACGGTGGACAAACACGAAATGATTGAAATTATATATATATATTTTTTGAAAAGTGAAGGAACGAATGGGGACATATATAGATCTAGTATGTTATAGACGTAAATTGAAATGTTTATTTATTGAATGAATAAAGGAATATGCGCAATGAAAAAACTAATGAAAAAGGCGAATATTAAGATTTTATCCGTCAATATTGGTGTTCATAAGAATAGGGTTTTTGTGCAATCTTTCACAAGAAATATTGATGAAAAATGAAAATCGTAAAATTAAACATGCTTGTTGTCTGCAACTACTTTGATTACAGACGAAACCAGAGTATTTTTGCCGTTGGAAATGGGTTAATCCTTTCCAAAACTACAATGTTTTAGAGGTTTCCAATTCCGAAGCTACAGAAGATCAATTTGATATTGATAAAGAGAGAATTTATTTGCAATATAGCGAGGAGATTCGGATTGTTGAATTAAAAAGGGAAAACTACGATCGTTTTTTCCTGGTTTTCACCAGATCATGTTTTAGAAAAGGGCATTTTTGAAAACTGCTTCCATCAATTGCTGTACTGAGTAAAGGGAGTGAATAAACATGTGTTTTATGACATCTTTGACACCCGTGTTTATTGACCTGTATCTTACACCCGTTATGGTTTGTGTAATTAATCAGCTCATTATGTAATAAAGTGTTTATTTCCAATTATTGTATGAAAAGAAAAAAAAAAACTATTAACGCTTTTTTCGATTGAAATCAATTTTCAAAAATGATCCTTTTATTTTCGATGACACAAGGAAACAATAAATAAATAAATAAATAAATAAATAAATAAATAAATAAATAAATAAATAAATAAATAAATAAATAAATAAATAAATAAATAAATAAATAAATAAGAGAGAAAAGGATTAAATGCTGAGGTCACCATTTTCTCCTTTTAGCAATACTTTGATATCTCATGATAATTAGAAAAAATGCCCAATCTTAATTTTATCGCCTGCAACTCATAATGATACAGTATTATATCAAAACTGTTCGATAAATGCCCATAACGATCTTTATGCACTCTCAACTCTTTCCCAAATAGCACAAAATTAGAGTTCAATTTTAACAGCCGCTACAGATAACAAAGGGATGCTGATAAAAAAGGGATTCTCTATATGTCGCGGAAAATATTGAAACAAAAGGTGATCACGTCGATTATCAGCATATTAATATTTTGTCTCAATGTTTTTACCAAGCCTTTTCTGTTTTGGGAAAACCAACACACATAGATTGTATTTCTTTTTCACTTCACTTTTTTAACTCTCACGCGCTAATGCGATTATAGTAAAAGTAGAAACTGATTTAGACAGACAATTTCTTCCTTCCATACAATGTTTTCTACCCAAAGAGACAAAAAATAAATTCCATACACTTGCTATTTTCGTCTGCAACATTTTTAAATTTAGACCAGTCTAAATTCTTAGCGTTTGCCTTGGTAATGGGTAGGATGAAACCCTGTGAATTGAAACAATGCCTGTTTCGAACGGCAGAGAATATCGCATTTTAGGAGCAGCACTAATGAACACGCAATCTTGATAATTATGTTTTAGCACGGCGTTTGGATAAAGATTTGTTTGTCATCAAATTTTGCATAATCTTTGAATGACCTGACGGTACAAATTAAGTAGAAGTTGTTCGGTCCTGGTTCAATCTCAGAATCCACTTTCGTTTTCAATTTGATTTCCTCGGAAAAACAAATATATATTATAATGTTTTATGGGTTACTAAGTTAACATTGCAATGGTAAGCTACACACAACATGATTTTGAAGCGATATTCCATAAACCTTAACCCATTACCGGACGGCAAAATTTTGGACTGTTCCAATTTGAAAGTGTCGAAGAAGTCAATTACACGCCCATGAAAGTTTAGAAATCTTTCAATTTTGTGTTGGAAAGCATTGTAAAAAAATGAAGAAATTGCTTGCTGCATGCAATTTCTTCATTTTCCACAATATTTTCCCTTGGATTTGCTTGAGGTGCGTCAAAAAGCGTCACTGTATGGGAAAGGGTTAATATCAGATCACTCGATTATCGATAAATGACGCAGTTGTCAATGTAGACAGGTTCGACTATTTCGTATCCAAGGATACAGAATCCAAGGGAAGTAATTGATGCGGCGAATTTTGTGTATTGGTAAAATCGATAATTTGGCTGCTGGTTTGCAATGGGTTAATGCTTTCCTTAACGTAATAACTTTGCTTGTAATGTTTTTAAACCATTTCCGAGCGATTTATAAGGATGAACTGCGAAATCGTAAATTTTTTAAGGTTCTCCTTTAAGTGCTGTTTTCTTTGATAAATTAGTATTTTTGCATCTGCTCTTTTGCTTTATAGCATATTTTTTGCATTATTTGCAGGACTACTTTCTGCGGATACTTCCCAAAAATGTACATGTAGTTGGGCGGACAACAGCTATTCTAAAGTGAAAGTAACTAGTGGTCATGTTCTTTGTTGGATATTTTCAGATTTTCCTTCTCAACCTATATTGAAACCACCATAAAAAGAGAGTATAGAGGCAGTAGATGAAGCGACCCAAGTCACGAGTGTCCGCGAATGTTGTGGAAGGTGCTGTGACAGCGGTAAGTTGACCATTTTAACATAGGCTAAAGAAGGGCAAATTCAAGCCGGTGTCTGACCAAAGTCCGTTAGTTGGGCGTCTTAACAAAACAAAGCCGAAGTGGGGTCATTACATATGCAGATGTCCCGGGTTAATCTTGCTGGACAATAGCCGATAGACTATAAAGGTAGTAGTTCTACCTAAAAATAAACCAAAACAACCGTAAACTATTCTCGTTTAACCGTATTATATTATACATTCAATTCATGGGTCAACGACCTTCTGGATATTTGCTAATAAACTATGTTCAAAGTTAAACGAGAATCGATACAAATATTTTGGTTTATTTTAGGGTTGAACAGGTATCAGTGTGTATCAGTTGTTACTATAAATAGTCAAATATACATCCTGCCTCCCCTCTTTGCCGATATCGGTCTTTTCCCTCATTAGTAAAAGATTTTGAATCGTTTATAAACCCGGTCTATTTTTTAGAACAAATTCATTGTTATTAGAAAAACTATCCAATCAGATCTTTAATCTCACAATTAAACGCAAAATATCTGTACCTTGTTGTAGCGAAAAACGTCCCTCGCTTTGGCCGAGTTCACCACCAGTGTGTACGTTAGTTGAGCGTCTGAAGAGAACAGGGCCGAAGTTGGGTCATTATATTATGCAGACGTCCCGAGTTAATATTGGTGGACTATACGAGTATGTTCTCTAATGTATTGTGTCGTCTACAGCTCCTGACGAGATTACGGGAACCTTATTGATGGCGCAATCAAACTTTGAAGAAGTGAACACTTTTCTATTTCTGTGTCAACTTAAATGAAACATCATTGAAATACAACAATACGTCTAATGATGTTCGATATTGACGTGAGACATGCTGGTGGGTTCGTTCACTGTTTTTATTCCGTGTAAGAAGAGATATATTCCGTTTTTTTTTCACCTGACAGGGTATGGCTAAGTAAAGAGGTCATTCGACGAGTTTTCTTTTCGATACCTTTGTTGATAGAAGAGAAAAATCATGCGGCACGAGCATGAACATATTTCGAAATTGAAAGAAAGCGCGATTGTAAAATGTGTTGTCATAAAACCTCGTAACTACAGATTGATTCACGCCGTAGTTATAATGTTTTTAACAATACCGACGATTTACCGCTATTCGAGAAGGCTGTTTCTCCTCAAGCTTAAATGGAATGAACCGTTTACTAGGCTCCACCCTGTCTCCCGAATAAAAACAGAATACTATGTATATGTATTGATTTAGGCAGCTGTATTATTAACTGTTTGTGATAGTTTTCAAAGGGACATAACATTCCATTTTCACATTTTTAAAGTATGTCTTGGTGCGAATATTGGTTATTCTGATACGTTTAAATGGTATCAGTTTTTTATAGTTGTTGTTTATAAGCGAGAAATATGCCTTTGAAATTGAGACAGAACTGAATAATTCCATATAAATCTGACCTGCTGTCCGCATCAATTTGTTTGATTTTAACAAAAAATTAAATATTTCTCGTAATCGGCGCAATATTTTGGATTGAAATTTTCAGAATTTTCATAAGAAAATATGACCCTTCAGATAAAAGTAAATTTTATGAAAGATATATACGTGAAATGTCACTTTAAACCATGTTTATCTTTGTATTCATCACTCTTCCAAACTAGACATAGCTGTATTGAACACAAGTATTCCTCCTTTATCAATTACTATTATGTCGTCTGAAGTTGCTTTAAAATTCTAGCGGTGTTTTTTATGTTTTGGAAATGATTGAATTATCTTTCCGATGTCTCAAATGGAGAATGCATGGATACATAAGGTACATTTTGTTTTGTACTATATAATATAAAAAATGACAAACTTCCAAATACATGTAGAATATAGATATGTCTATAGTCTATTTGGAAATATGTCCTTTCTATGATTCCTGAATTCGGTCAATCGATTTAATGATATAAATTTAGCCCACATGAACGGTAGGTGTCGCTCTGTCACAGTAACAGATAACACGCTGTTTATAAACTAAACATACTGTCTTTATCGGTCTCTCTTTACAAAGATTTCAAACGAGAAGGTTGGTAAAGTTATTATGAGATATCATTTATATCTAAAAATAGACCATATCAATCTCCCAAACTACAACGATGGACCGTGACTTCCGGATACAAAATATCAAACGTTTTAGTGACATTGTCAGCTTCCGTGGCTACAAGGAAGCCTCTTAATGATGTTATCTTGATCGTAATGTAATAATGTGGTCAATATCTGAGTCATTAATCTTTTCCGATGGTTTACCTAGGATGGTCCATCTTATTACACACGAAAACAAACGACAACTGCTGGGAATTTGGCACGCAGATTTATCATTATCATTATCATTTTATTTTTGTAAGAGAGTACTACCTGTATTAGGAAACCGTAATAACGAGAACTGGCGCTCAGACCATCATGTCGCCTGACGGTAAAAATAGGTTTCAATGACCGTCGTTATAACACTTAATGAACTTACGCATATTTGACCGTTTATATAAATTTTCTACGTTTTTATCAATGAACTTGAAGTAAAATGTGCCCTTCGTAATTGACAAACATGTTATTGTTATTAAACGCTATATTTAGAGAAGACCTATTTATCAACCGAATTAAGGGTCAGCTTTGCATCATCGTAACCATCCCTTAATATACTAACCCAAACTGCCAACGCAACAAGATTTTTTGTTGTAACTTTTTAACGAGATATGATAAAACAACGAAACTTCAGATTTTATTATTCCATATAGTGATTTTATTGTCCGCATAAAAAGAACGTAAAAATGTTATGCTTCGCTGAACACAGAGTCCTTGGTTCAAAACCCTATATCCGCGCTGCACGTGCATCAGTGCGTGAAATAAACCAGCGCACGTGCATTTTTGGACAGTCACAAGATAACCCGGTAAGATTATGTAAAAAATTGTCTAGCGATGGACAAAAATGCCACAATTTAGCATTGTCCCGAAAGGCGTAGGTGATTGAATCGCTCCTGGCTGACTGTTATTAACGCGCATATTGGACTTTGCGTGGTCTATGATAGCATGACTATAGCGGAAGTTTCAGCAAACCAGTATGTTCAATTAATCTTACTCATTAATCATATCTGAATGTGTTAGAAGTTCCATTTGGGTCAATAATTCCATTTTTTTTTTTTGTTATTTTCAAGGTCATTTACTTTTCTTGTTTACGTTTGTTTTGACGTTTCCGGTAATGTTTATGACATGCCAGGACCCTTCAGAAGTCGTGTAACTACCAAGGATCAAGGGCCCGTATTAATAACGATCGTACGTTTGATTTTTGCATAATTACTTGTAACAACAGCCCTGATTGGCTCAGTCTGATTTCTCGTGCAATCAGATGTCTTGATACACAGTTTACACAAAAACATGATCGTAAGATGTTTAGTAATACGGGGCCCATGACCGGTTTCGGCTAGCAACAAAAAGGTTGCTGCAACAGTTACTGTTGGAAACCACGGTCGCCGTATAAGTGCGAAGACACGTAACAGGTTACGTAAACATGGGTTCCAACCTCGACGTCCTTATGTGGGTCCTAATTTACTATCTATGCACACATGAGTCTGTCTCCAGTGGTGCAACGCCCAAAAGTGATAATCTGACCATCTGAGAAAATATGGAACCTGATTGACATGCGTTTACGTCAACGCCAAGTCCAATCAGAGACCTTGCGTCAAATGGGGCAAACATTAATTCAAGAGTGACAGAATATTCCTATATACGTTTGTCGACGTTACTTACGTTCGATATAACAGATGTGTGTTGCTGTGTTCAATGCTACAGGAGGACACACGAGATAAGGATCTTGGTTTCATTTTTGAAACACACCCCGGCATTACGTATGTAACGTTATGTGCGTTACGGAATCGATTTGGACCCATCTGTTTTTTCCTTATGGTCTCATTATGGTCAGCGGTCAAAATGAAGTCAATATCAACGAATTCACATTTTCAATAATCAAAATATTGTAATTTAAAGTTCTTGTTGCGTTGGCTCTTTGGGTTAGTATACATATGCGAGTTGTCGTAAATCATAAAGTCTTTGGAAAACTTCCAAAGAAAATAACGTGCTTCAGCCGTCCTTTTGACCATTTTCTCTCAATACTGTTCGTACAATAGTATACAAGTTTATTTTTTTATATTCAGTAATATATATTGTCGTCTGCACATCTATTGGTTTGAAATTCGCATTTGTTTTGGGGAAGTGTTAAAATCACCTTTACTTTGATCGAATTTTGTATCTAATTCGGCCAATAACACCAGTCTTCTAATCTTTAATTCGAATATACATGTATATTGTGTGTTTGTATAAATGATAATTATATTCATTATAACAATGTCTTGAAATGGTATTATTTGACATGTAATAACAGTAAATTGTGCATTTCAATTCTGCTTTTAATTTTCTAAGAGAAATTAGCCATATTAACTAATAATTTCATCAATAAAAAGTTTAATGCAATTTCCAAAAAGAACTGTTACCATGCATTAATAAACTTAGAATATTGCAATAATAAATAGCTCAGTTTTGTCTAACATTAAAGAGTTAGATAGGATTTTTTGTCTAACATTTAGCGATATATCACGATCTTTTTAAGTTTGCCAGAACATGTAGATCGAACTAAAAATTGATGCATATCTTAACGTGAAATTTAACCGGTCAGAAGTCGTTCTTGGTGAGAAGATACTTGTTATTTTTTGGGGTTGTAATGAATAGTTCGCGATTACAAGGGTGTAAGGGTTGGCCACTGCGTTATAGTTTAACGGAGTGTAAAAACAAAGGCATGTACCCGTACATTGAGCCTTGTTTGTGTCTCCTAGTTGAGATAGTATCCGGTATAAACCAGCGATGTCCAGTACCGGGTAGAACTCAAGGCTGGACAGGCATATCGCTCCTTGTCTGACAAAACCTTATAACTACAGCTTAAAACAAATTATAGATACTTGGTTATAGAAGACGAAGGTCTATATTTAAGCTTGGTAGGACTGACTGCACAAATCACCAGTTCCTCCATACCAAATACTAACATTTCATTGCGTAAAAATGGGCTTGTATAGAGGTTTATATCAAAGATATGAGTATTTGTATGTTGTCACGAATAATATGACTGATGAGAAACATATTTTGCTGTGCGTGTCTAGGCAAGATGAATCCTTTCTAGTCTCTTTTATACACATGTCAACAAAGATCATGTGTACATGAAAAGAAAGAAATGTGATCATATTTGTGGACAGTTGTGGAAATCTAAACAATGATTCAAACCTCTCAATGAAGAAAGTACTAGTAGCTTGTGAGTTGACAAGAGATGCATCAAAAGTCTCTGACTGCTTTATTTATCTTGCATTAAATTGCGTTATTAAAGTTCAAAACCACATGAGATATTGAAGTGGTAAATTTTGCTGACGAAGATTATTTACTTTTTCTAAATGAATGTATCATTTTATGAGACAATCAATATTTTCATTAATAGACAATATTTTTGTTTCATTTTCTATTTAAAAACAGACTGTTTATTACACTTTATATTCAAGTAATAACAACACATATATTGACCTAGGACAACGTAGCTTGCCTATACGGCAGCTTGTCAAAAAAAAGCTTAAAGTAGAATACCCGTAATGTGACCATTTTGAGATTAATAAAACATCGAAATTTTTCCATCGTTACGTATCCGAACCTATTCGGGCGCGGTCATAAACATTCGGCAGAGGAAAGTTCCATCGTCTAATGTTTTCGACGTCGCCCGAATAATTCCGACGTCTTGCGAATCTCATTACGGGTAGACTACCTTAATGCACAAAGCCAATGGTCATAGTCAGATATGGAAGGTCTTGTTTACAGGTATTAATGCGTGAAATGTATAGTTTGTATCTGTAAAAGGGTTTGAAATATAAGACAGGTTAAAGTTATTGTCAGCTTGACCGACGCAGACGCCGACACTAGGACTGTGAGATTGGCTCCAGGAACATAAAGTCCCGGTTCGCTAAATTGAAAACATAATAAGCTGAATCTGGAAAAGGTTCCATTTGGCATTTGGAAAAAACCATAGGCCTATATCATCATCAATGTATACTGGCACAGAGTCTGAAAAAGATCCATGTTGTTCTTAAACGGACTCTTTATTATCTGTGGCATATCATTATCAGACAGCATCAAGGTATTACAGATTTCATTTGACCTGACACTGACCTCCATGCAAAGTGTGTTCATTTATCGCATATAAAGCGTAACATTCTTCGAAAAGACTTGTATCATAGCATACAGATACAACATGTATACAAGAAAATGCTACTGGATTGTTATTTAAATCAAGCATATGCGTATACTTTATCATAATAAAAGCTAAGGCTGTGCAATATGAAATGAAATCTGTAATACTGGTAAAATGTATGTGAAAGCACAATTGTCTGACGTGTTATAGTGGTCGTTTTGCGCATCCAGGCTCAAATATACTGAACAGGCTTCCAGATAAATCAGTCAGTTCTCTATTACTGTTGAAATGTCGATGCGAAAATATTTTAATGATATTCTTTGTCCTAGAAATAAAGAAGGACAAGGAAAGAAAACATTCACATCAAGTATCTTGCCTTTCAAATTTCTACAATATTTTAGTTGGATTCACGTAAACTTATAATTAAAAAGAACGAACGTATTTTTTAAATAATACGAAACTCGAATACATTGTATATGGTTTCTACGAATCATTTTGGCGTGTTGTTGAAATTGGTCCTAACGGTTTATAAGTTGTAAATGATACGAATGTTTAGTACTGTATCAGTATCAGCATCAGTCGTTATCAGTGTAGTTCGTACTTAAACTCGCCGCAACGCTAAAAACTTACTCAGATGCGAACATAGACGGATTGTTTAGATTCTTTTTTGATATTTCTGTATTCTGATATAGATTATTTAAATATCTTTAATTTCTTGTAAAGAAAATATGTCTAATTCGATTCATCAAGATTACATTAATTCATTAGATCAAGAAAATGCTATTGCTTATAAAGCGAACCTCGAAGTGTTTAAGGGAGGAAAAACCAAGTTTGAAATAGCTCAGTATTATAACGAATGGGCGGAACAAGGTGGCTATGATATGGTAAGATATGTGTCATGAATTAAATAACAAAAGTGTTATGAAAATACATAGTGACTAAGGATCTGGAAAAACGTCCTTTAAGGCTTTTGAGCCCAACATGGTTCCCGATCCGCCTGCGTATACAAACAGTCTAATCATGAAGCATGTTGTTCTCCAATAGCTTCTTCGTGATCTGTAGAAACCTTAAGACAAGCAGCATGGATTCTTGTCAAACTACTTTTAGGCACAGTCTGGTTTTGAAACATGGCTGTCTCAAATGCTACAAGGGATCTTTTTCCAGATTCTTGTTCATTTGATTCTCGCTAACCCGAATTCATACGTTGACGTCGACACATCAATTTTTGGTATTGTTGTAACTAGTTAAAGTTCATTTCGAACAACACTTTTTTCCTAAGTTATGTTTGTCTAAAAGTAGAAAATATTGGAAAGCAAATGCTAAGAATTAGCTACACAATTCATCACGTAATTAGATCTCTATTTTGATTTCGACACTTTATCTCCACTGAAATGATAAGACCGGAATTGACATAAACAGTATTTCGGTATAAAGGTCATCGAGAAAACATTTATGGACTGAATATGAAACGTATAGAACAGACCGAAAGGTTTGATGAAATAATTTGCTAAAAATCTCAGACAAACCCTCGTTAATGTCCTTATTAGGTTTCGGTAAGCATTTTCTCCATTCCTCTCGGCTCTTTTTTTTTTGTGTTTCAATTCACATTTATTCATTTTTAGTATCAATATCGATATGATACATGACTATGATCCATATTTGACTACAAGATTCCGGCTACATAATTATCACTGTTATTATCCTAGTTATTGTTATTTACAGCATTTAAGCCAGGACAAGTATTCCGGTCCAGAAGCATGCGCTTACGCTATAGCCGCCCACTTTACAGAGACAGAGAGAACCCATGCCGTCATACTGGATGTCGCTGCCGGGACTGGACGACTCGGGGAAGGGGTAGGTAACACTTTTTATAATTAACCCTTTCGCAAACAACAAAATATTAGACTGATTCAAATTGAAAGCGGCTGCAGACAACAACCTTGGTGCACGTAAAGATAGAAAATTGTGTGAAATATAGCAAAGAAAATATTGACGCAAAAGAAGAAAATGCTGATTATCAGCACTTTCGTCTTTTGCATCAATGTTTTCTCAAGCCTTTCCTATCAGGGACGTCAAAACCAGGTCTTGTTTGGGAAAGGGTTCAGAAACAATTCGCTGTTGGCCATTCGTAACTTTCCCCTAATGCATATTGTGACCCAGGACCATGTTGTTGGTTTGGTTTATTGGGGGGTTACTCCGATTTCAACTGCTTTGGTCATATCACGCGGCTGGAGCACCTAACCATGGATTCCTGTTGTTTCTCATACCAGTAGAACAATAATGCCCTAACCGAGCCAGCAGCTGATCGCCCACATAGCATAGGTTACCGATACATGTATGAAACCATTACCATGTCGCTTGTGTTATTGCAAAATCTTGTAACACGAGCTTCAATTAAGCTGGAGTTACGAGATTTTGCAATAGCACCGACGATGTGCCAATGCTATCGCGGCACATTTCGCAGAAAGCTCCAATGCCTTTATACGAGATGCAGATGATTGTACGGGGAGACTTACTCTCCGTTGCCGAGGTCTATATTGATTTAACCATCAAATATGACCTCTGCAATTTTCGGTACGCCAACAGCCTATATGGTCGTCATAATATAATTATAGCACACCATTTGAATTATCGAATCAAAATCAGTCAGTTTTATCTCGATGATCATTACGTATACATTATGTCGCTTCTATTTTTGGCTGAAGCCGGTAACATTTGAATTATCGAATCAAAATCATTCAGTTTGATCTGGTTTGATTACGCATACATTACGTCGCTTCTATTTTTGGCTGAAGCCGGTAATTTGAAGCGTCAGCCAATGAAAGCTTGTATCAGCTTTTCAAATTGTTTTGTTGTGTATCGCCAACGATTGGATACTGAAATCCCGCCAAGGCCCCGAGATTAGACGTGAAATGACCCCGCGAGAACAGAGCTCATTCTATCGAAATGGAATGTAGAGATAATGTGCTCTGTTCATAAGAGAGTAGGGGAGACTGAATAGGATGGGCTAAATAGAACTATATGGGTCGGGTTCTGGAAAAGTTTTTTTCATAGCATTGCAGAGCACCGTGTTTCCAGACCTGTCAGTACCTTAATCCGAGTTTTCTCTGATAATTTTCGCTCTTTGATATGTTGATGTCGCTCATTTACACAATGAGCGACATCAGCATATCAAAGAGCGAATTTCATCAGAGAAAACTCGGATTATCAGCGCCTATGTGTAGTCTGATAATGATCCAGGCCGCAACTTTCCTGCTTATAGATACCACAGTTCGTGATTATGCTATGAGAGAGGCATCGATATTGATCAGACTCTGTGGATTATCGGGCTGATCTAGATGTATGGTGGTCGCAAATGCCAAAGGGACTTTTTCCCCAGATCATGGTTAAAGCCCTATTCAACTACTTTGTTCATATCGAGACTGCTGGATCATCTAACATTGTATTCCAGTCGTTTTTCTCACCAGTACCACCAGCACAATATCCTTCCGAGCTTCCATTTGCTCTCCACATAGATTTATCCAATCATTTGTGTGGGACCACGCTAAAAAAGACGCTCTTGGAAGTACGAAAAGTATCGATCCTAGTTAGTCAGCGAAGAATGACGAGATATTATTTCGCACGTTGAAATACTTTCTGAATTTTGAATGTTTCCCCCATATTTCTTCATGCTCATTTTCCCTCTTTTTCGTCCGATCTGTGTCTCGAAATTAGGTTTTATGGCTTTCCTACAAGATCCCTTTTAAAATTGCGAGTCACATATTATGATTTTTTTCTGTATAGTTGTACAACCTGGGCTTTCACCACCTCGATGCCCTAGACCCGTCTGAAGGAATGTTGAAGAGAGCCAGGGATAGAGGGGTCTATACCAACTTTATCAACGACTTTGTTGATGTGGATAACCCAATACCAGTCACTAATGGTACGGTTTTGTGTGTGTAAAATAATTTTTTTATCATTCTATGGTCTGTTCATGCTAAGTAATGTGAGCTTACTAAAATTAAAGAGAAATAAAAAGTAACGAAAAAAGGAAAATAATGTACTGTAGTCGGATTTGCACGTACTGGGAATAGTATCCTCGGTTCGCAGAAGGTCCGATTTACCATGACCTGTCGAATTTGAACAACAATTTCCCATATATGCAACATTTTACCAGGAATTACTTGAATATTCATTTTTGATGTTCTATTCCCATAGCGTGCGAGTGTTTCTTACTAGAATACAAGTAAGTCGCATGTCTGCATTTGCAAAATGGAAATTCCTCTGTTCATGATTACGACTTTTGATGCATGAAATAAGAAATATTGATAGAAATATATAGTTCCCTTCTACATTTTTGCGAAAACTGTTTTCATGCTAGGGCAACGAATTCTGACCCCGTCCTGCATTGCGCTTTTTTTTTCAACAATAACTTCGTTACTGCAGCTTAAAACAAGCTGCAGCTACGAAGGTTTTGATGAAAAGCGACGTTTACAAGTGTGTAGACAACGTAATCATATCATGACATGTGTCATTGTAGGCTATTATGACGGGATTGGCTGTTCAGGAGGGTTCGGTGAAGGTCACATACCATGTGCTGCGGTGAACGAATTCATAAGAGCTGTAAAGTCAGGTAAAATACTTTACGTGTCTAACCGTGTCCCAAACGTAAATGTCACATGTTAAAGTCAAAGGTAATGCATGCAACAACAGCAATAAAAAGGATATGCAATTTAACGTACGAAATCATTAAAATGAGTGTTGGTTATCAGCATTTTCTCGTTTTGTCTCAATATGTTAACGATAATAGGATTGTTGTAAAATGTGGAAAGAAGAGAGGAGAAAATACTGATTGCAAACATTTTCTTCTTTTGTCTTAATATTTAAATACAAAGCATTTTTTACCAAAGACGTCAAATCGTCGTTGTTAATGCAAAACGTCGTATCTCGTTTTTTTGGAAAATTTTAAAGGGGTGTGGATAAAACTGAACTGTTTTACTTGATATTTGGACATATTGCTTACAAGTAATGTGCCATTAATACTGATCAATAAACATATCTCAAAACCCGCGAGAATCGTCTAAACTGGGCACACAAGTTTGTACTTTGAAAATCGCACCAATCGACATACGAGGTTTTGCATTTACACCGACGAAATGCTGTTTTAGTGATTTGACCGTAGAATTAAAGGGAAGTAGCTATGTATGTTACTGTTTATCTCTTCAGGAGGAGTTATCTGTATTGCTATGCGAGAAGAATATCTTGAAGAAGTTACCGAATACAAGAACACATTCCACGATCTGTTATCTAACCTCGAGGTGAATGGTGTTATACGGAAAACAACAACGGCCATAACGAATTATGCGTTTGGGAAAAGAGGAATTCTGTTTACGATCGAAAAGTTATGAAAACAAGTCGTGCGCAATGACGAATCGTGCACAAAACGAACGCTTCTTATGAAATGAGCGTTTAAGATTTCAGAGTTGTGGATAGGGTTGATAGGTGTCCGGGTTCCTGCAATTAGGCCTACTCTTACATGTACATTAAAAATAAAACTTCGAGGGGTCAGTGCAACACTCTTGTAAGTGCCTATATGAATATTGACACTTACAATAGTTTTGCGCTGACCCCTCGACTTGTTTTACTAATTTTATATACTGGTCATAATGTAATTATTTCTTTTTGTTATTAAATGATTATTTCAGAAACTTTGATTGATTGAAGGGAGTATTATAGCTTACGATAAATGGACAGAGAACCCCTAGCTATTTGCTAGGGGTGCTCAGCAAGGCCATTTATCATGAGCTATACTGATACTGATTATGTATTCGTATAAGTCCAACTTCAAAGCTAAGACTTCAGTTGAATGTCTCGTTCGAAAGACTGGAGTGGCGGCGGATCGACCCTGTCCAGCCCGTTACAAATTCACAAAATCCACCCCTTTACAACACGATAAATTCGATTAAGGCGCGTTCCCATTGCCAACCAAATAAACTCGATCAAGCTCGATTAAGCGAAATAGTACTGATCGAGCTTGGACGGCAAGAGTGATCGGGACGATCGAACGACGTCGGCAACAATGATCGGGAATTAATTGACAAGAAATAAAGAAGAAGTCGTGCAAATACATTTGATCGAGTTTAGCCCATATACGAGGGGTGATCCAAAAGTTCGTAAACTGGGTCAATAAAACTTCCGGAGTGTTTACTATCAAAAAAATAAAAGTTATACAGTTTTCAAATGAGACATCTGTACAATAAATGTGCAAAATTTCAATTGTGTACATGTAACAGTTATTGCTCAGTGACAAATTTTAGACACAGACCATGCGTGGGGCGGGGGAGCAAGAACGTCAAAAGCGACGTTAATTTAACGCGATTGTGAACCCTTCTATTCAAAGTGCTTATTTACTGTCATGCAATTCTGTGTCCGAGGTATAAATGTGCTGAAAGTTTTGTCAAGCAATTTTAGAATCGAAATGATGGATGTTTCACTGCCTGGATGTTTTAAGATCGTTATACTATTAAAGCGGAACCTATCACTGTGTACACCAGTTCTGACGCCGTGAACCGGGTTGTGGCCCTTTGCAGGATTATCTTGGCATTCCTTTTCCTCTATTGAAGTCCGAATCTTGGGTCTCACATAGACATAATTTCTATACAGCACCATATTCTTGTTCTCTTCAACATTTTAAATATCTGCGTTGGTGTATGATCAAGATCGAGACAGAATTTTATAATTGAACGACATTCAAATTTCGTTGTTGACGTCATATCGCTTTTTCACTAATTTGTTCTTTCTTATAAAAACGTGTTATCTTCATAACAACTTTTACATCAACGTATGTTAATTGGTGTCAGTACGTAAAACTAGCGTAATAACAATTTTCACCCAAAAATTTCCACAGATATTTAAGAAAATTTGATTAATTTAACGTTCATGTATCATTTTTTGTTGCTCCCCCGCCTAGGCGTACACACGTTACTATGGTAACGCAGTTTACGGCCGCTATAACGTTTTTGTTAACCTTATAATTTTTTATGCCGTCGTTAGATAATGAACTACGTTATTACCAAATTATACACTGATCAAACATATGATAAGGAAGTTATGGGTTCATTTTACGAATTTTTGGATCACCCCTCGTATGCCTGAATTTTTTATTTCTATATAATTGATCTATTCGTGAAAGGAATACAAATACTAAATAAAATTGAACACTTTTTACGTTGTACAGTACTTTATTTGGCTAAAATCGTACATTTTGTATGTGTCCTGAAAACAGGACTCTAGGTACTAGAGTAATCAAAATTTCAAAATAAATCCTCATTGATAGAATAATACCTGATAGTTTTTCACCACTTTTCCGTTCCAAAAATGTCATAAACACACATGAAAAAATGCTTTTTGAAAAGGGGGCTTCATGCACCACTGGATCAAATGCAATAAGCAGCCTTTTTTCAGAGCGTATCTTATATTTTTACTCTGTCCTCGCTAAAATCAAATATTTTATATTAGATCTATCTCTTTTCTTCAAAAGCATCCTCTCTGCAGATTATAAAAAAGGTAGTTACTATGTTCTTGAAGAAAAACGATATTATTCATTATCTATCGGTATAGACTACAAAAATGCAAAGTTTTCAAACAATTTGATATTATCAAAACATTTTCAATGAAGTCGAGCAGAAAGCTTTGTAAAAATGGCTTGCAAAGCACAATGCATTAAGACAGTGCTACACAATGACCAGTGTAGTTGCATTTAGTATATTCCGGAACATGTTTGTGGTAAGTAGAAGGGCATCCTTTTGGTCAACCAACATCAGCGCATGATATTCTCTGAGCTAGTGGTACTTCAACAATATGTATCTACTGTCAACTGTCTTCACGCTCCAGAGAGGTTTGTTAAAAAGACCCAGTGCTCTTGTTTGAATACATTTATCATCAAATACTGTACTCCCTTCTTCATGGATATCTGTCCCAAAGACTGGTTGTGGGTGTTGTTGACCGGAAATGTTGTTTATATCAACATCTCCGTCATTATCCCCACTGTCCTCATCACATACAGTTGGGTGTTCTATATGGATATCAGCCCTCTGAAAAGCTTCTTCGTCATCTACCATTGTTAGAACTTCGTCCATGTTAGATCTTCTGCAAAAAGATACAGAATTATATATAATGTATAGCATGGACAAAAATTGCCTCCCGCAACCATTTACGCCTACAGTCCTGTTTTCAGGACACTTCAAAAATGTCGAAATTGACATGGAAAAAATTACAAATGAAGGATTTTTCCAAGCATATCTAAGAAATCATTCACTTAGAAACATATTATATTCATGATGTTCTATTGAAATATTGATAGATAAAAAAAATATACACATACCTTTGAATTGTAGCATTTCCAAGAATCACTTTCACCGAAAACGGGTATATTTTGTTGCAGCAATTTCAGAAATGTGGGAAAGTTATCATTTCAAATGTTCTAATGGGTCTAATCCGGGATTATCTGATGATTTATATTATAAAAATAAACTCTTATTACTTATTAGTGGGAAAATATGTTGGCATATAGTAGTGTCCTGAAAACAGGACTCTCGGCTTATATGGGTTAGTCTGGTTTGATCGGAGAATTTATAGACTATTAGGCGATCGAATTGATCTAGTTGATTTGGTCGGCAATGGGAACGCGGCTTTACCTAAATTTCTCGACAAAATGACCTTCTCGATCTCTAGTCTACTTTATCCGACATCTGCAGTATATTTTGTCAAATTTGATCGCACTAACAGATGAAAATGATGTCGAGTTGATCGGGATGTGATCTCAAGTACAAGTCGCTGTAATCGAGTGTAGGTTGGGAAAAAGATATCGACCCGATCAAACTGGATCTCCATTAACGACTGATTCTCGAACAGGTCGATCTTCTACCCGATTAAAACACAATCACTTGCCGATCGAGTTTCTACTTAATAGGAATTTGTTTTGTTTTAAAAATAGACTGGATTTCCGTTCTATATTGATAAACGGTCGTTGTTGTTATAAAATCTCGTAACTACAGCTTGAATCAAACAGCAGTTACGTGATTTTGTAACAACACCTATGAAACACTATTGTTTGTCCGAAATTACTGTCAACTGGATGAAATTGTAACTTATTGCACAAGACTATTTTTAGATATTCAGAAAATCGAAAAGCCCGAAGGATACATGTCTAGCTTGATCATTCCGACTACTCCGAGTTTTCTCTGAAGAAATTCTTTGATATGTTGAAATTCTTTGATGTGTTGATATCGCTCATTTGGGCGACTAATCCAGAGTTTTCTCTGATGAAAATCGCTCTTTGATATGTTGATTTCGCTCATTTGAGCGAAATCAACATATCAAAGAGCGAATTTCATCAGAGAAAACTCGGATAAATGAGCGAAATCAACATATCAAAGAGCGATTTTCATCAGAGAAAACTCGGATTACATTCCGACGACTCCTGATCACCAAGACCGACCGAGCTTGTACTTCACTCGATGGCTTGATCGCGCTTAATCGAGTTGATCTTATCCGCAGCGGGAAGCTAGCATAACGGAAACATCAAAACCAAATGTTATGTGTATTGTTGAAGATAAATAGAGAAATAGCAATGAATTTTGTGCTGAAATTAGACTCTGTCTAACATTATGTTTGGATAAACCACATGTGTTGTTATAAAATCTCGTAACAACGGCTTGAATATAGCCGAGGTTACGAGGTTCTATAACAACACCTACGAAATACTATTGTTTGTCCGAATTTACGTCACAGTTCACTGGATAAAATCGTTCCCTTTTGCTCACATTGAACAATGTCTCTCACTTTTCCTATTATGTTTGGGCCGCGGCCTTAGCGCAGTTGGTAGCGCATCTGACCCTCATTCGAGAGGTCCCGGGTTCGATACCCGGCCGCGGCTAATACCCTTTCTGACAAAATTGTCACCCACAAATGGGTTTAAAATCGTTTACCTAAGTGGGTGAGCAGCTGGAGGCTCGGTAAGGGTGTTGTGGTAGTACTGGTTTGAGAAACAACAGGAATCCATGGGTAGGTGCTCCAGCCGCCGCGATATGACCCTTGTAGTTGAAAACGGCGTAAAACCGCAATAAACTAAAACTCTATTATGTTTCTGAAAATTTGTCTCGCAATCATTTATACGGAACGATTTTATCCAGGTAAATGTGACGTAAATTCGGACAAACAATAGTATTTCGTAGATTTTATAACAACACCGACGGTTTATCAAAACATAACGGTAAACCAAGTCTATTTCAGCACAAAATTCTTTGCCATTCGAGTTAACCGATTTCGACATAACAAATATAAATTGTACATGTATTGTTTGATAGATGCATGTTTCTCTATATTTTCTAAATTCCATAGTGAACCACGCGGTAGATGCACGTGCAAAGTGTGCGAATCGAAAGTAGCCTCGAATATCTGTTCTATAAATAGAACTTGGCTAACTTATCGACGGAGGCGTCAAAATTCCCCGTGCAGATCGTTTTCTACGTGCAAAGTTGCTAGGTAAGAAAAATAAGATGACGAGCACGAATTACACGTGCTATGTAACCCATTTCTGCGGTTTCGCTTCAACAAAAAAGTTGAAAGATTACAGTCTTATTTTAATAAAATTAAGGAGAATAGAGGATTGATTGTCCACAGCCAGATCTCAGGAACCCTTGGACGAAATTCAATGAAAATTCACACGTGAACTCCATTGGATAATCCTTAGGGCGTTATCTCTCCGTTTCTTAAATTGGGGCTGCGTCACGGGAAAAGGGGCTTTAATGTAAAAATCAGTTTTCTCTAATTTCTCTTCATCTAATGGGCAGAAATTAATGATATTTTGTGCTTTATGTGGTAAATTCTGAAAATAATGTGCGTACAAAAAATCCGTCATGGGACATTGTGACAAAATAAATACTTATTCGGGGAGCATAATCCATCCATGACAGCTCCTATATCCTCGGCCGCGGCAAGCGACCTTTTTTATAAGACTTTTCTCCCAACAACGGTTGGATAATAGCAATGAATTTTGTGCTAAAATAGACTTGGTTTACTGTTATGTTTTGATAATTTGTCAGTATTGTTATAAAATCTCGTATAGTGCTCCCACGATGAATACCGCCAAACAATAAAACATGTATCAATTTACTAATCATAGGTTATAAAGATCAAAATGAAACCATATTGATGATAATCAGTATTTTGATGTAATATTGACGAGACGATTTACACGTGCGTCTCTACAATAACATATTTTATAGGTTAAAGGTTTGTTTATAAATATCAGAAAAGCGTGGGACACCTATAGCTATAATAGATTCACTATTAAACGAGAATAATTTCAGTTGTGTTGATAAAGCAATTCAACTGTAAAAATTCTCGTTTAATAGTGAATCTATTATACGGCTTGAATCAAGCCTTAGTTATGAGATTTTGTAACAACAGCAACGGAAATACTGTTATTTGTCAAGAATTACGTCATAATTAACATCATAGAATCGTTGCTATTGTAAATCTTTGTGGCGAATAGCTGCAGGCCCGCTAACGTTGTGGTAGCACTGGTATGAGAAACGACAGGAGTACATGGCCAGCTGCTCCACCCGCGCGATAAGAACATATTAGTCGAAAGAAGCATTTAACCCTAAATTGTCTAAATAGTCGAACTTAATGTGTTTTTATACGTCCGAAGGGTCGTAAATATGTTATGACCCTGGTCGTCTGTCTGTCCGTCCGTCCGTTATCAATTTCTTATGCGCACAACTCCTCCTACAGTTTCTATCGGAATTTGATCAAACTTGCCACAATGAATATCCATAGTATCTAGTTGTACACACCATTTGCGGAATGCAGATAATTCCCTTCGTTTCTAAGTTTTCTGTCCTTGAATTTAGTGATCACAACGTTCTTTAAAAAAACATAAAATATATATATATATATATATAAAAAACAATTCAGTTGTCTTTCCAATGTCATATCATGAGAAATACAAAAATACCTAAAAGAAAGACCATGAATAAGATTTCTAGAAAAAAAAGAAACTGATCAATTTTGAAAATCCAGAAAGAATTTTTGTCTAAGTACATTTTTTAGAGTTGTTTTTATAACAAAATTGAAGAAAAAGGAGAAAATGATGATGACCATCATTTTATTTTTTCCGTGTAATTTCCAAGCTATGATATTCAAGTTGAATGCTTTTCATAATATCAACATTGTTTCTGAAGCTGCTTTAATTTGTACCAGCCTAAAATTTCAATGTTTTGGAAAGGGTTAGACATAACCACAAAGTCAATAACAAATTTATACCAACTCACCTACAGTTGGCGCAAGATCGTATGGCACATAATTTCATTTTGTTCAATGTAAACAAAACATTGTTCGATGAAACGCTATATAATTCTTCATTGAAGGCCGGCTCTTGAAGCCGGCCTTCTTTGGAATGCTTTTTTCGATTTCGACGTGTAGGATGTGGGAGGCTAACAATTAGAACATTTTCGACATATTGGTGTAGAACTGACTGACTTGTAAGTCAATAATTGACGTTCACCTTGCAAGTTATATTTTTTAGTTATTTTCTGCTTTGTGAGCAAAAATATCGCAAAATTGACCGTATTTGTATATCGTTCCAATTCCAATAACTGACCGCCCCCGATCACGTGACTATCAGATTAACCACGGTCCATAGAAATACTGGAATGCACAAAAACCGAGACGTACATAGAATGTCGATATATTATCTATTAAACGATATCGGCAAGCTTTGGAAGTTATCGAAACGCGTTTCAAATCCGGCACTTAACCCAATCCCACGTGAACGTCTCTGATGAAAGCATCCGATCATGAAATACTCATGCGTTTCGGTATTTCTATGGACCCGATATACTGGGTTACTGCCCCTTGAAGGACTTGGTAAATAAATTGTAATTTCTTTAGACTTTCAACCGAACGACTGCGTAGCTCAATCGGTTAGCCGCTCGTACATACAGACATAATTGTTTTCTACGGTGTGGGTTCAAAACCCACTGTCGCTTGTGTCAAATTTTTCTCAAATACCTTTTTGAAAGGAACTTTTGTCCTTTGTTATATATTTAGTTAGGTATGCAATCTGATTTCTTTTTGTGTGTATTTATTTCTCTGATATGTTTTTGCATTTAAAGCGTTGAACTTTTTTGCTATAATTTTCTTTTCATTATGATAAAAATTACACATGAAAACAGCCTGATTTGACCGAATGCCAATAGATGGCTGAGAACAACATTCTCCAACAAAGAGAATTAACTTTGGCAGCACAAGTCAACAGTGACCAGTTTTAATTTTTTGGCTGCATCAAGTTAAAGTTGAAGTTTACAAATTGTTTAAAAAATTATAAATAAACACTTTCATCTCGCAATGAAAATGACTATTATGACCTTATTACAAAGTTGCTGTATTTTTTAAGATAAATCATACTATCTGTAATTCTTTAGTCAGCAAAATACAAATATTGCATTGTATTAAAGCTGCAGTCCCTCACTTGGTCAAATTGTAAAAAACGAAAAAATGGAATGAAACGCATAATTTTTATAATGACCACCTTTGGATTAGTAACGGAAGGCGGTTCAGACAAACAATGAACCTAAAATAAGATAAACTGACACGATTTAAAAACGCAAAAAAGTACTTTTACAAATGGTATCTCCTGCATCTTACAAAACCGATGTATAGCCATGTAAAATTGTAAATGTTACAATTATTAACATAACAAGACAGAAATGACCTTTAAAACCACGAATAATGCCAGAATGGACGTCATATTGTGCCAAAATGCACGTTGCGTCAAGAGCCTGGCATCGAACGGCGACGACAGCGAACCCCGTGATTTCTTAGGCGATGTATCACCATGTCACGATGTATAGGTCGCCCGCGATTACCAACCATAGAATTTGCTGCAGACTGAGCCGTCACAAATGTGTTGCGTTAGTGACGTTAACGTATACAATTACGTTGACGCACAGTTGTTACACACAGCTGACTGGGACGTAGGTGGTCTGTATATCTTCCCGTGTCGTTTACACGTCTCATAAAGCTTGGAACCGTCGATTCGGCTACATTAAAGCGTCTAGCTACCTTCATTTGCGAAACACCTCAAACCAAAAGCCAAAAAACTCGGTTCCTTTTTCGCAAAGTAAGCCTCAGCATTCTGTACACAATTTTCTTTCGTTGTTCTCGTATGGTTTCAATAAGTAAATCAAAGTGGCAATTTGTACACAAAAAATCTTAGTGATTTCACACGTGTTCTGAATGTACGAGACACACGAGCATTTAGTGATGGGCGGTTCAGATGTCCGGATAGTGTACAGAAAACACTACAAAATCGCTGGGGTGTGAAGGGTATACATTTTCTCATACATGTCCCCAAACATGGTGCCGACCAAGGTAATAGGAAAAGAATGGTTAATGAAAACGTGTTTTGCGTTTTTAAATCGTGTCAGTTTAGTTATTGCCGAAATTAAGGGAAATCCGTGGAAAAAATGAAAAACGTTTGTCACGTTTTTCAAATCTATTTTCCTCACTGTTAACATTTTGCCCAGATGTAAACACAACATTTTTGTATAAAACACAATAAAACTCTTATAAAGTAATGACGTAGATACGGGTAAAATTTAGGTAGAGTGATTGAGCGGTATGTGTGCTATACAGGACATCCGAGTTCTATCCTAGGTCTCGGCGATTCTTTTACTCTCTTTTTTTTCTTTTCTTTTCTTTTTGTCCACCATTTGTATTTTTACACAAAATACAAGCTGCCATCTGCCTAGCAAATGAAATTTCGTAGCTAATAACCATTGAAGACGAAGAAAAAAGTATAAAAAAAATCTTCAGACAGCTGGATTCGAACTCGGGGCTCCATAATTGAAAACTGACCGCTCTACCTATCACCCTAAATTTTCTTAGTCATTACGCCACTAAATATAAAAAATGTATATTGTTTTATCCATGTGCCAAAGGACGGATTTACAGAAGAACATGTCAGTGACGTGAACAAAATATCCATTTCTTTGAAGTAAAGCAATGAACAAATATTTGGTTAGGTTCAGAACCACTGGTGGTGAACTCGGACAAAGCGAGGAACATTTTTCATGAACACAAGGTACAGATACTTCATTGCACATCCAGATTTTTGTAAACAATACACGTGGCATTTTCTTTTACTTCTCTTTCCGTCTTTTTTAAAGGGTGCACTCAAATGGAAGTTACTAAGGTTTGTAGATATGATTTATAATACGCACGAAAATACCAGTTTTATCGATCATTATTTTCAAATGGTATAAACGGATTGCAAGTGCACAAAGCGCATATTGAGATCATGTGGATTGATCTTAATCGCCCGAACGAAATGGTACGATATCTCTGTTTATGTTTATCTATTTGCATTGCAAGTAAACAAAAAGACATATAAATGTACAAATAAAGGCTGTAAATGGCAGTTTTCGGTGTCATGTCATTGAAAATCATTGTGCGGTTTCTTCGTGACAACGTTACAGCATGTTTGCGATGTTATCTTTTCCAGATACGGTGTTTTATGAGAACATGTTTGATAAATTAATCGATTGCACTGGACTCAACGGCACATTTAAACATTTATTCGGTGATATCGCACTGATTTGAGCATCTAACCATAGATTTCCGGCATCAAATTCGAGCACCAGGTATCATCATCATCATCATCATCATTTTTATCGTTACCTTGGGGTTTCACCGGTAAGATTTTCGTTATGCCTTCTTAAATTTGGTACAGATGGAGAATAAACTACTTAATGAGAACAAGATGGATCTTGATCAGACAGTGCACATGCAAAGTCTGATCTGGATCCATGTTGGTCGCAAAAGCCTATCAATAGGAAGAACACACGAATAAGAGGTATCGGTTATTGCAATCAATTGTGTGCTAAAATAGACTTGGTTACTGTTCTGTTTTTATAAACTGTTGGTATTGGTATAAAATGTCGTAACTACAGCTTCAAACAAGCTCTAGTTGCGACGTTTTACATTTACATTTACGGAATGCCATCGTTTGTCCGAAATTAATCGGTTTTCTCGATAAAATTGACTCCTATTCAAAGACGAAGCAATGTAATACATTATGTATTTCCGAAACAGTTTCCCCCAATTAGACTAGAAAGGTTTGGAAAAACATTGAATCAAAAGAAGAATAGATCTATACTGAAAATAATTTGGCTCCTTTTTTCTTAATATTTTTCTTTCATATTTTCTTATATAGTACACACATTTTAACTTCTCAACATATAAAATCAATGTATTTTGACATCTAGAGCAGTCAGCTAGACAAATTGGCGGACGGGTAGAAAAACGGACGGACGGGCAAACGAAGCACTATCTGTATGGTGGTCATTACTGAAAGCCTTCTAATTGGGGCTGCAATACCAGATAGGCCTATTGTTTTGGAAATAATTATTGTATACCATTAATTCATCTTTGAAAAAGAATAAATTTTATCTACTATATATAGACCTAGTGACGTTTTTTCGGACAAACACTAGTGCTTCGTCGGTGTAAATCTAAAACGTCTCAAACCCAACTTTATTGAAGCTGTAGTTACGGGATTTTATAACAACACCTACGATTTATCCATATTTAACCGAAAACCCATTCTATTGTTAGGACAAAAGTCATTGCAATTCGAACAGCCATTGAAAATGTTCACGGTATCATAAATAAACCGTACAAGTCCCCTTCAAAAACGTTAACTACGATTTTCACATCACAAAAAAACTTCTACTCCAAGAATTGTAATACCAACTTCAGAATCAGTCAGAGAAATAACATAACAAAACGTACAATAGCCTCGATTAAGTGTCTCACCGATTCGTCCATATTGTTTTTGGCGGATAAACACGTGCAAATCGTTGTGTACATGCTCAAACTAGTAAAACTGGTTTTTAAACGCGCATTTAAACATGAAGTATCTGTACCTTGTGTTCATGAAAAATGTTCCTCGCTTTGTCCGAGTTCACCACCAGTGAGAACAATAGGTTTCAATTTTGTTGTTAAAAATTCAGTATTTTTAAGTTAATCGTGGTTATGCGAGCTGGTATTTGTTCTAAGTTAACTATGGTAATGTGAACTTGTGTAGGTTGTGCAGGACCATTCGCTGAGAAATCTATATGCAGCATAGTCTATTATTGCACTTGGGGTCACCCAAATGAGTAAACATGGCAATTTGCGGGACTTGCAGAATGTATACATTTTAAAAGTAGAAGTCACTGGAACTGCAAACAAACAATACGCTATCAAATAATTGCTACTGCAAGTCCACGTTAATTCCGTTGGGGTCTTGATACTGTGAGTTCAACAAGAAAAGGAAAGATATAATTAACATAACATGGTTGAAATATATCACTTCAGCAAAATTTTCATGGATGGCTACCAAAAAATTGCCGGCCTCTTTGATGCTATGCGTCAAAATTTTGTCTTGTATATACGGTGACGTATATACTATGAAAATTTAGGTATTGCAGATTTCATTTCACATGGCGCAGCTTTAGCTTTTATTATCATAAATTACACGCCTTGGCTTTTTTAAAATTACGATTCAGTATTATTTTCTTGTAATTCTGTTACATCTGTGTACTATGATACAAGTTTTTTTATGTCTGTTATACTATTTGCGAAATATGAACTCATTTTGAGTAAAGGTCAGTGTCAGGTCAAATGAAATCCGTAATACATAGGTAGAGCGGTCAAATCTCTGTTCAGGAGTTCGGAGTTCGAACCCATACATCGGCTTTTTTTTAATTTTACTTTGTCCACAATTCTATTAGATATGAAATTTTATTTTTTTGGTGCTTAAGTCGCCAACTACCGAGATATTCGCCTATTTTTTTATTGGGTGTTATCTGTAACGGAATTTTACGTCACTCTAAAGAGACAAGATTGAATAACTCCCAGTTCCTACAGACCCGGATTTGATCCCGTTTCCAAAAAATTCAAATTCGGCGCGGGGGAGGGGGGGGGGTAAACTACCGGGAGGGGGGGGGGGGGTATGTAGAAAGGTATATTTAAGGTGAGTGCGCCCAATATGACCTTAGTTGTCGACGGGCCTTAAAACTCAATTCATTCATTCGGTTTTGAATTTTTGACCTATTCTTTTTTAATAATAATCCACTTGCATGTATATAATAAGGACGGAAATTTAGTTATTTTTGTAAGTCAGAACATATACGAATTATTTACCATTGCTACCATGAAATACCAATTGGAGTTTTGACATACTAAAATGGACACCATACATTTATATTGTAGAGGAAATATTACGGATCTAGAACCTTGATGTCTTTGTTTTTACCTTCTTGAGCTATGCAAAACAGCAAACGTACCATCGTCATTGTTTTTAATTCATTAGCGAAACAACGGAGAATACTTCATCGGCAGTGTCAGTTGATTCGTCAACACTATCGATTGTATCATTGCCTGTTGCTGTGGAATCATCAGAGTATTCACTATCTTCAAAAGCAGTGGAAGTAGAATCTGAATCTTCAAGGTTTATTACAAACCTATCAATCATACTGTCTATCGCTATGTCAGCTTTTCTATACGAATCTTCTGTATTCTTTACATGGGTTATACAATTTTGCCAATCATTTCCGGTCATGAGATCAAGCTTTTCGTGGACAAGTCTTTCGACGGGTTTCATTTTAAAATCCATGTTATGTCTAATGACATAGCATTTTAAGTCTGCTCATATTAATTCTATTGGATTTAAATCCGCATGGTAAGGAGGAAGTCTTAATACAGTATGCCCTTTCGATCTCATTATTGAGTCAATTTGAAAAGACGGTGGTACGTTTGCTGTTTTTCACCAATGGGTTTGAAATCGTTAACCTAAGTGGGCGAGCAGCTGGAGGCTCGGTAAGGGTGTTGTGGTAGGACAGGTTTGAGAAACACCAGGAATCCATGGATAGGTGCTCCAGCCGCCGCGATATGACCCTGGTAGTTGAAAACGGCGTAAATCCCAATAAACTCAAACTCAAACGTTTGCTGTTTTACATAGCTCAAGAAGTTGGGGACGAATCATGTTTGATGTAAAGCTAACACCATGTCTAGTTAGCAAAGCTTGTATGTCTTGTATGATAGGGGGTATTATCTATTAAAAGTACTGTATTTTGTTCAAGATTTGGACATAACTTTTCTTCGAATGAAGAAGACTTTGCTTTAAAGACCAGTCTTGCTCCATCGACAAAGCCTTTTTCCGAACCTGCATGGACAATTATCAGTCTTTCCCCTTTTCCAAATGGGACCTTCAAGCCAGTACTGCTTGACTGCCAGCATCTGGATGCAGTGTGTGATGCATTCACGTAGGTCTCGTCCATATAGACTATTGCCCTATCTGTTTCCCTAAAGTTCTTTACTTGACGAAGAAAGTCAATTCTAAGTGAAACAATGTCGGATCGTTCCATTAGTAGTTTTCTATTGGAACAACATCTTTTCCAACTGAAGCCAAGCTCTCTCAGAATTCTTCTTAGGGTAGTTTTACCGCCTTTAATTCCGATACTTTCATGAAGCTCTGCCAGAATGGCTTTAATTGTTGGGAGACGTTGTTTTTCTGCATACATTGAATGAATTGTGCGACGTATTACACACCTATCAAAGTCATCGACGGTAATCTTATCACGTCGCGTTTTCGGTCGAGTCTTCATCTTTGCAGCAACCGACTTGATTCTATAAACAGTTCGTTTAGGGACTTTATAGTCCGGCAGATATCCACTTATACCTTGCAGTGGAGTATAAAGTTTTTTTCTTTGCTGATCCCTGGAGTAGACATCCTACTGTTAAAGATTCCGACGGGTGCCATCGTGTCACCCTTTAGCATTTTGAGAAATTCAAGATGGCCGCCAAGATGGCGGAAATCATTTAAATAGTCAATATAAGGGTTTAAAATTCATATGAAAACTGATAAATTTTAGGTAAAATATCTTTAATACACTTACTGTTTCTCTAGGAATGAAAAACAATGAAGATAAGACATATTTCTACCATTTCAGTTGATATTTTTGTGTAATTTACGTTACATTATGGGAAAATTGGTTCATTTATTCACATATCCCCTATTATTTGGACATAAGTCATTTAAACACAACAATAAGTGGTTTTGTTATCAATTCATTCACTTGAATCTTTTGGTGAGAGCAAAATAAGAGCTGTATAAATGTATTATGTAGTTTACGTTACCTTGATATTAGCATATTAGCTTTATTCATTCATTTATCTTCTATTACTTGACCATATATCGTCTAGACACAACAGTGTATGGTCTGGTCGTCAAATCATTCCCTTTAAAGCTTTTTGTAATAGCAAAACAACAGGTTGTATAAATGTATTATGTAATTTACGTTACCTTGATATTAGCATATTAGCTTCATTTATTCATTTTTCTACTAATATTTAGTCATAAGTCGTGAAAAACAATAGTTAATATTTTGACTACCAACGTTTTCACTTGAGGCTTTTGGTAAGAGCAAAACAACAGTGGTATAAATGAATTATGTAATTTACGTCACCTTTATTTCGTATACTGTTACATATTTATAAAAAATAATTATTATAATTGGGACAGAATACCCCCAACAGCTGGTTATAGTGGGTTATAATAAAGTTAACAGTAATTTAAACAAGACACACCTGTAGTCTCTGATTCACAAACCCATCATGTTTTAGACACAAAAGAATAGTGAATTAAACGTATCCAATTAGGACACAATGACTAGTATCGGCAAATGAAAATCCCTTGACTAGCATAAAAAGAAGTGCATAATGACCTACTTTTGGTGCATGACAAACCTTGCCTGAGTCATGACTCATCCATATACTACATTCTGTGTCTCTAGGTCAAACGGCACAAGAAATGGAATGGAAAGGGGTTTTCAAAGTTAAGCGCAAAAAGTAGGTCACTCTATCCTGATTTTGGTATATGATATAGCTTTTAGTCATTGAACATTTGCACATTAAATGGTATCTCTAGATCAAACAGTACATGAGAAATGAAACAGGAGGGAACTTCGAACTAAGTAAATTAGATTCAAAGTGAATAGTAGGTCACAGTGACATCGTTTTGGTACATAATGCTTCTGTTGGTCATTAGTATGGTGCGTTGTGTAATTCTGTTTGATGTAAGTGAAAGAGGTTTAAATCAAATGGATTCGTAAAGAGGATAAGTAGACATCACCAAAAAAGTTTGATGGACAGCCGTGGGCATTAAGATGAACTTTATATACTCAGCAAAAGAGCTAACGCATCACTTTTTGAAATTGCATAACTGCCTTATTCTCAAAGATTTCGATTTATAATTTGGCAAATGTTTATCCCACAAGTTTTTGCACTCATTCATAAAACTATTTCTAAGTTTTCTTTCTTATGTGACCGCGTCATACCAAAGGGGACCAAAACAGTTTTTCGGCTCCTGTAACTTGTGATCTTTTTCAATCATTTTTGTTTGAATTGATTTTGAAAGCTGGTTTATTGTGAAATTAAAGTCTGAAAAAATCAATTTTCTATGTAACATAACACGGGCTGTTCTGGGACAACGTAGCTCGCATAGAGGCACCTTTTTGAAAGAAAATGTCAATTCTTCAAGGTCAAGGTCACAAGGTCAAATTTTATAGCGTCAGGTGAAAGGTCTTGTTAAGGCCTGTCTATGTGTGAAATATCAAGACTGCATCTTATACAGTTCATAAGATATAGACCGATACGTTTTTGCCTACGTAACCTACGTCGCCGTCGACGCCATCAATGACACCAACGGCACTAGTGATGTAACAATGCCTTTGTGGGAATACACTACGCGCCCATAAAAATGTTAAAGCCGTCGGTTTGTTTTTGAAGGGTAACTTTTGTAAACAGAAACTCTTTCAGCCAATGCAAAAGGTTTGAAAGTTATGCGTGAATTTTCCATTTTAATCAAATTTCAGACTTTATGAATTTTAGAATTAAGGGTGTCCTTATTAAAAGTTCAATATTTTACAAGATACTGTAACATTTACTATGAAATTTCATAGATCTCTTATCAAATGGTGGTAGTCAGCATGTGCAAATTTTGAAGGTATTCTGTAGATTCGTTAGAAAAATATTAACAAAGATCTGAGTGATGCGTTAGCAGTTTTGCCGAGTATATATGACGTCATAAAAGTTTTTTTATTTAACGCGTTCTTCTTTAGTTTCCCCATAAAATTTCGTGTTCACCTAATTATCACATCAATGGAAACTTTTATGATATGTTGTCCGTATCTGATCTCCCCATATTAAATATTTGTTGATTGATTGAAGCAGAAAATCCTCAGTTATCTGCCCTTGAATGTAAAAAAATGAGTGTTTTGTCTTTTTGTTCACTATATCATCTACAAATTTTGAAACGTTTTGACAAAACCTTGATAAAACATTGGTCATGACAAGACCTTGCATGGATATATCTTTCAGCTTGAATCTCACATCTAGAGTTATGTGCCCTTGAAATTGACAAAAACTACCGTTTTTCACTCTATCTTCGCCATAATAGCAACAAATGTTGACCAATTATAGCAAAACCTTTGCTTCAGATAATTTTTGTTCAATTGCAATTTCATGTCTAGAGTTATGTGCAACAAAATTTCCATTTTTGACTTTATTTTCCCTCTTTCGGCCACAAATATTGACCAATTGAAACAAAACTTGGACAAAACATTTGTGACTATAAGACCTTGCATAAGTGGAATATTTGCTTGGTCGGAGTCTTACATCCATAGTGATGGGCCCTGGAATTCGACAAAATTTCCTTTTCAACCACGTTTTCTCTATAATTACCACAAATATTGATCAATTATGACAAAACTGTGATTCTATTTAGCTTGATAGGACACAAACAGTCGGAGTTATGTGCCCTTGAATTTATCAGAATAACAGGTCTAAACTTTCTGTTGCCTCTTAAATCCACAAAATTTATGGACGAATTGAAATTTTGGACAGAAATTTGGGTACTATAAGATCTTGCATCAGTGTGATTTTTAGCTTGATCGAAACGTAACATCCTGAGTTATAAACCCTTGAATTTGACTAAATTCGCTTTTTGGTCTTGTTGTCACTATAACAGCCAACACTATTGACTAATTAAGACGAAATTTGGAAGAAATATTGGTGACCGTGGGATCTTGCTAAAGAGCGATTTTTAGCTTGATTGGAATCAAGCATTCAGAGTTATGTGCCTTGGTTTAGACAAAATTGCATATACGGCTTTATTTTAGCCACAAATATTGGTCAATTATATAAAATTTCACTTTAAGATCTTTTAAACATGTGATTCTTTAGCTTAATTGGAACATCGCAGCTAGAGTTATGTGCCATTGAATTTGACAAAATTGCATTTTCGAGCCACAAATATTTACCAATTTAGACGAAACTTATAAGAAACGGGAAGCTTGCGTAAGGGCGATTGTTAGCTTGATCAAAATCAAACATTTAGAATAATTTGCTCTTGAAATTTTACAATATTGCATTTTCAGCATTTTTTTCAGTGTAACAGTCACGCATATTGACTAATAAAAAGAAAACTTATACATTATGTTGATGACTATAAAAGCTTGTATCAGTGAAATTTTCATCTGAATAGCAATGTCTAGAGTAATGTGCCATTGAATTTTTCAAAATTGCCGCTTTCAACAAAATTTTGACAAAATGTTGGGGACCATCTGATCTTGCATAATTATGTGCATTTTTATTGATCGGAATCACAGCTCTAAAGTTAATATAGACCTAGAATGTGAAGTTGCCCTTTTTTTACTTTTCTTTCACTATAATAGCTACAAATATAAACCAATCAAAACAAAACTTTACTGAATTGTTTGTGCATGTTTTGTCATTGACCCGTTTAATGTTCTGATTCATAAAGTTCAGTTTATTGAATAAGTATAATGGCCAAACGTTATTATAAACAAAACACAATTATTTACCCCACCCACCACTTTCTTCCTCTGTGATTTGGTCATGCGCATTTTTAAATGTCATGAGATTTAGTTTTTCATCAAGGTCTAGCCTTTGTCTTACATTTTGTGGGACCTAGATTATTATTAATGCAATATCTTGAGCTCTACGTGGATTTTTTCGTCTGATAGAATAAAACACCACGATTTCCCCACCCACCAATCTTTTTCTCTCTATTGCAGTCTTCGAACGATACACAATGTCACAATTTTTTGTTTTTCTATATTGTCCGGCCTTTGGCTAATATTCTGTGACAATTCAATTATTTCAAATGCAATATCTCGAGCTCTAACTCGAATTAGAGCTTTTTGAGCTTTGCTTATAGAGCAACCTCTAAATATGAAAATTGACGAAAAATAAATATGACAATCGGTGTGTACTATTCCTGTAAATGTACATGTAAAATTTTATAAAGGTATGATGATTATTAAAAAAGTTATGCCCATTTGTAAAATTACGGGATCAAAATTTTGTAAATTTAAGTCACCATTTTTTCTATTATTTTTAATTTTACAGCTGTCCATCAAAGTTAAATGATTAGAGCAATGTCTTAAGATCATGAAAACGTATGATGGAAACCTCTTTCATTTACATCAAGCAGAACATAAAAAATGGACATAACGCACCATACTACATGGCGCGTCTTATATTAAATTTGGTTTCTCTAGGTAAAACAGTGCAGGAGATATGAAGCGGAACAGAAACGTTCGTAGGCTGCCCCATCGCCTGACAAAGAGTATACGATAATACCCCAGATTTTTTCTTGACGACTTGAAGAAACTAAATAATTGCGCAAGTTTAGATATCAATTCCTAACAGCTGATCAAAATTATTTTTCTTTGTAAATGATGTGTATAATATGTAAGGTGCTTCTCTACATTGTTCCATTAGTCCAGGGTTTGATCCCCGGTCTCGGCAAATACCGGTATCCTTTCAGAAAAAATGTCTCCCACCAATGGTTTGCTATCGTTAACCTATAATTATGGGCAAGCATCTGGAGGTTTGGTTAGGATGTTGTGATAGTACTGGTATGAGAAACGACAGGAATCCATGGTTAGGTGCTCCAATCGTCAGGATATGACTATAGCAGTTGAAAATGGCGTTAAACCGCAATGAACAAAACCAAGCCAACTAAAAGATGATATATATTTTTCTCCGTCAAAGTTTTGTATAATACCCGTGGTACATTGCTAAGGGGCCAAAATTGCATGTATGTTCTATATAAAACAAAAGATTTCATTGTGTATTTGTATTTCTAGGTTTTTATGCTTTCATTGTTGCATAGCACTCCTCCTTGGAATTTACTAAGCAATGCACATCCCTTTCTAGCATAGCAAAACTACATCTAGTTGAAGAATATGGTCCGTCACTTCCTCACTGCCATTTTATCATTTTCGAGATATCGGTATTTCCAGGAGCTAGAGCTACACACTCAGCTTGGGGACAATCAGTTGTACTAGCACTTGATCCCTTGATCCCACGTCTAGTTGATCTTGTGAAAGAGTGTGTTTCCAATTTTGTGCTTGATTCCTTTTATCATTGTATTAAAATGCTTGTATCTGGAGAGAATCATACTAGCTTTTGACATGCTACCAACTAAGTACTGCATGCAACGTGACAATACAGCTTACGTAGCATACTAGTATCACTGATTGACCTCGAAGTTGAAGGTCTAGCTCTTCAAAATGATAAAATGTCAGTGTGGAAGAGATGGACCTAGTTGTTCTACTAAATGCAGTTGTACTAAGGATAGATTGGGATGTTACAAAGCACATGCCGAGGAGGTGTGCTGTGTAACTCTAAGGCTTAATTGACAAAACGCCAATCGATAGATCGCTCCGCCCAATGAAGAATTTAAGACAAACAATTGGTGTATGGCATTTTTCTGATCGTCCATGGGTTTATCGATGGTTTTAATTGACAGCCGGCGTTTGGACAATTGGCGGGGGCGTAAGGTTGCCGGGTCCGTCTGCTTCTGGTTCACTCCATATTTTGTACACAATTTGGCCTACAGATACCAATTTTGATGTGGTCCCATACCAAAAGTAGGTTGCTATCACATACTTTTCACTTTGGTTACTCTTAGTTAGAAATTTTCTTTCGCTCACAGCTCATGTACTGTATAATGTAAGGGACGCCAAATTTGTTGTGTAGATGTGCCGTGACCCAAAGCTTTGTCGTGTATCATTGTACCAAAACCAGATCGCTGTGACCTAGGGCTCCGTACCGGTACTCGATATATACTGAACAAAAGTGAAAACGCTACACCTACTTTGCTTGTTTTATTTCTTCTAAAAACAACAAGTAAAAAATCAAATGAAAGTGTTTCGCATTGTTCATTTACTTGGTTGTGCAAAGCACTTAACATTTTGTGGATCTTAATTACGGGAATGAAAAACGGGCCCTTGTAATGTGACAGGTGTCCGTTTTTTTCAGGTGTACAATTTGAACGGAAATTATACACAATTTAAACCTTCAAAAATCCAAGCAGAAGAATGCAAACTATGCCATACTTTACGGAATTGTAGTCTGACGAGTTACCAGTCAGAAAATGAAAAGAAGCTTGCACAACATTGTGGCAGCGTTTAGAAAATGATGTTTGAAAAGCGGTATTTTCACTAGGTTCCAAAGCTTGAAAATTTTACATAGGAAATTGAAATCGCTATCGCATGGAAATCTGGGAACAATCCTTGTCGAAGAAAGGGTTCAAAAATCCCCTGTAAGGCCTGCATGATGTTGCAAAGAACCCAATCGAAAACCGTGATAAATTTGTGAGTACCAAACATTTTAAATTCCCTATTTGTTTATGTTAAAGGGAGGTAATTTGCAAAATTGACTGATTAGACCTTGATTTTAGAGCTTGCTTCAAGGGATAAGTGAGATTTTAAGTGTTTTTTCAACAACCCAGATATGACCAATTCCGAAAAAATAATGAAGTGTTTTCTGCGCATGCGCATATGCGGTATTAGATGAAATTAGCTCTAAACGCATTAAGGCCTATAACTCTGACATTAAAGGAGACAAGGCAATGAAATCTTGACAAAACGATAGCTGAAAGCCTGAGAAATGGCGTCAAAATATATTTCAAGCTATTACTTAGATACTTTTCCAGAAATAAGAAATCTTGCAGTGTAGCGTTTTCACTTTTGTTCAGTATATATCGAAAACCGGTATTTTACGTTCGATAGATATATCGTATCGAACGCTTCTGTATCGGAAAAAATATCGATCATAGAGAAAAGTAGAAATACCAAGCCAATTATTTGATAAATTACTGACAAATCGGCGTTCTCTTCTTAGAAACTGACTATTTCTCGGTCGCATGGCTTACGGGTGATAAAAAAAATCAAAATATTTACCTAAAATTAAATTCCAACAAAACGTTAGTTGCATATATATTCCCTCATTTTAACACACCGCGTGTTTTTAGAGACGAGCAAAGGCTGGCTAGATGTGTTGGCGGCCTTTCTTTGATGTATAAAGACAAATGTTTTCAATCATATTTACATGTATATTCCAGGATAGGACACCACTTGTAGTATTATTTTGTAGAAACTGTATAATGGGCCAGAGGCCTTTAATGTATTAATAAAGAATTAAAATTGAAAATTGGAGAAATTTCGAGTGACGTCACACAAGCGACTGTGCCACACGCCATGCCTTTTCCCACACAAAGCCTACTTTTGACAACTCATGTAAGAAAATCTCGAGAAAATATTCGCGCAATAGACGAAAGTGTTGATTACAAGCATATTTCCGTTTGTCTTGATATTTCATGTTTTATATATTGTGCACTTATCGTTATATTCATTAACATAAAGTTTGTCGTCTGTAGCATTTTCCATTTTGGGCTACCATAAAACTCATTTGGAAAGGGTTTAAGATAGTTGGGATGTTCTAAACACCAAAAACGATATGCTTGTTGTGTTGACTGTTATTCAAGACCAAATGGGTGGATTTTTGTTTTCATTCTTTTTTTAACGACCGATTTAAAACACAATGAGGTAAATCTACGCCGCAAATCTATTTAACAGTATCCTATTCGCGCTGCGAGTCCGAGCGACATATCATAGCCAAAACTGTTTGTGAACAAAAAATCATTTTCTTTTACTCATTTTGTCACTTCAAATTTTCTGAGTAGGAAACTATCTGTCCCCGTGATTATTTTTGAAAATATGGACTAGATAAAGCGATCAGAGAGCAGACAGAAAAAAGAAGTGATCTTGTGATAGTAGCGAGGTCAGAGCTATTTTTAGAACGCCGTTTTATATCTGTCAACGGCAAAAAATGCACATGTAAAATCACCTTTAAATATACATAATGTACCAAAATATCCATGTTTGATTATTCCCATAACAAGACAAAGGTCTAAACTTTATGAAAATTAATCAGTTTAAGCCATGTTATATGTATTACACGAAATAAACATTAACTGTTTACATGTTGTCGATGTGTTCTATCGCTTAATGGCATCCCGGCTTTGGCTATTTTTAGAAATAGTGGTTCGCTATAAATCGTCATTTCTCCGTTACTATCCAATCAAATCCGTTAAAAATTGGTATACCCAAAGCTGAGAGGCACCTTAAAGGGTATACATCATAAATTTAAGGAAAATAATAAGTTTTATGAAATTATTAAGTGTCAAACAAGGCGCTTTTTCGGAATGATCTAGCGTGATAAACTTTTAACATTTCAAAAAAGTTCAAACTGCATAATAAACAAGATGGTCGTTGGCCCTAGGTCGCTCACCTGAGATGGGGTTTTATGACAGATCAGATTTCTTACAGGTAATGCAATAAAGGGTCAAAGACCATATGAACGCCGCTATGCGATTTCAAACCATAGAAAACCCAGAAAACTACCTCAGTGCAATATCATATATGTAACTCAAATATGAAGTTTCATCCACTTCGGCTATGTGGTTATTGAGATTGCTTTGGACAGATGGAAATAAAATAAAACATACAGACTGACAAACAAACAGAAATTTACAAATTGACCTAGATCTATGACCTTGAACCTACCTAAATATATATTTCAAATAGAACATCTATTCATGATAAAGAACACATTTACCCATACATTTTTTAAATACATGCATAAATGTAGATGCTTTGCCCCTGATAAGCAGATTTTTACAAGAAGTCCCCTTTTTCTGTGACAAGGTTTCATATTGAAAAGCAAAGAAAAGTACCTCTTAGCAATATCATAAGCAATGCAAATATTAAGTTTTGTCAAATTTGGCTCTGCGGTTATTGAGAAATTGCTTCTGACAGATTTTGTGTAATTTCTCTTTTTCTGTTGCCATGGCAACCAGAGTTTTTTTTATAAATTGCAATTCTGTTAGCAATTTTTTAAATGTGACCTCCTAAGGAATATTTCTGCCTAGTTTGGTGTAAATTAGCCTGTTAGTTTAGGAGAAGATATCATTCAACGATGTCATTGAGATTTGGTGGAAAATCTCCTTTTCTGTTGCCATGGCTACCAGAGCTTTTAAAGGATTTCAATTCTTATAGCAATTTTTAAAAGGAACCTCCTAAGAAATATTTCTGCCAAGTTTGGTTGAAAATGGGCAAGTAGTTTAGGAGATGTTGTTCAAAGAAATTATTGAGAATTAGTTAAATTTCTCCTTTTCTGGTGCCATGGAATCCAGAGTGTTTAGTCAATTTCAATTCTTTTAGCAATTTCAAAGAGGACCTCCTAAGAAATATTTTTGCCAAGTTCAGTTGAAATTGGCCTGGTAGTTTAGGAGAAGATGTCGTTCAAAGACAGTATTGAGATTCAATCAAATTGCTCCATTTCTGTTGCCATGGCAACCAGAGTTTTTTTATGGATTTCAATTCTTTTAGCAATTCTGAAAGGGGGTCATCTAAGGAACATTCCTGCCAAGTTTGGTTGAAATTGGCCAAGTAGTTTAGGAGGAGATGTTGTTCAATGATAGTATTGAGATTCATTCAAATTTCTCCTTTTCGGTTGCCATGGCAACCAGAGTTTTTTATGGATTGCAATTCTTTTAGCAATTCTGAAAGGGGGTCACCTAATAAACATTCTTGCCAAGTTTGGTTGAAATTGGCCCAGTAGTTTAGGGGGAGATGTCGTTCAAAGATAGTATTAAGATTCAGTCAAATTTCTCCTTTTCTGTTGCCATGACAACCAGAGTTTTTTATGGATTTCAATTTTTTTAGCAATTCTGAAAGGGGGTCACAAAAGGAACATTCCTGTTGAGTTTGATTGAAATTGACCCAGTAGTTTAGGAGGAGATGTCGTTCAAAGATCGTATTGAGATTCCTTCAAATTTCTCCTTTTCGGTTGCCGTGGCAACCAGAGTTTTTTATGGATTTCAGTTCTTTTAGCAATTCTGAAAGAGGGTTACCTAAAAAACATTCCTGCCAAGTTTGGTTGAAATTGACACGGTAGTTTAGGAGGAGATGTCATTCAAAGATAGAATTGAGATCCAGTCAAATTTCTCCTTTTCTGTTGCCATGGCAACCAGAGTTTTTCATGGATTTCAATTCTTTTAGCAATTCTGAAAGAAGGTCACCTAAGGAACATTCCTGCCAAGTTTGGTTGAAATTGGCCCAGTAGTTTAGGAGGAGATGTCATTTAAAGAAATTGTTGACGGACGACGCACGACGCACGACGCACGACGGCCGGACGCCGGACAAAAGGTGATCACAATAGCTCACTTGAGCACCATGTGCTCAGGTGAGCTAAAAATGGATCAACTCATAATTGACAACACTTGTACTAAATTATTTTGAAATACATGCATAAATGAAGAAGTTATGCTTCTGACAAGCAAATTTTTACAAGAAGTCCCTTTTTTCCTTGACATGGCTTCATATTGAAAAACCAAGAAAACTCGGTGCAATATAATATGTCACTCAAATATGGAGTTTCGTCCAATTTGGTCATGTAGTTATGGAGAAATTGCTTTAGACGGATGGAATTAAGCACAGACTGACGAACAAACAGAACTTAACATTTGAACTAGATCTATGATCTTGAACCTTCCTAAATATCTATTTCATATAGAACATCTACTCATGATAAAGAACACATTTACCCATTTTCTTTTTAAATCCATGCATAAATGTAGATTTTATGCCCCTGATAAGCAGATTTTTACAAGAAGTCCCCTTTTTCTGTGACGAGGCTTCATATTGCAAAACAAAGAAAAGTTCCTCTTAGCAATATCATAAGAAATGCAAATATGAAGTTTTGTCAAATTTGACTCTGATGTTAAGGAGAAATTGCTTCTGACAGATTTCGTGTGATTTCTCTTTTTCTGTTGCCGTAGCAACCAGTTTTGTTCCATAGATTTCAGTTCTTTTAGCAATTTTTAAAATAGACTTCCTGAGGAATATCTCTGCCAAGTTTAATTGAACTTTGCCTAGTAGTTTAGGAGGAGATGTCATTTAAAGATCTCATTGAGATTTGGTCGAATTTCTCCTTTTCTGTTGCCATGGCAACCAGAGCTTTCAATGTATTTCATTTTTTTAGCAATTTTTAAAAGGAACCGCCTAAGGAATATTTCTGCTAAGTTTGGTTGAAATTGGCCAAGTAGTTTAGGAGAAGATGTTTTTCAAAGAAATTTTTGAGATTAAGTAAAATTTCTCCTTTTCTGTTGCCATGGCAACCAGACTTTTTTATGGAATTCAATTTGTGTAGCAATTCTTAAAGGGGATTACATAAGGAATATTTCTGCCAAGTTTAGTTGAAATTGGCCAAGTAGTTTAGGAGGAGATGTCGTTCAAAGATGTTATTGAGATTTAGTCAAATTTCTCCTTTTCTGTTGCCATGGCAACCAGAGTTTTTAATGGATTTCAATTCTTTTAGCAATTCTGAAAGGGGATCACCTAAGGAACATTTCTGCCAAGTTTGGTAAAAATTGGCCTAGTAGTTTAGGAGGAGATGTCATTTAAAGATGTTATTGAGATTTAGTCAAATTTCTCCTTTTCTGTTGCCATGGCAACCAGAGTTTTTAATGGATTTCAATTCTTTTACCAATTCTTAAAGGGGATCACCTAAGGAACATTTCTGCCAAGTTTGGTTAAAATTGGCCAAGTAGTTTAGGAGGAGATGTCATTTAAAGAAATTGTTGACGGACGACGCACGACGCACGACGGACGACGGACGACGCACGGACGCCGGACAAAAGGTGATCACAATAGCTCACTTGAGCACGTTGTGCTCAGGTGAGCTAAAAACAACATTCCCTCTAAAATGTACGCGCAAATATTTTACGATCATCAAATGCGCAATGTCTCCCATTTCCCTTCAAAGTACCCCACTGTCTGTTTTTTCGCATGAAATAAGTGGGCGCCTAGAGAAGCCGTTCTTGACGCACCTGCTTTACTATGTGGATAAGGATAAAATCGGAAGCGAATCAAATTCTACTTTCGTTTCGTTTCGATCGCTCTTTTCACCGCGCTTTTATTGTTTGGTAATGGGTTAAACCAAAATTCCAGACAGCAAACAGTTGACAATAGTCAATATGAATAAAAGTGACTCGGACTGGTTAATCAAGCCAAGGCTGCTCTAGACTAACGTCGTAACGAGACCAAATTTGTCCACCCCACCCCCCCCCCAATAATATGTTTTCAAGCACAATTATTTGTATACAAACACTGCATTCTAGGTTTAATGTATGGTACTTGGGGCCACTATAGCTTCAAATTATTCTGTGGAGAACATGAAAGTGATATTATTATCTAATCAACATTAACTTTCTAATATTCACAACAACTATTTACAGTTTATTATGCTACCCGAAATATTTTTCCGTAGCAAGCTGCATCCAGGAGTATTCATCACACTTATTCATCTTTCTTATTGTAGCTCTAGTTTCCTTTCATACAGACCACATTGCTTGAGGCCTGGTGTTTATAGATATTAGCTTTTAGTGCAAAAGTATATCGCTAGTAGATTAGTTAGTGTGCTTTTTTTGTGTGTTGTAGGTGTGTAAAGAAAGCCAAACATTACTAACCCTTTCCCACAACACTAATCCTAAGATATTTAGTAAAGTGCTGAAAGACACTGACAATGAACTGCATGAAGTGACCTCTTTCTTTACTGAAAACACATTGGCAGACGATGATACACCTGTTTATGTAGACCACCTAATTCAAACATGTGAAAGTGGCAACCAATTAAAAGTTCAGCCACCCAGTACCTAAATGAACATGACTTTAAAAATTTGAATGAAATTGACATATACACACAAAATGTATTATCAGAAGTTGTTGTAAAGTCCTCTCTGTCAGAAACCTTCACACAGACAATAATTAAAAATGTGTTCAATTCAAGAAGCCATACAGAAAATTAAGGAATGCGGACTTCAGGAAGCCAGCAAGTGGTTAATGGAAAAAGCAGTTGCAGAGAATCCAAATTTATATTCTCAAAACTTGAACTCATACTTGTCACTATGTCGGCGCCTAATTGATAAACAGAAGAGTTTATTGAAATATAGACATCGAGATAACAATTTGGATAACTTTATGTGTGATTCTGTTTCATTTCCAAAAATATTGAAAGAGCCTCGAAACAGAAGCAGTGAAAAATCGGAGAATATTGTTTTTCTTCAAAAAAAGGTAGAAAATATAGCAAATGTAAGCGTTGATCTCGCTCAAGAAAATTCCTCGTTGAAAAGTGAACTATCACATATAAAAAAAACTAGTGAAGTGAAATTATCTAAAGTGGGAAATGTAAAAAGACTTAAAGACTATGTGAAGACACTGAAAGACAATAAAAAAGTTGTATTGAAAACAAATAAAATGGGATGGGAAGAGTAGCGTCCCCTGTAATGGCCGCAGATTTTTGCTCAGCGCTGAATGGCAAATTAATTCGACTGAATGCAGAGCTGTAAGCACTGAGGAACAGCAAGAATTGCAGAAAACCGTAACTTGGCAACACACAGAAGCAAGATCAGAAGCAGGGAGTCAGAGGCTATAGACTATAGAAGAAAGTTTCAAGGTGAATCGTCGACATTGTTTTGTAAATACACCCCACCCATCCGCTTAGCCCATACAGGTACACGTCAAACACGTGCGAAGGGAAAGACAAGGGTTAAAGCGATAGGTGTACTACAAAGACGTTTAATCGAGAGCCGAGTCATATCAAAACGTACCACTTAAACCTACTCTATATTGACTAATTGACACATTAAAATGGGTATATCGATAGAGAGCTGGCGAGCAAGAATTGGTTGTTTTGTACGTGCACGTAAACGCAGAACGGCTACCACCAGTGGAAATATGACATGGATTGCGACAGCGCTTACTTCCATGTCCTTATGCATAAGAATAACTTTGTTCCTGTTATTAGTGGCACAAGGGATAGAGTCAAATCCCGGACCTACAAACAAAAAACCAAACAGTAACACTAAAAGTAAAACTCCGAATGCTGAAACTGACTATGTACCAAACAGTCAACCCGAACGACGATCTAACAGACAAACACGGCGTTCTCAGACAGCACATAAGGACCAGAGTAAAATTAGTAATTTCCTGAATAAAGGTCAAGGAGCCAAAAAGAAAACACAGCCGAAACCCCCAAACCAGCAACAGTACAATAGTGATATAGAATACGAGACAACCCAAGACGAAATATATGAATATAGATCAAGCAGCTCCGAATCAGCCTCAGATAGTGGCAGTAACTTGGACACGAAAACAATTTTGTTAGATATAAGGAAAACTGTGAAGACAACAAACAGAAAATTAGATAGACTTGAACAAAGAGTCGATGGTCTAAAACAAGAAAACAAAAGGCTGAAAGAAGAGAATAAGAAAATGAATGAGAAGATAGAAGAGATGGGTAAAACTATGAGTAGACTAGAGGGTTTAGCAGTTGAAAACGAAAAGAGAAATGAGCACTTGGAAGCGCAATCAAGACGAGAGAATCTACGATTCTTTAACATCAGTGAGAATGGAAAGAATGAGTCATGGGAAGAGTCGGAAAGTAAAGTCAGACAATATATTGCAGATGAATTGGAAATGGACCCGAGCGGAATTAGTATCGAACGCGCGCATCGTCTCCCCAGCAAAACATCACGTCCGATAATAGTAAAATTTTCGTTCTATAAAACTAAAGAGACAATACTGCAAAAGTATAGAGAAAAGGTCAAGGAAGAGAGACAACATCAGACAGACGGACAAAACAATCAAGTGCGTATAAGTGAGGACTTTGTGAAGCGAGTATCAGAAGTTCGTGGGAAATTACTTCCCTTTATGAAAGATGCCATATCGAAAGGTCAGAGGGCAAAACTTAAATACGATAAGTTAGTGGTTGAAGGTGTTAGCTACGAATACGATTATGACAGTAAAAAGCCAGTACAAATATAGAATATTGGCCGAGGCCCGCAGAAGTATGACAATGCTGAAAAACCAAAACAAAATAATTTAAACACTTCTTCATATTTGAAAATATGTTCATTGAACGTCAGAGGGTTGAAAAAGCTCCTATCTGACGTTCAATTTACATCTTTTTGCCAATACTTCGATATATTTGCTCTATGTGAAACATGGAACACACAATATGACCAGTACTCTAGTGATATTCATGGATATCAATCTTTTCATGTTATTAGAAACCAAAAGACCCGAGCAGGTAGAAATTCGGGTGGTGTATCTGTATATGTTAAAGAAACACTGTTTAGTACAAACAAAATCAAACGCATTTTTGATGATATTGCAGACTGTGTAATTTTATTGTTTGACAAAAATCTTTTTTATTTGAATTCAGATGTCATTATGATTTTTGTTTATGTTTCTCCTGAGTACTCATCTATTTACGAAGATAGGAACCAAAATGGTATAGATCTTTTAACAGAACATATATTAATGATTTCGTCAAAATTTCCAAATGCTTATCTTTTACTCGCTGGCGATTTTAATGCTAGGACTGGGGATAGAAACGATTTTATTGAAAATGATGACCTGAATAATATATTTGGACATGATATTGTAAATGATTATCCTTCAGATTCTTTTCACTTAAAAAGGATGTCAAAAGATAACACCGTCAATAATTTTGGTATATCCCTTATTGATATGTGTAAATCTTTTAACATACATATCCTTAATGGTAGATGTAATGGCGATTATAATGGGGAAATAACTTGCAATGCAAACCAAGGCAAGAGTACGGTGGACTATTTTATTGCATCTAGTGAGCTTTTTGATTATGTACAGTGTCTTGAAATAGGCGAGGAAGAATTTTCTGACCACTTTCCAGTGGTATGCACATTAAAATTTATGGACAATGAAATATTATCTCTTTCTGGAGAAAATCAACCTCCAGGCAAATCATATGTTAAGTACAAATGGAATGAAAACAAGAAAGAAGATTTTTTGTATCGATTTGGCCGTCTTTTTACACAGTTTACCAATAATTTCAATAATTTAGATTTTGATACAACCCTTAATAGGTTTGAAGCTATCTTTAAAGAAGCCGGTTGTAGAATGCGAATTACACAACGGACTAACTCTAAGTTAACTTTGAATGATAAACCAGATTGGTGGGATCAAAATTGTCAAGTTTTAAAAAGCAAAAAGAATTCAGCACTTCGCCAGTATGGAATAACAAATAATGAAAACGACTTTACAAAATATAAAGTACTGAAAAACAGGTTTAAAGCAAAATGTAGGTTAAACTTAAAAACTTGTCAAAAAGGAAATCGTGATTACCTCTTTTCAGTGAGAAAAGACGCGAAGTCCTTTTGGCAAAAGTTAAAACAAACGAATAATGTTAAAAAAGTTGATATACCGGTTAGTGGGAAAGAGCTATACAATCATTTCAGCAAATTATACAGCTCCAAACCAGTATCTAATGGTGATAATATTTTAAACAATATCGTAGTTGATAATGATTGTAGAGAATTGAATGAACCCTTCACCCATAACGAAGTATTAGCATGTATCTCAAAACTTAACACGAATAAATCACCAGGACCCGACGGAATATGTACGGAAATGTTAATAAATACAAAAGAGAAAATTTCATTGTTCCTTACAGATGTATTCAATAATGTATTTGATAGCGGTAATTTCCCCAATACTTGGAGTCAGAGTTTAATAGTCCCTATCCACAAGAAAGGCCCAACTTTAGACCCCGGAAATTATCGCGGTATATCCCTTATTAATACAATAAGTAAAGTATATATTGGAATTCTTTCCAATCGTCTTACCAAATGGGTTGAACACTACCATATAATTAACGAGTTACAGGCGGGTTTCCGTAAGAATTACAGTGTTATTGATCAAAGTTTTACCTTATATGCTATTGCACAAAAATATTTAACTAAGCGAAAAGGTAGATTCTACTGTCTTTTTGTCGATTTTGCCAAGGCTTTTGACAGCATAGATCACAATAAACTATGGGATTCCCTAGTAAGAAAAGGGATACATGGGAAATTTCTAAATACTTTTAAATCTATGTATGGAAAACTAGAATCAGCTGTTAAATTTAGCACTGATGGCTCATCATATTTAACCGAAAACTTCAGATGTTCTGTTGGTACCCGGCAAGGCTGTACTAGCTCCACGACAATTTTTTCGCTCTTTATTAATGACCTAGTGGAACTAATTAGGCAAAAATGTAGTCATGGTATTTTTATTGGCGATGCTATTGAAGAATTATTCTGTTTGTTATTTGCCGACGACGTGGCCAATCTATCAGACACAGTAAATGGTCTACAGAGACAAATAAACATTCTTGAACTATTTTGCGACTATACTGGTATGAACATCAACATGGACAAGACAAAAATTATCGTTTTTAGAAATGGAGGAATTGTAACAAAACATGAGAAATGGTTCTTTAAGGGTCAACCAATTGAAATAACAACTTATTACAAATATCTTGGAACTTTTTTCAGTAGTAGACTAAGCTGGTCAAAAACATTAGAAACACAAGCCGCTCAGGGGAAAAAGACATGTTTTTGTATATCGAAATTTCAACAAAACTTTGGTTATTTCAATGCTGTAGACGCCTTTAAAATATTTGATGCAATGGTTAAACCCATACTCTGCTTTGGGTCCGACCTCTGGGGATTCAAATACTATAATGTTATTGAGCAAGTTCAAATCCAATTTTGTAAACGCATTTGTAATCTTAACCAAAACACCCCGGATTTTTTAGTTTTAGGTGAATGCGGCAGATATCCCCTAGCAATAAGCTACACGTCTCAATGTATTAAATATTGGTCTAAACTCTTATCCATGCCTAATAACAGATACCCAAAACAGTGTTATTTTATGTTAAAAAGGTTAGATGACAGTGGTAGAATCACGTGGACTTCACACATTAAAAAGCTGTTGTTTGAGCACGGTTTCGGCTATATATGGATAGCGCAAGAGATTGGAGATACTAGTTCCTTTTTATCAATTTTTAATCAAAGGCTAAAGGACATATCTTTTCAGAAATGGATCTCAAAAATCCAAGAGTCACCTAAAGCACATTATTACAAACATTATAAGACCCTGCTAGATGTTGAAAAATATTTATCTATTGATTTGCCATTTAATTACAAAAAAACCTTATCCAATTTTAGATGTTCAAACCACCCACTTGCTATTGAAAAATGTAGACACGAAAATATAGATAGACAATTTAGATTTTGTAAATTTTGTTTAAAGAGAAACGTATATACTGTAGAAGATGAGTTACATTTTGTATTACTTTGTCCCCTGTATAATGATACAAGGAAACTATACTTCCATAATAAATGGCTAAATCTATTACCAACACATGAAACATTCTACAACATTATGAATTGCCAAAACACCGACGAAATTTTTTCCCTTTCAAGATTTATTACATATGCTTTAGCAGAACGAAGTCAATTTTTAGAAACATTGTAGATATTGCCAAAATGACATAACGTTACCAAACGGCATTTCTGAACGCAAAGAGGAGCGTCGTTGAGATGGTGAGAAAATGCCTGTCACCAGCATTTTCTATTATCCAGCGATGAATCTCTAGTTTACCAAAATTAGTCATTATATTTTTTCGTTAACTTTCTCTCAAACAGAACATAGTTTTGCCGTCTAATAAAAATAATTTGTTGAAAATTTAGAGAAGAGAAGAAATAACTGAGAATCAGCAATTTCTCCTTTGCCTCTATATTTTCATATTATAATATAAGCATTCTCTACACTTAATATAAGCACATTGCATTCTTTTATCTGCAACTCCTTTCAGTTTGGAGTAAGCAACGTCGAAAAATGGCTAATTTCTACTAATGCTTTCCAGTTTTAAGACACACTATTTCAGAATATCATTCATTTGTATAATATATATTTTGTTGTTGAAAATGATGGTGATTCCTTGTTTGTTTAACACGATAAAAAATTATCTTGTATGTTTTCTTTTGAATAGAATTTGAAGGAAAACAAAAATTAATCAGTTATTAGATTAATTAATTAATCTGTTCGTCTCTTAATTGATTGATTAATGGATCCTAGAACGCTCAAAACTGATGGTTTGTAATACAAATCTGTAGACGTCAAAATCCAGTATTGTTTTTTTATTGATCAATTATAATTCATTTTAATTGCAATCTTTATGTTGATATGATTTGTATTATATTTGCTACTCTTCATGATGATCATTGTATACAGTATTATTGTATAATGGGCCAGAGGCCTTGTATATATATGAATAAAGAATTTGATTTGAAAATGCTCAGGTTGAGGTTATCAGCTAAAAATGGGGAGCTGAAAAGGTTGCGGTCAAAGTTGGTGTATGAAATTGACAGTAAAAACTAAAAAAATCAATGAACTCACAACTAGCTTGCATGAAAAAAGAAATGAGATTGAACAGAAGCAGCATGAAATTGATATAGAGCATATGAGATATAGAGAGTTAGATACTCAGGTAAAGGACATTATACAGGAAAATGATTGGTTACGAGGAATGGTCGACGAAAGTATAACCACCTTTGACGAAACATCTCAAAGATATACAAGCGATTTGCAGCAGTGTGTGTTTGAACTTTTGAACTACAATGTGTCATTCGTTATCACAGAAGCATATTGCGGATCAGCTGACATCTGAAAACAATTTATGCCTATTAAGTGATGAAACAAACAAGTTCGGAACGAAATTTGAAGGGATGCATGTGACAGATAGTGCAGGGAAGTACTGGATTTTGGGGATTCGTCAAATGACCACAAAAGCAGGAAAAGATATACTAAAGTGTTTGTTGGACATCTTAGGAGATATTGATGCAATCGGTAGCTCATCCAAAAATCCTACATCCAAAACTCTACTGAAAAACATTGCATCAACTATGTCGGATAGGGCAAGTACCCAGATGAAGTTCAACGAATTGTTAGAAGATTTCAGAAAGGAAGTCATTAAAGAGGAGCTTGGACAACAATGGGATGTAATGTCTAATGAAGAGCAAACATCCATAAGTCACTTATGTAACTTCTTTTGCTCCTTGCATGCATTGGTTCACATGGCAGATACCTGCTCAAAAACTCTGGTTGAAATTGACAGTGTCTCATTTGAGGAAGCCCCGATCTTGGATAAATCATTCAAAAAACAAAATGAAAGTGGTTCGGTTCGATTAGTTCGTACATGCTGCAAAGCATTTGCTTAAGGGGCTGACGAGAAGAATGGCCAATTCCAACAATTTACAACCTATGTTCAAGATATGTTAAAAGCAAGTGGTCTCAAGAGCGTGCCATTAGAAAGATTTCGCGGCAATCGGTTCAATATCTTATTCAGAAATGCTGGAGCTGTGTTCTTCTTGAAAGATGAGTTAAAGAACTTTCTCAACCTTGATTGCTCAAACCGACTGTTAGCTGCTGTTAAACATGACATCAACACCACAGAGTACTTAGCAGGTTGTAAAGCTTTAGGCCTTATCAGTGAGCTAATTACAGTACCTCTATGGGTAATGATTGAAAATGAAAATCTTCACATTACTGAATCTGGAGCCATGTACCAAGAACTTGTTCATTATATCCAGGACGCTGTAGAAAACATCGACTCATTTATGAAAGGTACAACATTGTTGAGCTTTTGCAATGAGGAAATTTTAAACAAATCTGCTATATTTAAAGCGTTGGTTGCCGACTGGGAACATGATGTGAAAGTAAACGTATGTCTTCAAGCCCTTTTACCTGCTCTGTGTCAACTTTGCCAGAAATTATTCAAAGACTTCCTTCCAGGTGGAATGTGGCACGATAGCACAGATGAAACTAAACAGAAAACATATGGAGTGCCTAAGCACAATCAATTCAGTGAGTCGGTATTCGGACACATGGACAGGCTCATCCGAGAAAAACCAAATACATCACAAATAGCTATTGAAGCTAACATTATGTTCATCCATAACAAAACAATATCTTGGCTGAAAAGCAAACCAGACAGAGAACGTGAACAATTAATCGCGGAAGCAAGAGAAGATGTAAGATCGCTGCGGGAAACATCCAAGATAAGACAGAGGGAAATCGCGATAGGACAGCAGCAGCTACTTCAGGAAAAACTGGAGAAAGCCCAAAGGTTAGAACAATCACGTGTAGAGAAGAAAGAAAAACTAACTGATAATATTCAAATCTGGGGACTTTGGCAATCTGTTGAGGAGGTGGATTCCGCTTTAAAGCGCATTAAAAGTAAAAACGAAAAAATGAAAGCTTTAAAATGCCAGCTAAATTTTCGCGAAAAAGTTTTAAGACAAAAACCTGGTGATAAGTCAGTGTATAAAGTCAGTAAAAGAGATGAAAATACCGGTAGAACAAAACCACTTACAGTCGAGGAATTTGCGAAAAATGTGAAAACATTAGTACGGAGTGTATTTAACAATTGTGGGGTTGCAGTAGCTACAAATGACGATGACAATTTACCTCCAATCATTGTTGGGCGAAAAGTGAGCCATGCCTTCCAGGAGGGTGATGTTTCAACCTGGTACACAGGACAAGTTATTTCACAAGTAATTCTCTTAACCATTTCCTAAACAGACAAAGTTTGGACTGTGCCTATTTAAAAACAGCTGTAGAAAATAAAAATGATGTGGATAAAGAAACAATTTTTGTACAACTTAACACAGAAAACATTCAGGCAAAAGGAGAAAATGCTGATTACCAGCATTTTCTTCCTTTGGGTCAATGTTTTCTCTATCCTTTTCTAAAAGGTACGCCAAACCCAAGTTTTTTTTGGGAAAGGGTTAAAATAGGGTTACTTTACTTACTAGTAAATATTATCTGTACAGTCATTACAATTATTTAATTACTAACAGTAAACATTAACATTTTTACATCAAGATTGATATGGTCTAAGACTTTCAATGTAATGGTGTTTCGTCTTTGCAGTTTATGAATAAGGACAATTGTGTGATAAGACTTCATCTGGGTTTATTCACCAGTTTAGTAATAGCTCTTGTTTCAAATGTACCCAAAGCACGGTGGGGATTGTGCATGATGGGATGGATAACGACTACCGACAATAGGGAACGATTTTATCAAGTAAACCGTGACGTAATTTCGGACAAATAAATAGTATTTCGTTGGAGTTGTTATGAAATCTCGTAACTACGACTTGAATCAAACCGTAGTTACGAGATGTTATAACAACACCGACGGTTTATCAAAACATACCGGTAAACTCAGTCTATTTTTTGCACAAAATTTAATGCCAACTCGCCTCGCTTCAGGTAAGACATTTTGCAATAACTCTATTATTTCTGTATCAATTTTCAAGCGGTTTACTGCATGTACCCCGCTTTATCGAGCCCTTTCATCGGATGTATGACATATTAGATGACTCATGATACTTTTTCCGAAATATTGTCCCAACCGACCAGAAAGCGAAATGGTAACGACTAAGGCCAAATTAACCACGCTTCAGGTAAGAATTTGTGCAATAACTTTCTTATTTCTGCGTCAATTTTCATGCGGTTTGTTGCATGTACTCCGTCTTACTGAGCCCTTTTCTCAGATGTATTATTTATCTGGAACATCCCTGTACTTTTCTCAAAAACCGATCCCAACCGACTAGAAAAAGGGCCTGAATTTTTTGTCGTTTTTCTTGTCGGTTGGGATCAATTTTTGGACAAAGTACAAAGATTCTACAAACAAGTCATGTATCCGAGGAAAGAGCTCATCAATGCGGGGTACATGCAACAAACCGCTTGAAAATTGGAACAGAAATAAGAAAATTATTGCACAATTTCTTACCTGAAGCGAGGCAATTTTTGTCCGTATACTCAATATTCGTAATCCATCCCATCATGCACAATCCCCACCGTGCAAAGCTACTTAGCACGTAAAGCAAACACTTCAATAACCTCTCTCAAAGTCTGCTATTTTTGCTGCTGTTCTTTAAGTTATGAAGGGGCCTAGCCCTTTCCGCAAAGAAGACATGGTTCTGATGTCCCTGTTATAAGTACCTGGTAGTTTGGGAAAACGTTGAGAGAAAAGAAGAAATTGTTGATATTAGATAATCAACGATTTGTCCTTTTCTGTCAATATTTTCTATGCTATAATTTATAAATCTACTTTTCACTCGATAATTTTATTGTCCGCAACTTCTTTCGAATTGGTCTAGTCCAAAATAATGTCGTTTGGGAAAGGGTTAAGAAGTAAAGTTCATTTTACATTTTTTGAATTCCTGTGATAATACATCCTCATACATGTATTTAAATAAGATTTGTGCAAACAAGAAAATTGTGCATATCAGTAAAAACCGCTACAGATAAGAGGTGGTATTGACTTTTCAAAATGCAATATTTCATTATGTGTTCATCAAACTTTATGTTGTGGGTACTTATTGGAATCATCTTGTGGAGAGATTCAAATGAGTACATACAACATAGGGTTTGGATTTGGTATAAAATATTTAGAATTGCCTTCACACCTCTTATCTGTTGCTCTTATGGTAACTAAAATGGTACTGCAATATTTCAGGTCCCGGGCTTTCAAGATTTGTACAACATAAAGTATTCTGGAGACAGGGCAATCTATACATATGAGCTGATGATAGAATACCAGCATGGTGATTTAAAGTTGATTGTATGAAAAGGTAGATTAGATGGAAAATGTACTATTTCTAAGTTTGATTTTACCCCTAGCTTGTTGAAAAAGTGGATTTACCTTTGCCAATCAAATTGTAAGTTGCATGTTGTTGCCTATAATGGCTATATGTAAAGCGTTAACCCATTACTGTACAGCGACTCCTTTTAACTCCCCACAAGATAATGGCTTTGAAAAACATTGTGGAAAATGAGGAAATTGCTTGTAACAAGCAATTCTTCATTTCCCACAATGTTTTCTCCCAAAATAGATTGGAAAATGTAAAAGGTCATCAACTTGAAATTGTCCTCAGCAACATCTTTGAATTTAGACACATTTAAAATTTTGCCGTTTGGTAAGGGATTAAGGGTAAAGGTCAAGGTCACATTGACCAATTAGCATTATTAATGTCTGTATGATTAGAGCTAGGCTTAATTACCATGGAAATATGCTGTCATGGTATTGTTTTTTTTTTTAAAAATATTGTAGGATGCAGTTTTCAGATTATGTTATGTCATTTTCCGGACTTGGATAATATTTATCACTGTTTTGTTGTCAAAGATCATGGTCAAAGTGGTCATTTAAATGGAAATTTGTTGGCTTTAGCATGTGTATTTTAAACAAATGGTATATTGTTGTTTAAGAAACTGCACAGTGTCTATATCAAAGTGAATTTTAGCTTTTTACATGATATAATGCAAATGAAATGAAAGGTTACAAAAATTGACAGAAAAAAATCGAAACCCCGATTTTTAAAAAAATCACAAAAAATCATGTTTTTATTAAAATTTAAAAACCTTTGCCTTTTTGAACTCAGCAATGCAAGCTTTTTAAGAAAATGTATGCATATCAGGTAAAAAATTAAAAAAATGAAATAGCTTTGACCTCGCCAGTGATAGATCTATTTATATATGTTCTTAAATTAAATTAATCTGTATACAACAAGACATATGAGTGCGCGCTAGCTCGTTGGTGGGTGGTGAGGTCAAGTAGGCCTACAGGTGTGTGTGTGTGGGGGGGGGGGGGGGGGGGGGGGGGCATAATATTTAGATTTTCCTTTCTTGTCTTATTGGCTCCTCTAATGGCACCAAGTGACTCAAATTATTAGTTTCAGTTTGTCATCAGTTTTAATAACGAAATTTTTTAAAATGAACACACTTCTAGTGTTTAGTTCCTTTTAATGAAAATTGAAATATCATAATTATGATATATCGAATATCGATCATTTTGTATCGATACAAATATCGTATCGATAAAACTGACCGATATCGGAGCCCTACTGTGACCTACTTTTTACGATTGTGTGCACTTAGTTCACTACTCTGCTCTGTATAAAACATAACGTGTGTGCATCAGTGGCTACAAACAAGTACATGTAACAGTACATGAAATTAAGGTAACGTAAGCTACACAAAACATTTATACAACCTGCTGTTTTGCTCTTGACATACTCTTCTAGTAAAACAATTGATAAGCAAACTATTCACTGCTGTGATTTATGGCAGATTTGTGGTCACAAAATAGTAGACAAAAAACAAAAGAATGTAATGTGCTAATATTAAGGTAACGTAAATTACATAATACATGTATAAAACCTTGGAATTGCTGTTGAAAAAAGTGTCTAGTAAAGAAATTGATAGACAAACCTTTTGCCGTTGTGTTAAAAACACTAATGGTCAAATGGTAGTGTTCTAGTGAATACATGAAGCCAATTATGCCATAATGTAACATAAGTTACACAAAATTATCAACTGAAATACATTTATACAACCCATATTTGGCTCTCAACAAAATGTAAAGTGAATGAATTAATAACAAGACCATGCGCTGTTGTGTTATGTCCATATATATAATAGTGGATAAGTGAATAAATGAAACAATTGTCCCATAATGTAACGTAAATTACACAAAAATGTTAACTGAAATGGTAGATATATGTCTTATCTTTATCGTTTTTCATTCCTAGAGCAACAGTAAGTGTATTAAATATATTTTACCTAAAATATATCAGTTCATATGTGAATTAAAAACCCTTAAATTGATTATTTAAGTAATTTCCGCTATCTTGGTGGCCATCTTGAATTTCTCAAAATGCTAAAGGGTGACACGATGTCAACCGTCGGAATCTTTAACAGTAGGATGTCTACTTCAAGAATCAGCAAAGAAAAAAACTTTATACTCCACTGCAAGGTTCAGCTAAAAAACGGGGAATATCTGCCGGACTATTAGTCATTGCTGCTGCTCTAACTACCGGGGACGAAAGTGGCAATTCAAGGGCTCCCGATGAAGCCTCCTTCTCACAAAAAGCAAGAACAGTCTTTACAATGGTTTTTGATTGTTCAGAAAGAAGCAATCTTTTACGAGTATTATCAGCCATTTCACACCATGTATTTTATCATACTGTAAGCGATATACATTTGAATAGACAAAATGAAACAGGTTACATGCGAAACCCGTGCATTTGAGTTAAAAATACACATGGTTATAATAAAAGAACCCCCCTCCAAAAGAAAGACAAAAAGAATCGTCGAGACCTAGGATCGAACACGAATCTCCGGAGCAGAAGATAAACCGCTCTACCACTGTACATAAGTTTTCACTGGACCTACTTATAACACATTTTAAGTAATTTCTATATAACAATGTTTTGTTTACATTGAACAAAATGTATACCTCACGATAAATGACCTGGCAGAGCGGCCCATGCTAATCGAACGGAATGTAGCAACCAGTTTTGTAATAAAAACGAGAAATGTAATACGGGCGAAAAAAGGCTGCGAAGCAGCCTTTCGTCCGTCTATAGATTGAAATTGAAACGGAAACAAAAATGTTGGAAACCCTCTGATTTTTTCAATGTTAATTGAATGGAAAAAACCGAGGGTTTCCTTTAAATTTCGGGCGGGGGGGCAGGGTAATTTCGCATTTTTGGACAAGTGCCCCCCTCGCTTTTAACGTCATTTTTACAGCAATTACCTGATAATTCCCTTCCTAAACGCTATCAAAACGACCTGACAGAAGCAGTGGATCAATTAATATCAATATAAACAAAGCTCTTGAATTGTGTGTGAATTAAAGAAATACAACAACAAAGCTAGATTTTAACTAAAGACCTAAGCGAAGTCGACATATGCTAGTTCACGCGCTGTCATTCTTGTATCAATCGATAATTCATGACAGATCAGCGGCCATCTTGTTTCGTCTGCACTAGTTGACAAATACCGACAGCAATTTTGGCGACATTCACCATGGATGAAAATTGCACGGAGTAACATTTCTGTTCCATAATATGAAGTGGTGTGACACCAACACCCACGGAACAACAACTTCATACCGGAAATCACAAACAGAAATGCTAGACTGCTAAGGACGCCGACTGCTAAGGGTGCAAATGGCTTTGAGAAAGTTGTGAACTAGGTGTAAGTGTTAAAATCTATGGACTTTCAATACCTCAGTTATATTTCAAAACTATTATATTGGTTTCCAGTAGCAAAGGAGTTTCGTACCAAATAAATTTCGACCGATCAAGTTGTAGATTGGACATACCGCGTCTTTTACGGTACCGCGGTATTCGAAAAAAATGTTCATTTGCAAACGAAGCATCACCTACCAGCTGCGTGCATTAGCAAAACTAAAAGCAAATTTAGTTACTAGATCTAAAATTTTCTGTGGTTATTTTTAACATTATTTTGGCTGCATTGGATTGCGATAGAAAAAGAAAACATGGAATGTTTTCATGTCTCAATTTTAAACCCCTGATATTTGATAATTGCATGACCCGCAATAAATGAAGTATCCTCGCCTTCCCATGGTCCGTCACCCTAAGCCGGCCACACTAAATGCATATGCATTACATAATCAAGTAAATCATCCTGAAACACTCGTCTCCCCTCTAGATTTAACGAGTTTCCTTCCTTTAAATATCTGTTTTTATAAAATTTAACTTGATAAACAACTCTGTGAATGTAAACACACTGTAAGCCGTAGCAAAACAAAAAAGGTGATGATACATGGCGGGTGACGGACCATGGTAAGTCGACGATACTATTTAGTCTTCAATTAAGATTCTCGGCTTCGCTTCTGCATACGAGTAAAAATTATACCAACTGGAAAATGTCCGCAGTTCTCATGCATAACCCGTTTAGTGATGATTCCTCTGTGAATCTTGACGGGATAATCATATCATTGACTGACTTGGACCATTTATGGTCTTTACCGGCTTTTAAGCCATTTTTGACCCTCTGAAAAAGTAGTATTCATGGATCTTTTGAGGACCTAGCCGCCAGGTTCAGCTGTCATTTTGACGTTAACCCCTCCTTCCCCAACAAATATAAATGTATGATTCTGAAACATACCATTTTCAGTGTGAAGATGATAATCTCAGTACCGAAAGGTTTTTGTAGATAGATAATTCATTATGATAGATCAATTTGATAATAAAAGCATTGCTCTTAAAGCCCATTTTCCAAACGACAAATTATTTAGTCTTTTCAAGTTTGACAGCGGCTTAACCCTTTCCTAAATGGCACCTGATTCAATTTGGAAGCTCTTGCAGACAACAGAATGAGCATCTTGAAAGTAGGATTTTGTGTGTGCAAGGATTGGGGGAAGACACAGAACGCTGGTAGAAAGGGGAAAAATCACATGCAGCATCCTAGTTTTGTGGAAAATTGTATAATATAGAAAAAGAACACTAGATGGGCCAAACCCCTCTTATATCCACTATAGTAGACTTGAGAAAAAGCAGGGCTAGTTTGTAAAGCTGCAGAAATTGTGGAAAAGATTTCCTTGCTATTTCATTTGGGTTTTTAGTGTGATTTTTGAAAATATATCTTGGAGAAAATTTATTATTTGGGGAAAAAAGTGCATTATTTCTTTAGGGGAAGACGCTGGAAACCAGTGTCACTTTCTTTAGGGGAAAACCCCTGGAATAGCAATTTTTTTTTTCTCTATTTGTTTATTACCGTAACCGGTAAAAATTATCAATATGCTATCCAAAACATTTCAAATACTAACAAGTAATTGACAAATGATGTTGATTAAGGTGATTTTAGACATCATTATTTTAGTTTTGACATTTTTCAAGGCAAATTTATATTTGCCTGATAATTTTCATGGGTCGGTTGGCATGACAGTCTTTTTTGGGAAAATGGCAATAAAAAATGTAGTGTCGGTGGGTTGGCGGGAACACAGCAATTTTTATTTAACGTCTGATTAGAAATGAAAGTAAGTGATACATGTGTGAAAATATTAAGATCAGATTGCATGTTTAGACTCAGATCATCATCATTTAGACTTTTAAAAAAGATGAGAATATTCCTAGAGGATTTAATTGTTTTATATACTTTCCACTACAGCATGTGCTTTAAGTTATTCATATTTTTTACAGGTTAGTGTTTACAAGCAAGAATGGAAGCAAGAAAGATAAGTTTACCGATTTTACAGAGCAGAAAAAGGTAAAATGACTGCCACAGCTTTTACTGAAAATCAATATAATAACCTGTTGTAAATTGTACAGAAAAGCAGATGAGCATAGTAAATTGATATTATAACAGACAGAAATAAGTGAATTGATGAATATGATTCATAAAACATCAAGGCAAAAGAAGAAAATGCTGTTTATTGGCATTTATTTTGGGGGAAAAGTTTTTTTTTTCTCCAGAATTCTCTAATACTGTCATACAGACATCAAAACCAGGGCTCGTCACAAAACCACAAACTTTTAGGGTGGTCCATTTTGAAGGCGGCTGCAGACAATGAAATGGATAAGAATTGTGAGCAATATATCAAGGAAAATATTGAGGTAAACAAAAATGCGGATAATCCACATTTTCTGCTTTTGCCTTAATATTTTCCCAAGTCTTTTTAAATCTGTCATGTCAAAATCTGGTCTCGTTTTGGAGAGGGTTAAATTACTTTAAGAATGAGCGTGCAGATTGAACAAGGTCAAATAGTATACCAAATCGAACTTTAACAAAGTCACAAGTACATTCTTTTCAGTGTGACCACAAAAAGTTGTATTACGGTTTGAATGGGAAATACATGTAACAGAGGACATTGCTCCAGTATTATGATCAACATGTATTGACTTCTTTATTTTTTCTTATTTTATTTCAGTTCTTCAGTTGATGAATTAAAGACATCCAGATTTAATCTGCCGTGTTACATAAAGGTGATTTATCAATACGGTAGAATCTTTACGATTGGTCCAGAGTGTTTTAAATAGAAGCTGTTTCACCAATACTGTAGAATCGGGACGATCGATCCAGATTGTTTTAAACAAACCTGTTTCATCAATACTGTAGAATCTTTACGGTCGATCCAGATGTTTTAAATAGAAGCTGTTTCAACAGTACTGTAGAATCTTTACGATCGATCCAGAGTGTTTTAAACAGAAGCTCTTTCATCAATACCATAGAATCTTTACGATCGATCCAGAGTGTTTAGAATAGAAGCTGTTTCATCAATACCTTAAAATCTTTACGATCGATCCAGAGTGTTTTAAATAGAAGCTGTTTCATCAATACCATAGAATCTTTACGATCGATCCAAAATGTTTTAAATAGAAGCCGTATTATCAATACCTTAAAATCTTAACGATCGATCCAGAGTGTTTTAAAATAAAATAGAAGCTGTTTCATCAATACTGTAGATTCTTTACGATGGATCCAGAGTGTTTTAAATAGAAGCTGTTTCATCAATACTGTAGAATCTTTACGATCGATCCAGAGTGTTTTAAATAGAAGCTGTTTCATCAATACCATAGCATCTTTACGATCGATCCAGAGTGTTTTAAACAGAAGCTGTTTCATCAATACTGTAAAATCTTACGATCGATCCAGAGTGTTTTAAACAGAAGAAATGGACAACGGCATACAACCTTTGTTTAAAAGAACCTGACTTCTGACAGACATCTTTCTTTGTATAGGTTGTAACTTAAAGGTAAAGAAACTTGACATGCATGATAAGACACAAATACAATTTCTGAAGTTGATACAGGCATGTCACATGAATAAATAAAAAACCTTACCATGATGTTCTTCTCATTGTATGGTTATTTCTTTGTCATTGTAAAATTCAGGCAATTTCAAAACAGAATTTTCAGTGTTAATTCAGTTTTTAAAATTGCATTATTGTTTTAGATAACTTTCAATGGCTCTGTGCTTGTTAACCAAATTACTTTATTTCTTAATTCTGAGGTGCTGTCTCTGGCAATAATATTAGATTACAGGAGAATAATTTGAAGCTGTAGTGTTCAAGTTTCCTACAAGAACCTCCAACACGTAGTGTTTGTATAACAAAAATAATTGTGCATTAAGCCTTTGATGGAAAAGAAGAGAAGAAATTGAAAATTTTGAGGAATTTCTGTTTTCATCATTTTGTTCCTGTGCAAAATTATTGTACAAAACACTTCATTTTTAATCTGTTTCTTACATGAAACACCTCAAAATGACTCGCTATATTTTGGTATATTTGAATTTGGTTTGAAGGCAAGCAGAGAATGTATCTTCAATACACTGTAAATAGGAATTAACACGTTAGACCACCAATTTTTAGACTTGCTCATGTTCAGAGATCTTTAGTCTTTGTGGATGGAAATCATTCTGGGAACTGAAGAAACTGCTTGGAGAAACTGCTTGTCACTAGTAATTTCTTAACTTTTCAATGTTTTCAAAAGCCTTTACCTTGTGCGGCGTCAAAAAACGTCTTTGTCATATTTGGTAATTTTAGTACAAATGATATTGTTTAAGAATTATTTAGCTCTTTTTAACCCATTACCACACAGTGATTCTTTTTGACTTCCCACAAGAAAATGGCTATAGAAAACATTGTGGAAAATGAAGAAATTGCTTGTGACATACAATTTCTTCATTTCTCACTATGCTTTTTACCCAATTAGACAAAAAAGTACAATATCATCCACTTGATATTGTCATCAACATGATCTTTTAATTTGGATCTGTCTGAAAAAATGTTGTTTGGTAATGGATTAATGCAATATGTTTCCAACTAATTGAAAATGTGGACTTTTAGAAGTTAGAACATTTTAAGGAATAGAATTACACTTTACATACACTTTTATTTAGAGCTACAGATAAGAGGGGCGAAGGCTTTTCAAAATGCAATATTTCATTTAATGTTCATCAAACCCTATGTTCCGTTACTCAATGGAATTTTCTTATCGACATTATTTAAATGAGTACCCACAAAATAGGGTGTAGATTTGAAATGGAAAAAAGTAGAATGCCTTCACCCCACTTCTGTCGCTTTGTTTATTGTTATGTCTTTTTGGCTCAATTGATTGCAAAGTTCTCAAGGATGTGCTGTTGTGATTGTCCATTGTCCGTCAGTCTACAATTACAAAAAGCAACAAACTGCTTAGCCATAGAGCTGTGATTTTTTTATTTAACCCTTTCCCAAACAAGACCTGGTTTTGAGGTCTCTGATAGAAAGGGCTTGGGAAAACATTGAAACAAAAGAAGAAACTGCTGATAACCAGCAGTTTCTCCTTTTGTCTCAATATTTTCTACGCCATATTTTACACAAATCCTATCTTTAATAATGTCCATTTTGTCATTTGTGGAAGTTTTTGAAGTGGATCACCCTAAAATTTTGTCGTTTGGGAAAGGGTTAAAGTAGGCAAAATTTAGTATGCCTAGAATTATACATTTTTGTAAATAGGTTAATCTTGTTTAATTTTTTTCTTATGTGTAGCGTTCTCTCATCATGTGTTGTATGTTTTTCTACTTATGTTGGACATCTTTAGACAGCAAATTTATGAATTTGGACAAATTCAAAGATGTTGCAGATCTATTGCAACTTCAAGTCAATACAATGTCAATTTTACATTTATTTGGGTCCAACTGAGTGAAAAACTTTGTGGAGATTAAAGAAATTGCTTATGCCAACCAATTTCTTCATTTACCACAATGCTTTCCTGTTTCCAAACCTATAATCTTGTTGGGAGTCAAAAATCGTCATTGTTTGGGAATGTGTTAAAATGTTGTATCTGCATAAGGCTATGAGTTTGAAATGCCTTATGAAGCATGGCTGAACAATCCTCTTGGGTGAGCAATTTAGGAACATCTTGCCTCTGTTAATATGAAGAGACCCAAGTTCTGATTAAATGTATGTATTTAGTTATTGATTCATTAAATGATGTAATATCTTAGTATGTCTTCTAATTTTCAAAATTTCACAGCTAGTTTATAGTTAACCCTTTCCCAAACAACGAAATTTTAGGGTAATCTACTTAAAAAAAACTGCCACAAATGACAAAATGGATGTTATTAAAGATATGATATGTGTAAAATATGGCACAGAAAATATTAAGACAAAAGAAGAAACTGCTGGTTATCAGCAGTTTCTGCTTTTGTTTCAATGTTTTCCCATGCATTTTTAGCTCGACTTTTCGAAGGAAATGAGAGCTTGGTAAAGGTTTAACTGGTTAATTTGATCCTTCCCAAAAGGTGCAATTTTAAATTGCCCAAATTTGATAGGAGCTGCAGAGGACAAACTTACTGTCAAAAGAAGAAAATATTTATGTTATATCATAGAAGATTGTTGGAGAAAAGGAGAAATTGCTAATTATCAGCATTTTTATACGCCGCCGGAGGCGGACGTATATTGGCGTCATCTTCTCCGTCTGTCCGTCCGTCCATCCGTCCATCCGTCCCTCCGTCCATCCGTCCATCCGTCCGTCCGTACGTCCGTCCACTTTTCTTGTCAACGCAACTCCTCCTAAGTTTGTGGCTGGATCTTAATGAAACTTAATCAATGTTATCACCTCAATTGGTAGATGTGCATAAAGGAAGGATTTTATGGTTCGTCGATTTTTGCCTGAGTTATGCCCCTTAAAAACTTAGTCTCTGGGGCTTATTGAAATTGCAGCCTTGTCAACGCAACTCCTCCTAAGCTTCTGGCTGGATCTTAATGAAACTTGGTCAATGTTATCACCTCAATTAGTAGATGTGCATGAAGGAAGGATTTTATGGTTCATTGATTTTTGCCAGAGTTATGCCCCTTAAAAACTTAGTCTCTGGTGCTTATTGAAATTGCAGGCTTGTCAACGCAACTCCTCCTAAGTTTCTGGCTGGATCGTAATGAAACTTGGTCAATGTTATCACCTCAATTGGTAGATGTGCATGAAGGAAGGATTTTATGGTTCGTCGATTTTTGCCCGAGTTATGCCCCTTAAAAACTTAGTCTCTGGTGCTTATTGAAATTGCAGGCTTGTCAACACAACTCCTCCTAAGTTTCTTGCTGGATCTTTATGAAACTTGGTCAATGTTATAACCTCAATGGGTAGATGTGCATGAAGGAAGGATTTTATGGTTCATTGATTTTTGCCAGAGTTATGCCCCCTTCAATCTTAGTCTCTAGGGCTTATTGAAATTGCAGGCTTGTCAACGCAACTCCTCCTAAGTTTCTGGCTGGATCTTTATGTCACTTGGTCAATGTTATCACGTCAATAAGTAGATGTGCATGAAGGAAGGATTTTATGGTTCATTGATTTTTGCCAGAGTTATGCCCCCTTCAATTTTAGTCTCTGGTGCTTATTGAAATTGCAGGCTTGTCAACGCAACTCCTCCTAAGTTTCTGGCTGAATCTTTATGTCACTTGGTCAATGTTATCACCTCAATTAGTAGATGTGCATAAAGGAAGGATTTTATGGTTCATTGATTTTTTTCCAGAGTTATGCCCCCTTAAAACTTAGTCTCTGGGGCTGATTGAAATTGCAGGCTTGTCAACACAACTCCTCCTAAGTTTCTTGCTGGATCTTTATGAAACTTGGTCAATGTTATCACCTCAATTAGTAGATGTGCATGTAGGAAGGATTTTATGGTTCATTGATTTTTTTCCAGAGTTATGCCCCCTTAAAACTTAGTCTCTGGGGCTGATTGAAATTGCAGGCTTGTCAACACAACTCCTCCTAAGTTTCTTGCTGGATCTTTATGAAACTTGGTCAATGTTATAACCTCAATTGGTAGATGTGCATGAAGGAAGGATTTTATGGTTCATTGATTTTTGCCAGAGTTATGCCCCCTTCAATCTTAGTCTCTGGGGCTTATTGAAATTGCAGGCTTGTCAACGCAACTCCTCCTAAGTTTCTGGCTGGATCTTTATGTCACTTGGTCAATGTTATCACGTCAATTAGTAGATGTGCATGAAGGAAGGATTTTATGGTTCATTGATTTTTGCCAGAGTTATGCCCCCTTCAATCTTAGTCTCTGGTGCTTATTGAAATTGCAGGCTTGTCAACGCAACTCCTCCTAAGTTTCTGGCTGGATCTTTATGTCACTTGGTCAATGTTATCACCTCAATTAGTAGATGTGCATGTAGGAAGGATTTTATGGTTCATTGATTTTTTTCCAGAGTTATGCCCCCTTAAAACTTAGTCTCTGGGGCTGATTGAAATTGTAGCCTTGTCAACGCAACTCCTCCTAAGATTCTGACTGGATCCTAATGAAACTTGGTGGATGTTATTACCTTAATTGGTAGATGTGCATGAAGTAAAGATTTTGTGGTTCATTGATTTTTGCCTGAATTATGCCCCCTTCAATCTTAGTCTCTGGGGCTTAATGACATTTCAGCCCCCTGAACGCAATTCCTTCCAGGTTTTTCACTGGATATTTATAAAAACCCTTTTGTGAACTCAATTTTTTACAGGTTTTTCAGTGAATATTTATAAATCCTTGTCAATGTCATTTTTTTGTCTCAAGTTTTATAAGTGGCGGCGTATATTGTGACCATGGCACTCTTGTTTCTTTTCTCTCCATGTGTCCCAGCCCTTTCTCTAGTAGGAATGCGAAACAATGGCTTGCAGAGATGGTGAATAGGTCACCATAACATGGCCAATGTGAAGTTACCCAAAGTATGTGTTACTTATTACAAGATTTACATGGAAATCATAGACAGAAAAAAAGAAATGCCTTTATTTAGGCTTTCTCTTTTTTATCAGTTATTTCCGCTGTTTTTTTTTAAATATAGGATATCGCACTAAATACTATTGATCTGCCGGTTGTCGATTCTATCCCGGCTTGGTCAATATGACTTAAGTAGTCATATCTCTGCCGAAGGGATTGATTCTATCTTCATCAACATCTTCAGGTTACTCTCATTATGTTGAAATCGGATGAATCGAATTTATGCTTAAGCCGAACTGAAAGTCTGGTACCGCCATTATCAATTCTTATCAAAAACTATTTTGAAGTAAATATATACATGTAGCCATTGAACTATGGCAATAACGGGAGAAAAATTGCTAGTTTGTGGCATTTTCTTTCCTTTTTACTACCACCCTTTTTATACGCCACCAAAGGCGGACGTATATTGGCGTCATCTTCTCCGTCTGTCAATCCGTCCAACCGTACGTACGAACGTCCACTTTTCTTGTGAGCGCAACTCCCAAGTTTATGACTGGATCTTTTTGAAACTTGGTCAATTAAATTGGTAGATGTGCACGAAGGAAGGATTTTATGGTTCGTTGATTTTTACCGGAGTTGTGTCTCCTTAAAACTTACGTCTCTGGGAGGGGCGGCGAATATTATGACCATGGCACTCTAGTTATAAACATGTTTGATGACCAACAAAAACGGAAATATATCCTTTTCATCGAATTTGAACAATTATCGGACGAGTCAACCTCCGAATACCTCGAGGTAAAATGTTTCTGATGACTTTGATACAGCGTGTTTCAACTAGTTACTCCTCTGCATCATCCCTCAATTTAAACCATGCTAAAATTTTGTCGTTTGAGGGAGCAAAGGGTCCGCGGTTGACAAACTAAATCAATGGCATAGAAGATTAATCATGAAAGGAAACGGAGAATATTTTCAAATGCCAGTTCCATGCGTCCGATGTATCATTCTAATGTATACAAGACGTCGGAATTGTCAGTATTATCCAGCAAGGTTAACCCGGGACAACTTAATTTTCGTGTGCAAAGTCCGTTATGCTAGGTTCCCACTGCCGATCTGATCAACTCGATCTACTCGACCACCTAATTTCCCCGATCAAGCCCGACAAAATGTATGTACACGACTTCTTCTCGATCTCTAGTCGATCAAACTAGACCCCTGCCAGAGAACTCCCGATCATTTCCCGACTGAAGCCCGACCATCTTTCCGATGTCTACCCGATCACCCCGACCTTAATTCGAGTCCTACACGATCAATACCCGACCATATCGATCTGTACACGACCAGATCGAGCTGATTTTATTCTAGGTGTTCTGAATGAGAATCTTTTTGCAGCGTCTGTGATTATCGCATACTCATCAAAACTTCATAATATTGTCAGTTTAAATATGTACATAATTTAAATGTGACGTAAATGTACTTTTAGCTATTGACTCATTCTTAATCTGATTAAATATAAAGATTAATGCATTCTTTGAGGCGTTTAATATCTTATATCAATCGTGCGTGTTATGTCTAAGAGCGGGGACTCACGTGAAACGCAATTTCCAATAATATTCAATATTTATGTTAATATACTCTGCGCGGGATCTCGTGCTGTTTGTACACATTTATTACCACACGACCTGGTGTTCCCACTGCCGAGCAGATCAACTCGATAAAGCGGTCGAATACAGGTCGAGTTAGGTCTTCAAGAGTGATCGGGAGCGGTCGAGATGATCGAATTTGATCTGCATCGCTCGGGCTTCCTACTCGAGTTTTTTTGACATGCAAAAACAGTCGAGTGCGATCGAGTACAAAAATGATCGAGAAGCGATTGTGTATTGATCGGGTAGAAGATCGACCTGGTCGTGAATCAGTCGGGTCTGGAGATCGAGTGTGATCGGGTAGATAATTTGTATTCCGACTTGCACCGAGCGTGCACTCGATTCCCTCGACTTGTACTCGAGTAATATCCGACCACACCCGATCAACTCGACCTCTGATTCATCTGTTCACTCAATCAAATCGGATGAAGAGGTCGGGTTTGATCGACTAGAGATCGAGAAGAAGTCATATGGTCGGGGTTGATCGAGTGCACTTAAGAGATCGAGTAGATCGAGTTGATCCGCTGCCATAGAGCAGTTGGAAGCACTCGACCACCTCGACTTGAACGAGTTATTCCCGAACGCATTCCCGATCAACTCGACTTCTGCTCCAACTGTTCATCCAATCAAATCCCGGTAAAAGATATCGACTCGAGCTCACACAATCTCTACTCGAGTGATTGTCGATCAGCTCGAACTTCTATACGATCGATACTCGAGCATCTTCCCGATGTGTTTTCTACTCGACCGCTACACGGATTTTTTTGACGTGTCAAAACAAGTTGGCAGGATTACCGATCGATGCAGACCAAACACGACCATCTCGACTTATCCCGATCACCCTTGCCGACCGACCTCGACCGGTACTCGATCGCTAGGTCGGGTTTGATCGAGTTGATTTGATCGGCAGTGGGAACCTAGCATTAGTTGAGCGTCTTAACAAAACAAAGCCGAAGTGGGGTCATTAGTAAAGTAAAAGTAAAGGTGGTTTATAGTCTCAAATTTACGAACTAGGGGCCCGTTTTACTAACGAACTTACGCAATAATTTTTCGTAGATTTGAACGTAAGTTCAAATTATTTGCGTAAGTGCGTTTTACTAAAAATGTTCGCAGCTAAGATTTGCGTAAGTTTTTGCGTAACTCTACGATCAAAAAATAGTTGACGTAAGTATTTTCGTAACTAATTCCAGTGCCTCAATTTACCTTATAAAGCCTTGTTAACTAAAGAATTACCGAAAAATTCAAAATATATATCAAAAGAAAGGTTGAAATTCAAAAATCCACGGAAAATGTATGTTTATTTCATTGTTTTTTCTCACTTTGTTTTGTGTTACTATTTATAGAATAGGAAAACAACAACATGACAGCTGGTATTTCTCACGTTTTCCCGATTCTAATGGACAACTTCGAACGTATAAAAAACGTTGAGTGTTCAGCACAATTATATTTCAGCAAACCGCCTAAAATTCCGAATTTCTGTCATCTTTATAAGGAGATTTACGTTTATTATTGCATAAAAACACAGTATGAACAGAAAACACAATTATTATATATTAATATTTACTAGAAACTAAACTGGGATAAGAGCACATTGTTGATTTATTTTTAGCCTCTGTTGTTCTATTTTTAGAGTTACGACAATTTTTTTCTTACGTTCAAAATTTTCTTACGATCGTTTAGTAAAACGCACTTAAGAATTTGCGTAAGATTTTTTTTAACGTAAAGTTACGCAAAAACTTACGCAAATGTTAGTAAAACGCTACCTAGGTCCATATTCGCGCGACTTTCACACTTTACTCCACGATCATCGAGCTTCAAGTCGGCTGTTTACAGTCGGCGCCTGCGGCAGCCACAGCACTTCGGCTTTCAACTCTCCCGTGTACCCATTTATACACCTGGGTGAAGAGGAGCAACGTGGGGTAACTTTTTTGCTCAGAAAAATTCCCGTGACCTCGATGGGATTTGAACCCAGGACCTCTCGATCCCTAAGCCCGCGTCCCACCACTAGACCACGGCGCCCCATTACATGCAGATGTCCGGGTTAATCTTGCTGGACAATACACTGCTTCCCCAAAATGTACATGTATCGCTTCGATGAAATATTAATGTATAATTTTCATTGAGTTTCAATGTGATCTTCCCACAAAACTTGATGTGTCGGTTAAATGTGTATTTTTTTCCGCCCGTATTTAGGCATTGCCTATTTTCATATTAATTATTACAAAACTCGTTGCGATGACAAAATTCGTATTACATTTCACTTAGAAACCAGAAATGTAATAAAATCGAGAAATGTAATAAACTTGTTTTCACGTATTTTTCTCTTTCACAAAGTGTCTTCTACTGATTCAAGTGAAAAATGTCGCAGTTCAATGGTTTTTGTTACATTTCTCGTTGAATGATAGCAAGGAGTTGGCGACGAAACGAAAAATGGTATACATTATACATGTCGATCTATTTGTAATATTTATATATCACCCGAGTATTTATGGCTTCTTACATATGTTTCATTTCTATACATAGAGCCACAATTCTCACAATTAAAATGTGGTCAAAATTTGAAAAGTCGTAAAACGACTTGATTCATCTTCCTAATGAAAATTATTGTAACGACTGTTATATTTTTGGTTAGAACAAAAGACGACAATATGATTCGATATAATTATTTGAACTATCGTTATTGGTAGTTTTGTTACATTTCTCGATTTTATTACATTTCTCGTTCGTATATTGCAACCAGTTTTGTAATAAAACCAGAAATGTAATAAACTTTTGATATACATTTCCGTTGAAGAAATGTAGCTTAAAATGACATTTCACAATAATTTTTACATGTTACTTTTATTCTATCTGAAAAAGCGTGTTTTCTTATGAAAAGTCTGAAAATATCAAGCCAAAATATTGCACCGTTTACGAGAAATATATATTTTTGTGCTAAAATTAAACAAAATGTTGTGGACAACAGTTCAGATTTATAGAATTTGTCATTTCTGTCTTAACTTTAAAGGCGTATTTTTCGCTTATAAATAACAACTTAAAAAAACTGATAACATTTCTACGCATTGGAATAAACAATCTTTGCATCAAGACATACTTTTGAAAAAAATGAAATAAATGTGAAATGTCACTTTAAACTCAGACTAAAGACTTCATTTCAGTTCTTCACGATAATATACTTTACAACCAAAAAGTAATGCGATGATGAATAAATATTCAACATAAAATGAGTAACAAATTTTATCACAAAACTCTTTGTTATCATTCAACGAGAAATGTTGTAAAATCGAGAAATGTAACAAAATACCAAACTGCGACATCACATACTTAAAATCAGTAGAAGACACTTTGTGAAAGAGAAAAGTACATGAAAAACAAGTTTATTACATTTCTCGATTTTATTACATTTCTGGTTGCTACGTGAAATGTAATACGAATTTTGTCATCTCAACGAGTTTTGTAATAATTATTACATTTCTCGTTTTTATTACAAAACTGGTTGCTACAATGCTCTGCTATAAAATTTTAATATGTGCCATACGATCTTGCGCCAACTGTGTAATTGCTTTTGGCACAAAAAAAGTCTTTGAACATTCATGTTATTAATTGTTGATATACAAGGAAGTATGTTTGCTTTAATAGACTATAAGTCGAACTAGATTCAAAACACTTTCAATTACATGGCTAACGTTACTAGTTGTAACATTATAACTTAAAATGTTATAAATGCATTCTTTGGTATTTGTTGTAAACTTTTTGATGTCATCATTAAATAGATTGTACTTTTCCAAAAAAATCATTTCTCGATTGTAAGTTTCTATTGTCAAGTTTCAGCTGATCACCCTCAGACTCCAGGGCCAGTATTTCCTGTTTCAATATCTTCTTTAAGGCCATTTACACTTTTAAGTAGAGTCTGCTTTGATTGCAGTAAATAAGATCGTGGTAATCTTAATTGCTTTAATAAATAGTTTTTGATTTTGATAACAGACTTCAAATGATGAATCTCTCGTAGGTATCTTTTCTATTTCTCTATATGGTTTGTAAGTCTCGATTTATGTGATAAAGAATGTTCCAAAGTTTAATTTCAAACTCCATCTCCATATTGGATTTGTTACTGTTTTTGAGATCTTTCGCAAGTCCACGTATCACATTATTTGCCATTTCCATGTCTTGCACACTTTTCAGTTTTCTCTCTTGTATGGATGTCTTTGGTTTAAATGGAACAGCGTTAGGAAAATTAAATTTCTCCACATGAAAATCGTCATTAAGCATGGGGTAGGAAGGTCTGGTCATGACTTTGACTTATTAATATTTCTATGCTAAAGAACCACTTTGTTCAAGGCATGCTCCAAACTAACCCTCTTACAATCTTCAGGACCAATTGGCAACAACCATTCAATACATGAACACTTTCCTTTCTTCACAAACTTTTCGTGAACTTGTTTATTAGTAATAGGACTCATATTTACACTAAGAAGTGGTTGTATCACATTATTCATTATTGGCTTTCATGATGACAGGATTCTTTATCTACGAAAGTTTAGGTAAATTGTTGTTTTGACTTTCACTTAGTTCGAGAGAGTTTTGGCTCAAGGAATATTGGTTTGATGAAAGCTGAACCAACTTGGTCTTACTTCAGTATTCTTTTAGAATTCATTGCTCTGGACACATTAATGTAAGTTTGGACTCGGAGGTTACTTTTTATCCGCCCAATGATTTTTATGCTCCCCGAAGGGAGAGCATATAGTCGCCGCTTCGTCTGTCCGTCCGTCCGTCCGTCCGTCCGTCATTCCGTCATTCCGTCCGTCCGTCCGTCCGTCCGTCCGTCCGTCCGTCCGAAGCGATTTCTCTATAACCCTTGGGCCAAATCAAATGAAACTTACTATGTGAACTCCCTATGACATAATGCCGATGTACTTTTCCCAGTTTTTGGATTTGAGGCCTCGTCATGGGAAAAGGGGACTTAAGGTCAAATACACTTTTTCTCTAATTTCTCATAGTCTAATGGTCAGAATTTGATGAAATTTCATATTTGAGTAGCAAATCAGATGCCCTTGACAATAAACTACTTTAAATTTGCGTATAAAAAGTATGTCATGGAAAAAGGGGGCTTAACGTTTGTTAGCTTAATCTTAGCTCTGCATGGCATACATTTATTGTGACAATGCCTTAATCGGGGAGCATTGTCCGTCTCTGACGGCTCTTGTTTTAAAAAAAAATCAGGGTAAGTTTTCCGACTCGTTTTCGTGTCAGAGTTATCTGCACTTGACTAGTATTGACCATTTTCGCAAAATTACCCTTATGCGTTAAAGTCATATAGCAAATTATTCCGAATAGATGAATTCAAGTGTTAGGCTATATCAATTTAGAGACTTAACATATGCACAAATGTGATGAAATGGTTGAAAGAAATATTCTAAAACCATTTTCTGGAAAATTATACGGGAAAAGTTAAAAAATCTATTTTTTTTTGAAGATTTTGCAACTTTTTTTTTCAATTCGCCAAAAAATTGCCCAATGATTTTTTTTTTTTTTTTTTTTTTTTTTTTTTTTTTTTTTTTTTTTTTTTGCATATTTTGAAGATAAAACCAAGAGCTATTTCTACACAAAAAAAATCAGCACACCTTTTCACGCAAATAAAAAAGATATTTGACTTTATCTTACCCTACCCACCCTGTTTTAGTCTAATTATGACAACATATCTATATTTTCAAAAAAAAAATACTAAATTTTCCTAGCATATGTTTACATTTAGAACAATAAAAATACTTCATTTGACATTCACCATCACAAAAAGGAGAATGTTTCGCTTTACAAATTTGGTGAAATTGTAGCATGGGCATTTGGTGCCGCAGAATAAACACAAAATTCGCAAGTCACATGGCCGCTCTCCAAACTTACCAGAAGTTCATAAGAGACAAAAATAAAAAGAGGAACATGATGGTCCTAAATCGCTCACCTGAAGCAAGCCTGGGTCTTTTTCGAGTCAATTAATATTTGTGACTTTAAGACTGAAAACAAACTTATGGTCATCAACATTGTATCCAAGTTTTGTCTTGATTGGTCACTATGTGTAGTTGTTAGAGTAAAAACAAAGTCAAAATGGCAATTTTGTCAAATTCAAGGGCATATAACTCAAGGCTTTCTGATCCGATCAGATCCAAATTGAAACTCATCTTAGATCTCATGATCAATTGATAACATTATGTCCCAAGTTTCGCCTTGATAAGCCAATAAATGTAGATGCTCGAGTGTACACAACGTCGAAGAAAGTTGAAAACGGAAATTTAGTCAAATTCAAGGTCGCATAATATATGATTTTCTGGTCTGATCAGAATGAAGATCAATCTCATCTGAGATCTTATGGTCCCCAACATTGTTCCTAAGTTTTCTCTTGATATGTCAATAATTAAAGATACTAGAGTGTTAACACAGTCGAAAACAGCAATTCTATTAATTCAAGGGCAAATAACTCATGAATTCCTTTTCCGATCAGACTGTGGTCTAGATGTATCTTGGTTGGTTAATATTTGTAGATACTAGAGTGTTAACAAAGTCAAAAGTAGCTATTTTTGACGTTCAATGGCACATAACTCCCGATTTCCTGGTCCAATATTATCCAAAATCTGATACATTCGAGAACTTATAGTCATACATGTTTTGACAAAGTTTGGTCAAGATTGATTTATACATGTGGATTGTAGAGTGTTTATATTAGAAGAAATTATGGACAGACGGGCGAGAACAAAAAGCAATCACAAAAGCTCACCTTGAGCACTACGTGCTCAGTTGAACTAAAAAAGCGTAACTCGGGTACAATTACAGAGTTATAAACCATGTTGGTATGGGACACTCTTTTAATTTGAATTAGTGAATAGATTCAAATTAAGACCCAGTAATACCCAAAAAAATACAAAATGTCAACATTTTTGCATGACAAGACAAACAATAATTATAAGGGGTCTAGACCCCCAAAGAAAGATAAATATATAACAACATGTTAGTGCCTGGTGATATCAAAGTTATCTGGCGGGGTTGGGAGAATTGACAAGAGCCGTCAGAGACGGACAATGCTCCCCGATGAAGGCATTGTCACAATAAATGTATGCCATGCAGAGCTAAGATTAAGCTAACAAACGTTAAGCCCACTTTTTCCATGACATACTTTTTATACGCAAATTTAAAGTAGTTTATTGTCAAGGGCATCTGATTTGCTACTCAAATATGAAATTTCATCAAATTCTGACCATTAGACTATGAGAAATTAGAGAAAAAGTGTATTTGACCTTAAGTCCCCTTTTCCCATGACGAGGCCTCAAATCCAAAAACTGGGAAAAGTACATCGGCATTATGTCATAGGGAGTTCACATGGTAAGTTTCATTTGATTTGGCCCAAGGGTTATAGAGAAATCGCTTCGGACGGACGGACAGACGGACGGACGGACGGAATGACGGACGGACGGACGGACAGACGAAGCGGCGACTATATGCTCTCCCTTCGGGGAGCATAATAAAACACACTATGTTTTGACATTTAGTCATCACTATTGATTAACAAATTATTTGCTATAAAACAGTGGTTTCCAATAATAAGGGTTGTAAATAGGTGGAACTCACTGTATTTAAGTCAAGTGTTATAATGAATTTCATACCAATCTAAAATTAAAATGTGACAATCTCTATGGTGATTCTGGTATCGGACCTAGATGCTGCAGCCTTTCTATGTCCGAGTCATTTAAAGTCTCCGAGTCACTGTCTGTGCTGTACTAAACAAGAGCCGTCATAGACGGATTATGCTCCCCGAATAAGTGTTTGTCACAAAAAAACTATCATACATTAAGCCCCCTTTTCCCATGACAGATTTTTTTGTACACACATTATTTATAGAATATAGTCTAGAAAATCTCATTCATCATATAAGTACAAAGTGTCATTAAATTCTGCCCATTAGATGAAGAGAAATTAGAGAAAAACTAATTTTTACATTAAGGCCCCTTTTTCCATGACGCAGTCTCAAATCAAGAAACGGAGAAAAAGGTCCCTAGGGATTGACCCCAGGAGTTCACCTGTGAAGTTTCATTGAATTTGGTCCAAGGGATGCTGAGATCTGGCTGTGGACGGACGGACGGAAGAACGGACAGACGGACGGACGGACGGAAGGACAGCGTGGCGACTATATGCTCCCCCGAAATTTTTTCGGGGAGCATAAAAAAAGATAAATTCTATATTTTTGGTAAATGCATTTACTTAAGGTAGTGCACCATTTTGAGAATTTACATGAAGGCATACTTTTTCAAGTAACAGCGTAAACATTTGGCAGTGAAAAGTGCAGATTTTTTTCAAACTCTGAACATGTTCGTACAGATTTGATATGTAACGAATGTTAATGACGTCGCACGAATAGCGTATAGAGGCGTCTGACCACCTTATCCGAAAGATTTTCGGATTTTCAAGGGTTCAGATCTAGACTACATGACGGCCAGTCCAATACCATGACATTCTGCTGTGTGCGGAGGGGAATTGTCTTGCATGAAAACCATCGGTCCATTTGCTTGAATGTTGCGTAGCATGACTCGCCCCAAGATCTCCCCACGTTCAAGTTCAGTACGATTCTTACAATATCTGTTTTAATATGAAATGATATGCCAGCCAAAACCATAACATACCCACCACCAAATTGGACCATTCATTTTATGCACGCGTCTTTGTTGCGCCCCTATCATGGTTGTGCATCCTTAATAGTCCGTCTGCCTTCTGGAGCGTGAAACGAAAAAAGATAATCAAACCATTCTTACTTGTCCAGTTAACTTAATAATCTCTGATTTTAAATGTTGTATATCATGTCTGACATCTTAGAACTGATTAGTCATTTAAGCATTCGACTCCGCAATAGCTTGTAATATACGATATGAATCAGAAAGAGGGCCTGTGTTCGTTTCAACATCGTATGACAGTGTAATCAATCGTTTATTTACATTAAAGTTCTGGTACTGACAAGACGCCAATCGAAGCAATGATACATGAGGAGGCGTACACATAGATGCGGTGTCGGTTATCGACGTAAACGTCCCAAAGTTACCAGGAGAGCTGTAGGGCGAAAGTTCAGGATCGCTGTCACAATCACAAGGAAAACCCGGTATGCTAGATGTGAAATTGTCCTTCATAGTTTTATTAAATTTATACAGAAATATACGCAACTAACGATACCTAGCAGGAACAGGCAGATCACTAATCCTGTCTTTGGTAGCTGTTTGCTCTCATTGTTCGGTCTTTACTGTTTGAGTCGCTCATAATTATTTGTATATTTTTTTTCTTCTTTGACAATTCTTTTTCTGTCGAATAACCTTTGGCGAATACATTACTTTCTTTTAAGATAATTTCTCCTTAATACAGAATATACATCGCAAAAAAAAGAAAATGGAATTCATTTTCAATTTCATTCGAATTGCAAATCTGACAAATTGTTTAATTTCTTTCAATTCTATTATTTCATGTCTTCATCATTCAATTCTCAGACAGTGGGATGAAAGTCGAAGTTTAGCAATATATAAGGTAATATGTTCAAATGATTTTCAGTTCCACTGTCTGGTTTTGAAGATTCTATAAAAACTTTTATGGTTAACGCAATATGGATATTCCCTAACATATCCAAATCCATATCTGTACACAAACTCCTTAATTAACATTTGAACACCTATCGACAAGCGATCGATATAGCGTATTAGCTAGTATATTATTGGAAAAGTTACCTTTTCCCAATATTTAATAATCCTGCCATATTTGTTAACATTCAAAAGATATCTACCCGTTTCATGATAAACAACATAATAGCAAGTAGATGTTTTACACCTTAAAGCCTCTTCAAAAATTTCAAAAGTGTTCTTTCTATTTCTTTTGATTTATTTAACCCAGATATTTCACATGAAAAACACAGAATAGATCCAACAAATGCATCAAATAATTGTAACAAAGTTGATATCTTGAAATTAAAAGCGCGTGTTTTACTTAAAAAGAACAATCTCAATAACCGAACCATTAAAGGACCAATGCTCATTTTCTCTTAATCCACCTCTTTTTCTAAAACTTTTTTAAAACTTATCTGTATTCACTTCTAAACCCCATTGCGAACAATATTCGTATAGTTTATCTAGACTGGTCTGAAGACCACCTGGAGTGTCACTCAACATAACCATTTCTTCTGCAAAAAGTAAGAGTATTATACTTATTTGCTTGTGAGTTAATCCGCACGAGTGATCTCCCTGCAAAAATGATTCAAGATCGTCAATAAACATAGCGAATAAAATGGGTGAGAATGTCTACCCTTGTTTAATAGAGCTACATTACTTTAAAAAAATATTAAGATAGACACACTATCATTATTAGCTTACCAAGTATCAGATTTTGATCTTTCCCCAAACGACACAATTTTACGTTGGTCATTTTTTAAAGTATATCTTGATGCAAAGATTGGTTATTCTAATGCGTAGAAATACTATCAGCTGTTATTTTTAAGCGAAAAATACGCTTTTCAAGTTTAGACAGAAATGACAAATTCCATATAAATCTTAACTGTTGTCCACAGACATTTCTTTAATTTTAGCACAAAAATATATATTTCTAATAAACTGTTCAATATTTTGGCTTGAAAGTTTCAGAATTTTCATAAGAAAATTTGCTTATTCCGATAAAAATAAATGTAAAATTTATGAAAAAACAAATGTGAAATGTCACTTTAATGTTCTTGCGTAACTTTCTTACCTGGGACATCAACATTACATTTTCAAATATTTCAATTTCATGTTCGGCAGCTACATTCTCACATTTGTCTTCCTCAGCTCTATCCAACGCGTCACTATCGTCGCAATATCCAATTTGAGCAAGGAAATTGCTATGCAACGCCTTAATCTATTCCTAAATCTTCAGTGATTTTATAGAACACTGTGATCTCTGGTCGCTCCAGTTCAATGATTATGTAAGTCAAATCTATCTACGAGTTTATGCTTTCCATCGAAAGCCACTTTTTTCAAGGACTTTGTCTCAAGGAGAAATCTTTGCGACTTTTTGCTCTTTTATCGTAACTCGCGGCGGGAGAAAATATGCACATTCTACCTTTATGTATAGTCTTATAACTATTTCCTTCTTATCTCTGGAAGACTATCAGACAGAGTGAAAAATCAAGTTTACGCAAGCAAAACCAAATAGTCACAGTCTTGGAATTTCCCCGTGGAGGACCCACTCATTCAAGAACTAATCCGTTCAAGAATCAAGTCCTCTACCACCAATCATTATCTCGGTACCTATGATTTTTAACTGCATCAAACGAAGCCGGCTTGAGAGACGACCGCGCTCTCCAACGAATTTATTTGACAAATTTTCATTTATGTTTGCCTGACAAGGTAAAAAAATAATGTGAAGAAAGAATGCGAAAAGTTCCGGACCTTTAAACGGCATAAAAAACAGAAAACCATTGACCAATAAGATTCTTGTTATGACCAATTACTAGGTCTTTAGAGTCACGCAAAACCAAACATCTTATCCTTAGTTTTTTCCACATGAATCTCCACAATCTGGCTGTCTCAAATCTATCTGTATAGTCTAAAAAGGAACCTCGGGGACTTCTGCTCTGTGATCATCAGAGATAGCTGCATGGTGTATATCAATTAGTATTTTTCGGGTTCTATCTTCTACCCAGTATGAAAATGAAACTTGATTAAGCGACATAACTTGTGTCTGACTTTTCTTTTGTTTTTTGAATAGGACAACGCTCTTATGTAAATAGCGACATCCAAATATCTACAAGCGAATTATCATCAGAGAAGACTCGGATTAACTTCCGGTGTCAAACAGTGGGTTTATGGGAAATTAACATTGTATTAGATCTATATGGAATCGAAATGGCTTTAAACTACACCGTTTTTCAATGCAAGGATTGAACAATTGACTGAATTAAAGAAAATCTTCACTTTTTCCTTTTTCACAAGATCAACGCAAGCGCAGAGCATGGATAAAGGCAGTGAACAGGACGACTTCCGGTGGCTGTTGTGTGTGTGGGGGGGGGGGGGTGTTAGTGGAAATAAGCTTAATCCGTCTTGAAATGACAACATATCTTTGTTTATAAGCTATAAAACTATAATTTCCTGTCATATTTTCATGTTTAATCTTTCAGAATCGCTGTTAATGTCTCTGGTCCTTTATATATTTTCAACAGAATAACGAATCATTCCGATTTATCTGAATAAAATATGTCACATGTTAATGATAGTGCGATATGATTTACCCATATTCAAATTCAATCAATTCATGTTTTGGTAATGATATTTATATTAGTATAAGATATTTAGTTTACATTGCAGAAACAATCTATGTTTTGTATATCACATTTTGTTGTTTATTTTGTGTGGTTTGCCATTTTCTCCTAAATAATAGAAGACGCTGTCTTTCATTTTGTACTAGGACAACTACTTTGGTGTGAAGCAAAGTTTTTGATGGTGGTACTTGTATCATGAAACGAACATTTTTTCTGTTTATTTCACCTATAGAGATGGCGGCCATTTTTGAAAATGGCAGCCATGTTGGTTTTTCATGTCGGATACCATATTTTAGTCCCCTACCGGCCAAGCCGAAGGAGACTTTACGTTTGCACTCTGTCCGACAGTCAGTCAGTCCGTCCGTCCGTCATTCTGATAAATTAGGTTTCGGGACTTTTTTCGAAACGCTCGTAGCAGTTGACCTGATTACTGGTATGTAGACCTGCATCGATTGGTTGCAGAACAAGTTTGGGTTTCGTTCCAGTCCCGTGATTTTTAGGAAGATATGGATGCTAGACTTGAAAAATTACTGGGAAATTACAGTTTTCCAGATTTTTTCTCTAAACGCTGGTAGCTATTGAGCTAATTTTTGGTATGTAGAGCAGCATTGATTAGTAACAGAACAAGTTTGAGTTTCGTTTCGGTCCAGTGATTTTTAGGAAGATACGGATAATTAACTTAGAAAATTACTGAGAAATACAGTTTTCCAGACTTATTTTCTAAACGCTGGTAGCTATTGGACTGATTTTTTGGAATGTAGACCTTCATTAAGGAGTTACAGAACAGGTTTGAGTTTCATTCCGGTCCAATGATTTTTGAGGAAGATATTCCTGCTGTATTCAGGTAATTACCAGGAAATTATAGTTTTCCAGACTTTTATTCTAAACGCTGGTAAGTAGTTTCGTTCCGGTCGAGTGATTTTGTAAGGCTGATACAGATGCTTGACTCAGAAATTACCAGGACATTAAAGTTTTCCAGACTTTTTTTCTAAACAGTGGTAGTCATTCAGCTGATTCTTTATATGTAAATCTGTAGTTATGAGTTACAGAACATGTTTGAGTTTCGTTACTGTCTAGTGGTTTACTGGACTCCGAAATTACCAGGAAATTACACTTTCAACACTTTTTTTCTAAACCCTGGTAGTTGTTCACCTGATTTTTGGTATGTGACCATTTATTTATGAGTTAGTGTAAGTTAAGTTCCAGTCCAGTAATTTTTATGGAAGATACGGATGCTGGACTCTGGAAATTGCCAGGAAATTACGATTTTTCCACACGTTTTGTGAACCAACCTGAGTTTTGTTAAAGGTTATTGATTTTTGGGCAAGATAGACATTAACAGTAACTGTAATATTCTAACAATCATACGAACAAACCCAACTTTCATATTTTTACACATTTTGATCTATATTTGGTCAAGTTGCTTTGCTTACCTACGGGGCCCTGTTGTTATTGGACAATTTGAAACTTTTTTCTTATTTCTTCATACAATCGTATATGCAATTTATTTTGATTTCAAGCCATTTTATTAAGATTATCTCATATTAGTATGATATTTTAACAAAAAGTAATATTTCAAATATTTCTCTCATAACATATTTGTCCAGGAATGACACAAACACTTGCCAATCTATATATGGAAAATTGCATGTACACCCATATACAGATCCTTCTGGACAACTCATAGTAGCATACTATCTCGTCTAACGTTCCGTAGTTTGTGTAAAGCACAAAAATAGTTTTCACGTTTATCTGATATGTATAACCCTCTTATATGCATTGTAATTCAATGTTGTCGTAATTTTATACATTTGTAAATGTAAACTAGATATAGTTTGAAGAATGGTATTTTATTATGAGGCAGAAGGCAGTGCTTAACATTGTTCAACTAAAGTACTTATCATAATGACTGATATTACTACCCAGAAGGAATATCGTCTGAGGCCAGATAAGAAATATGTGATGACACTTGCTCTTATTATCTTTCTAATATACAGCAGGTCGCTGCCATGGCGCAGATGATAGTGCATAAGACTAACTTGTGAGGTCCCGGGTTTGATCCCTGGTCGCGGCAAATATACTTTCATACAAAATCGTTTTCCACTTATGTGGGCGGGAAGCTGGAGGCTGGCTTAGCATGTTGTGGTAGTACTGGTATGAGAAAAAAACCGGAATCTATTGTTAGAGCTCGGGCCGCTAAGATATGACTATAGCCTTTGAAGCTTTGAGCCCAGATAAATCAAATTCTTATGTGTAGAAACACAAAGTTAAAATATAACATCTAACCTTGATATAATTAACTATCATTAATGATTAACACTTCCTAACCTTAAGGCCCGGTCACACGGCTGAGCGGTGCTATAGCGGTCCTAGAGCGGTAAAGAAAATCCCAAACCGCTGGGCACCGCTCACGACCGTTTGAGAAAAGTTGAGCTCCGCTATAACACCGCTGTGAAAAGCTCAACTACCGCTGAAGCTTCTTTACCGCTCCCGGACCGCTGTGAAATTTTTGGGCTGCCCAAAATATCGCGAGCGGTGAGAACGGGTCAATTTTCCACTCTGGCACCGTTTCCTACCGCTAAACCACCGCTATTATAAAGTTGGACACCGCTATACGAAAGTTCGTCAACGCTTTGGTCCGCTGTAGGAACGCTCTGATAGTCGTCGGATATGCAACCACAGAATTTTTCTGAAACACTTGCCTGCGCACGTAATGATCTCTGGCAGACTGTGAAAAAATGCCACCTATCGGAAAAGGAAGATAACGACACGCAGAGAAACTGATAACTAGCTTATTTGGAGTCAAGCTGCCGTTAAAACAGAAAAGCAATAATACAAAGGGAAATGTATCATCATTATTGAAAGCGGTCGAAGATGATAAAACAGACTTCAGTAAAAATAGGATTAATTTACAATTAACATCTGAAAATATTGAAATAAAGTGAGAAAATGATGGTTACCAACTGTTCTTCTTTTGAAAGCGGTCGAAGATGATAAAACAGACTTCAGTCAAAATAGGATTAATTTACAATTAACACATGAAAATATTGAAATAAAATTATAAAATGCTGGTTACCAACATTTTCTTCTTTTGTCTCAATGTTTTCCAAGCTATTTCTATAAGGGATTTCAAAACCAAGTCTTGTTTGGTAAAGAATTATGTGATATGGTGCAAAGACATTTCTACGCAACGAGAGGCGGGAGACTTTCTAAATCACTGTCCTTTTGATATAGACGTTGTAGAGGTAATCATCAAGAATATGCGGATGAACAACAGAGCAAGGATGGCTAGACTTGGCAGACCAATGGTTCAAGAGTTTGAACTTTTCACAAACAGTAGGTGCCAATTATGGTAAGCATGTGGCTTGTGAAGCACCTCTGGGCCAGAGTTCTATACATGTGATTACAAGGGTTTTTACAGTATTATCCTGTTTGCCATGGTAGACGCAGATTACAAGTTTAAATACGTTGACGCGTCAGGCAATGGCTTATCTTCAGATACCCAGATCTACAACGAAGGTGATCTTCATCATGGACTCGATCTTAACAGGATCTACGCCTTTCCTCAACCTGGCCCCCTACCTAATGACACTCAAGATGTGCCTTTCTTTATAATAGGAGACGACGCCTTCTCAACGCGGACATACCTCATGAAATCTTACAGTACCAAAAACCTCTCACGTGATGAGCGAATCTTTAACTACTGGCTCTCTAGGGCAAGGCGGGTTGTCCAGAACGACTTTAGCATTCTTGTCAACAGATCTCAGATCCTGCACATCACCGTGTAGCATCATCACGAAACAGTCAGACCCATCGTTGAGGCTCGCTGCATTTTACACAACCTGAGGCGCACCCGCTACCCAGTGCTCCAAAATAGACTTGTGGAACGTGTACTATCTGATGTTGATGTTCAGCCTGGGGCTTGGAGGGAAGGACGTAACTTGGAAGACACCATCGTTGTGCAAGGACCAAACACAGCCTCGCGTGATGGAAAGAAACAGCGGAATCTTTTTAATGATACCTACTCTCTTAAGAACAGAGCACATTATCTCTTCATTCCATTTCGATAGAATGAGCTCTGTTCTCGCAGGGTTATTTCACGTCTAATCTCGGGGCCTTGGCGGGATTTCGGTATCCAATCGTTGCCAATTAACTGCAAAACAATTGAAATTTCTGATACAAGTTTTCAAATTACCGGCTTCAGCCAAAAATAGCAGCGACGCAATGTATACGTAATGAAACAAGATAAAACTGAATGATTTTGATTCGATAATTGAAATGTTACCGGCTTCAGCCAAAAATAGAAGCGATGATATATATATACGTAATGATCATGCAAGATAAAACTGACTGATTTTGATTCGATAATTCAAATGATGTGCTATAATTAGATTATGACGACCAAATAGGCTGTTCGAGTATCAAAAAAGGCAGAGGTCATATTTGATGGTTAATCAATAGACCTCGGCTTTGGAGAGTAAATGATACCAAGAGAAAGTCCGCATGCGCAAAACACCGCTATACCAACCGTTACCTACCCGCTCTAGAACGGCTCCAGCAACGCTAGCTTCCGCTGGGCACCGCTAAAGCAACGCAAGTCTTTTTTGATCTTTTTCCTCAGTGTGTGAGCGGTGACGAGCGGTTTCGAATTTTCTTTACCGCTCCAGGAACGCTATAGCACCGCTCGGTCGGTGTGACCGGGCCTACTTTCTTAAATACTTAATGCTTTCTTGCACGGGTAAAATTCGATGTTCTATCTAACACTATTGACACAAGTCAATGGTGTGGGATAATTTCTGCAGTATTTAATAAAGGATTTTCTACTTACAGATCAAAGATGACCAGGCCAATGAAAAAGCAGTTGTTTTCAGTTTCATGGATCACAAACATAAGCTACCAAAGGAGGATATAATGCATTGAATATGCCAATTTTTCATTTATTGTTGTCTTTTTCTTCAACAGGTACAATTAACTTAGCACTATCTCTTTAATTATTGCGAGTATATTTGTATTATTTATATGGTCATTCGTTAAATGATAAATTCTTTACAGGCTTAAAGATGAGTTTAAAGCAAAGAGTAATTGACAATTTAGAAAAGATTTCTTCTGATGTTCTAGACAAGGGACATCAACTGGAGGGGGTCTACTCAAACTTTTCCTCACATGTGCCACCGCAACATACAGCCTATTTCCGAAAAACTATTAAAGAACTCCAGGATATGGGGCACAGGCTAGGTGCGGAAATGACCAGCCTCAACAATGTTTTCAAACAAGCTGGAGATAAAACGAGCACCAGAAAACTAATAAGTCAGTTGAAATCGGAAAACTTCAAGCTGATAAGGAAGTTGGACGAATACGAATCAAATGTATTTGATGAACCTCAGTCTTCCCAAGAGTCACCGAGACAGCAGGATGAAACGCATACAAAGAAGTCCTTTCCAGAAAATAATAAACACGAGGAAGAATCAGAGAAGAAAACAGAGGATGACTCTCTAGTGCTGTCTTAGGAAGTACCTTCAGCTGTGGTATCAGAGCCTCAGTGACAATAGTGCATTGACAATGAGAATGATAGCAAGAAGCTAACATGCAAATTTATTATAACATTTTGTGAAAAACATTTTCATCCGAATTTTTCATATTTTTGTTTTATTTGGGCATAGGACTGTGCTGTGTACATAAAGTCACAGGCCTACATGCACAGACATTTTGAAAACTACAACCTGTTTCTTATTGTATGCCCTTTTCCCCAACATAACAATGCAAGAAATATTTGAAAATGAAGCAGCATTTGGTGGTATTGCCGTTCTTGTAGTTGGTGATTTATTACAATTAAATCCAGTAGGTGAAAAACCAGTGTACAAGAATGTGAATCAGGTTATGCTGCACTTGCAACATCTGTTTGGAAGTTATTTAGACTATATAAATTATCAGACATTGTTCGTCAGAAAGACGATCCTACCTTCGCTGAACTGTTATCTAGGATACATGTACGGCAGTTTAAGGAGGATGACATTAAAAAAACTAAAAGAATTCCTACCGATGCTTTGTCAATTTTCTTACCAATGAACTTAAAGACGTGTACAATAAACTCAATTCGAAATGCTCACAGGCACCTACATACAATCGTAGCCAAAGATTCGAAGAAGGATTTAAATACTAATCGTGCAGCTGTCAATGTTACAAGTGCAAACTTGTATGAAATAGGTGGATTAACTGGAGAAATACAGTTTACAGAGAATGCTAAATACATGCAGACAAAATACATTGACATACAAGATGGGCTAGTAAACGGGGCCACTGGAACTATAGTTAAACTTGACTTTCCTCTAGAATAAACGTTAAACGGAACAATATACGTCAAATTTGATGAGTGTTAAGAATTTGATTAAAATTTGAGAAAAATGTGTACTTACCGAGTGATTTTGTTTACAAAAGTTAGGAAATCATATCATAACAAAGTCACATGATTGCCGCCTGTTTCAACACGCCATATTTGTAATCGAAGGTTGCCATGCTAGTGCCGTCACTGTTCTGCTGGCACCACCGATTTTCAGGGAACAAGCACAACATGTTCCGAACACTGTTCTGTGTCGTTCCATTCAGTACCGGACTGTTCTGCACTCTCGGAACAGCCAATGGAGCGCACTCTTATTTTGCCTTTTTCCTACAATTGAATAAGCAATGTTGTCAAAATAAATGTTTCGTCTAGTCTAGCTCGTCTTCACAATGTTTGATATTCTCTACCAGAGTATCTATCGTTCATATCGATCGATTCTTGATAGTTTCGTAGTAATTAGGAGTAAACAATGAGCGCAGGGGAAACAGAGTACATGTTTGTATCAGCAACACAAGTCAGGATTTTTATATCGAAAGATCCACTGTGATGTAAGTTGTACGTTAGGTTTGTGTAGTCATTCAAAGATGGCGACAACAATACAGCATGAGAGGTAGGTGTCTTAGTTTTTCATTGATAAATTTCTTAAACGGTCGTATCTTGCCTTGATACTGATATCATTATACAGGGGAAATGTATACCTATCAACGGTTCTATATATCAAAGTACCAGTGTTGTCCTATCGTACTCAGTCGTTGTGCAAAGACAGCCCAACACGGAAAACTTTTTTCGAAGCGAGAAAGTTGCCCTTTTAAGGATGATTACATAGTAATCAGCGAACTAGGGAACAAACTATTGCTCTTACTTGGATGTCTTTAACATGCTCTTTTCTATGGTTACTGTTATTTTACACAAAAATGTCCAGAATGACCACAAACACCGTGTTTATTAAATGGCCAGACAACGGTGTAGTCAGAGTGAAAATATGCAGACACAACGGTGCAGTTTCTGTGTTTTATGTACGGTGTGGTTATATTTTCATAACAAATTGTGAACGGTGTAGACATAATGCAATTGTGAACGGTGTAGACTTGAAGTAATACAGAACTTATCATTTCTGGAATGATAATATTTTTATGTTTAATGATAACGTTTTCACGGCTGAGAATCATGTTTTACAATTACTACCGAAATTCTTCAACAATTATGTTAATAATTTTTTATGTGACTGACTTGTAAATGCTTTGCAGCAAAGAAGGTGACAATATGTCTACAAATTATACTTTAATCAAAATATATCAGAATCTAGTTTCCTTGCTATTTGTCAAAGCAATTCCGTAAGGGTCAAATAGTAGAAATTACCAAGAATCTGCTGGCGTCCGTTTTATTTTTTTCTTTATTTTCAGTTCCATGCTGTTCACCTATTACTACTGTCATTTCGAAGGGAGTTTCGAAAATGTTGTGAAGCATTCGGAACAGGACCATTCCAGTCAGATATTAAAAGTGCGCAGGGCGGGGGAGATCATTGATCAGACAGGTCAAAAAGATTTGAAAACTCTGAACTTTAGTATTATTCCTGATATTATCAAGAAGTCAGACTAGGACATCATCCCCATTTGCGAGCATAGAATACACAAGATAGACCTCATCGACGTAGAAAAAAGGATTTTGGAGTTAACAAGATTCTTTCTATCGATGATATCCCCGGTTTTGAATGCATGAGTCCTGAACATAAAAAATGACGAAGTTCAACACCCCATAAAGTCGTTCAAAAAGCCCCGACCTTAATTCCTGATATTTCCATTGGACGTGCTAAAACAGATGAAACGGATAGGGTCTCTTCTCTTTCCCCACGAGAACATGAAAACAATGGCTGAAATGAACAGTTTGTTCCCAGATGCGATTAAGTCATTGAGAAGCGTTGATCAACTTGGTATTTGTTTATTTTGGTCAATGAAGGTCGGCTCTCGATGGAAAACATTGCATTTCATTTATTTATGGATGTGTGTAAGTTACACTGTCTTGGTAGTACTTCAATGCGTTTTACTCCAATAGTCAAACGGTTTTGGCGAATAGAATATTGTCTTTTTCATTGCAAATGGTTACATTTTATGAGTGAGCCCAAAAAATCTTGGTCAGAAAAATGTCAGTCCTGAAGAAGAAGTTCATTACGTATGAAATTCCAAAATGAATTTTGCAGTTCCAGAATTCTATTTTCAAGACTTATTTACTTACGTCGAACAAGACGAAAAAAAAAAACCCAAATGTTTATGACACAAATTTATAATTTATGTTTTGTTATTTATAATTTATGTTTTGTTGATTGAATCCTTTATTTTGGGTAAAATCAGACTTTTCAATGAGGGGTCAATTTGAAAACAAGATACATTTCGATCAATAATTATCATACTCCATGAGTTGAAATCATTTCATTAATTACAATATTTGATTGTAATAACCAATTAAAACAGTTACAAAGAAAAATTCAAAGCCAGAGCCGAAATTTCGAATCTACAAATCAAATGAACGGATGAACAAGAAATTTGCCGTTGCACTTAACATGGCTTCAAAATGACGGTTATCGTATGTCTTATTTGATATTTTGTGATGGTATTCCTTTTGATTATCATTTCCGTCAGATGTTTATTCAATCACAAATAACAAAAATGTCTCCCGAAAATTAAATCAAACATACATTGAACTGTTTAAGGCTTAGGAGAATGAAGAAAAGAGAAAACATATTTTCTTAACTTTTGTTTTCATTTACTTTGAGGATGGCGGCATTTTCATCTGAGTTTTCTAAGACCAAAGTATTTGAGGGAGATAAAACAGATGGTCTGCTATCTGTTAGAGCTAGTTCGCCCTATACAACATACCAAGTCTACACCGTTCACAATTTGTTGTGAAAATAATAACTACACCGTACAGATAACACAGAAACTGCACCGTTGTGTCTGCATATTTTCACTGTGACTACACCGTTGTTTGGCCATTTAGTAAACACAACGTTTGTGGTCATTCTAGACATTTGTGTGTAAAATAACGGTAACCATAGAAAAGAGCATGTTAAAGACATCCAAGTTAGAGCAATAGTTTGTTCCCTAGTTCGCTGTTTACTATGTAATCATCCTTAAAAGGGCAACTTTCTCGCTTCGAAAAAAGTTTTCCGTGTTGGGCTGTCTTTGCACAACGACTGAGTACGATAGGACAACACTGGTACTTGGCTATATAGCACCGTGAATAGGTATACATTTCTCCTGTACAATGATATCAGTATCAAGACAAGATACGGCCATTTAAGGAAATTATCGACGAAAAACTAAGACACCTACCTCTAACGATTTTCCCCCGACGCCATCTTTGATTGACCACTCAAAACTTCCGTACAAACTACACAAATCTAACGTACAACTTACAACACAGTGAGATCATTGCATCTTCTTTTACCGTTGTCCGTCTGTATCCGTCAGTCCGAATTTAACGCGAAAACTTAAGGTTGGCCTTTTGGGGGGAGGCAGGGGAGGGGGCATTTGCGTTTCACAAACATCTTTTTGTGCAACTCGTGGGGACTGATTGGCCGTTTTGCAATAATCTCATTTTGGAATGTCCGTCCTAGCGATTGGGCTATAATCAACAGGATGATTATATGGTCTTTCCAACTAATAAAGCAAACAAATTGGCCAAGATTCGAAAACATGTCTGGAGAAATTACATATAACAGACGACCTTGAGGGGTAACAAGACATTTATTACATCAATAGTTCTGACTTCTCTGATCAGTTATATACAGGGCAATCAGAACATCTTCTGATTTAGTTATGTAAATTAAATCTGGCTGGACATTACGATATACAGGACAAAAATGGGAAAAAAACTTGTCATATGTGAATAAAAATACCAGCAATTTTACCCTTGCCCTCAAAATTTTATAATAGAATCTATATGAAATAAATGTACATTCTTTAATCTCTGACTTTAATTTTAGCGAGCCGGAACTTTATGTCCCTGCAGCTAATGTCTTGGTCCTAGTGTTAGCGTCGCGATTCGTCTTCAAAATAATTGTAACCTGCCCTGCGTTCAGTAGACAAAACGTTAGCTAACGTTAGGAACAGTAGCAATTTCTTTGACACAAATTTGACATAATTGACCGAATATTCCGAATGAAACGGCCAACGTTAGCTAACGTTTTTTCTTATTGAACGCAGGGCTGGTATATATCTCAGGCACTATAAGAGAAACAACCTTGATATACGAACCCTGCTATATATGTTTCGTGCAGTCACATATTTTCAAGAATTACCTATCTGACCAACACAATATCGAAATCCATTCTATTTTTATTTTGCTTGATGTAGTTTGTATTTCGTACGTGTGTCATAAATGTGTTGAAATGGAGAACGATTTCCCCTTATTTACATTGGTAAGATTTGTAAATACATGCTATGATATCATGAACGGACTATATACGCGATTGTGGTGATTTATAAACACAACTAAAACATGTATAGTGGTTCCACGATATTCTGATTCACAAAAAACAATTAAAAAAACATATCCATTTACTAGATCTAATTATATGTTATACAGGTCCTAACAAAACCATATCGATGATAATCGGTATTTTAATGTACTATTGACCAGACGATTTGCACGTGCGTCTCTGTAATAACATGTTTTTAGATTAGGCATAGACCAATCTATTAAAACCAGTTTTTTACTCCAGACATCGCTCCAGACACTACGTTTTTTCTCTTACCCGCTGAGCTATGTGTTCATGCCAAACTACGTTATTTCAAACACCACAGAAACGTCCTGTATCTGTCACTATCTTCAAAGTTTTTCATCTTTTTCACTTCTGCGACAAATAAGGAGGGCGTTAATAGTTACATTTGATGAAATTTTCGCTTAAATTAAATACCTATTAGTATTTTCAGCGTTTTTACAATCTTTTCGGTTGAGTAAAGGAGCTTGAAAGCAAAATAGTGTAACTCTTAGATAAATTCCATGTAGTTACAATAATACTGCTCTGATTTTTGAACGATCATTTACCAGTGAAAGCATTGCCAGGTGTTTAACTGGGTCACTGCTTGACCCTGCTACTGTGTGTATCCATACCCTCAGCCCATTCCGTAGATACAATGTGTGCGTTTTATCCATTTCTATATTCTGACGCCTTTAGGTTTCCATGAAATATATGTATTTGGAAAACATGGTAGGTAAAGCAGAAATGGTTGTGACAAGCAAGTTCCTCATTTCCCACATTATTTTCTTCTTAGAAAGACCAAACAATGTAACGATTTATTTGCTTGAAATTGGCGACTTATAATGGATTAAGGATTTATTCTGCATTCACTTTATCTTTATTGTTTTTTTTTCAACTCTTGTGTTAAAGGCTCTTCCAAACAACAATATCTTAGAGTGATTCAAATAAGAAAGGGTTGCAGACGACGAAAGGGGTGACGATAAAGATGAAATCATATCATGTACAATGAAGCACAGAAAACATTGGGACAAAGGAGAAAACTCCGGTTATCTTTGTACGTTTCATATTATTTGCTTCATAACAATGTCTTGTTTGGAAAAAGACGAATGATTAGAGGCTATAGAGTTTAGACACTGTGATTTTAAAATATGTTGATCAAAGTAAAATCATCGTCTTATTTGCCCTTTCCTAGAATTTTAACATTTTTACCACGTATACTGTTCTTAGACTGATCATTTGAACCAATGACGAGTGCATTCTATTCGATCGAAATATGTCTGCAGATCAGAGATCAGTTAGGCTAATCCTCTACAATGGGTCCGTACTTGGTATTATTCTGATTAGCTAAGAATAAGAATAATTCAACATGTTGATTTAATGTAAAATCCGTTAAAATGTAACATTTTCCTTTCCTTTTCCCAAACAGCCTTACATTTTGGATTCACCTCGAGAGTGTACATTCAACTTTTTTATCACCTATGCATGTTTGCCTACACATTAATTAAACAATGTCCAAACGATGACGCTTTTTTACTCACTTCATAGAAAATGCTTAAAAACCATCGAATAGAGAATTGGGCAATTTTGCAAATCAACATATTGTCCTTTTGTCACAATATCAATTTCTCAGTGATACCCAATCTACAGTGCTGACAGCACTTTGACTATAGGTTTAGGATTTGTTAATTAACATCTGATGACATTGGGATCACCGTGTAATATCACATCGAGTCTTGAGCCGTGACGAAATGTCAAGGAATATTCCACTTCAAGTAAAATAGGGGAAGCATATTCTCGACCGAATAAATCCGGCTGATAACTAGATTTTATTGCTGTCTGCGGTAGCCATGACAGTACAGTAGCTGTCTGTTGCAGCTATCATGTCGACGCAGTTAAAGGTGCATCATGTAGGTCCGAATCACGAAATAGTAAGTGTTTTATTATTATTATTATTATTATTATTATTATTATTATTATTATTATTATTATTATTATTATTATTATTAGATCTATTATTATTAGTATTATTAGAATTATTAGTATTATTAGTATTATTATTATACCAGTATTATTCTCAATTACAAAGTCACGATGTCGTCATGTTAATCGTGAAGTTACGCATACATGTGGATAAAATACGCACTATATACGTATTACAGTCATTTCTAATCATGTATCCTTGTAAGAAATCCGGCTCTAGGTATGGCGAGGATGCTAAGGAAATTATAACAAATGTACATGGTTTTTGCTTAAAAGAAAATGAGTCGATGCAGCTGTCCATTAACTTAAACAAGAGACTAGAGAGAGTGTCGACGGCAACATGAGTCAGTAACAGTACCATCAAGAGACTTTTGGATAAAGATAAAGACTGATGCATCGAACGAACCAGCCGTTATTCTGAGGGTAGAGAAACTGCGCCTTGACTACTTTGAAAAAGGGGTGATCAGACGGACTACTAGCGCCATGTACATTCATATGAAGATATTGCCAACACTGAACAAGATACGTTCAACGTTTAAGGAGAACATAGGTTATTTGGGTAGAAGAGAACATCTTAGACTAGAATTAAAGAGTCTAGGATTTATGTATAGGAGATGTAAGAGCAACAGGAATGTTTTGATGGAGATGTCCGATGTTGTATGCCACAGGATTCAGTACATTAGAAAAGTATATCAGCTGCATGAGAAAGGCTACAACATCGTGTACACTGATGAAACGTACGTCCACATATTCGGACGATGTCGTAAACACTCGACTGAAACGTTCCACCGCCGGATGTTTACGGCGTCGTTCGAATAATTCCAAAGTCTCACGAGTTTCGTTAGGGATGGACTACCTTTAAAATCACAATCAAATATATCGGTACGATATTCTTCACTGATGTGTCTATTATACATTTGAGGAGACTGTAATATAGTGTTACATACCGGGTCAGAGTTGGGGTTCGTGCCTGCGGCGGAGTAAGTATTTGAAGCACGTACAACCACGGGTGCCTACCATAACGAGATGAACCAGCAGGATTTCATGAAGTGGCTCACAGAGAAACTAATCCCAATCTTCACCAGAAGACAGCGCTGATTTTGGACAACGCAGCTTACCATAACAAACAGATTGACAGATGCCCTACCATGGCAACGAGGAACACACGACACAACATCACCTTCCAGTCGACTATGCTGAAACCATCCCAAATCTTCACCAAAAGACAGCGCTGATTTTGGACAACGCAGCTTACCATAACATAAAGATTGGCAGATGCCTTACCATGGCAACGAGGAATACACGACACAACATCACCTTCCAGTCGACTATGCTGAAACCGGAATTGTTGGAGCTTTGTAAACAACACAGGAAAGATCCTGAGTATGTTGTAGACCAATTTTTGGCAACCCTTGGTTAGATTGCATGGCGGCTACTGCCACACCACGCAGAACTCAACGTGGTTGAGCTTATCTGGGGTTCTCTGAAAGGTGCGATTGAAGGAAATCATGAAATGCTTGTCACCATATTTACTTAAACATGGTTATCATATGCTTTAAAAACAATCTCTTTATTTAGATTTTTTCATGTTACGTTGCGCGACACAATTCGTCATTTAAACTTGGCGTGGTGAAACATCTTATACAACAAGGCCTACGATTTATTGGACCGGCAGAATGGACAAGTTGTGTGGCACACGTACGATCGGTGGAAGAAAAGTATTGGTCTATATACATTGCTGCTGACTAACAAGATGAGTGCGTCATCGAATTGGTTTCCGAGGATTATGACTCCGCCACGGATACTGCGAGCGAAGAAGAAGACTCGTCATAAATGTCTCGAATGAATTAAGATATTATGAAATGCTATAAATGTATTTTAACATATAAATTGAGAGATGAAATATTTTAATACAAAAATTACCACAATAAATAAAAAGTAAATAAAATAAAATAAAGAAATCTAAAATGATGTACAGCAGGATTCAAATTTAAACCACCACAAAAATACCAACGTGCTTACCGACTGCGCTATGTTTATTGATGACTTGCATGGGAAAATTAACATATTTAATGGGAACCGAGGTAATCCTAATCAAGAGCCAAAGTCATCTAAAATCCTTATTAACCCCCCCCCCCCCATCAAATTAGACTCGCTGGTCTTTGATCATGCATGGGTCGTTGTCCTACTATAATCCGTGCTTGTTAAATCCTTAAAATGAAATTTTTATACAACAAACATGAAATAATCGCCAGTCATTTGACCCGTCAAGAGGCGGCAGGGTTTTAGACTGATATAAATCCGACGATGTTTCAGACGACAATTCATTTGAAAGAATTTGTAATGCGGGGAATAAAGAACTTGCTTGCAAGAAGCAATTACTTCATTTTCCACAATGTTTTCTAAAGTCCCTAACAAGTAAGGCGTCAAAACTTGTCATTGTGTATTGATGGGTAAGGAATACTGTAAATGGGGTGTTTCACGAATAGGAAAAATAACATTGGAGCCTGCCTTGGCTTGGAGTTTGATTATATTATGTCAAATTATAACCTTTGGTATTTCATCTATGATTATGATGTTTTTGGGGTTTTATTTCATTTGGTTGTCCAATTATTACGTAATCTGTGGAAACTACACCAAACTTTGGGGTACCCTGTTAAAAACATGCATAAATCATATACAGAATCGTGTAATTGATGCTGAAATATTCTATAAATTAACTACGATATTGGTCAAGTTAATGATACCATGAAAGGCTTTGTATGTAGAAAGACAGTGGAAAGACATTATTTTTGTTTTATCATACCCCCAAATTTCAGCAGTATAATTGGCATTGTTTTACCATGTTCCGACTTTTGTCAAAATCTCATTTTAAGGCAAAAACTGCTTACATACACTGGTGGTGAACTCGGCCAAAGCGAGGCACGTTTGTTTTCGCGAACAATGTATTCCGTCCGTTGTTATAAAACCACCAGTGACATATATCTAGAATGTATGGAGAAAATTTCATGCAGACCGGTAACATGCTTATTTAATGTTGTGAAATAACTATGTCGAATTTGACGAAAATACAAAAAAAAAATCTTTACTTTTACACATTAATAAACATACCCTAAATACCAATTATATTTTAAACACATATAGTAATGTTTAAAATAATCAATATTGTATGTGTGTAATCAATTCTACATGTTATGAAAAATATCCCTGCCGAACACCCTTGACTAAAAGTAAACTTTTTTTTTTGTGTCTGGAAAAAAATTATACTTTTATCTATATAAGATCTCTTTTGACATTAACACGAAGACTTTTGTTCAATATCACGGTTGCATGTATAATGAGAAGTCATTTAGTATCCATTTGGTATAAAACTTGGCTTAAAGAGACTTGATACTGGAAACTCCATAATTCTATAACTTAATCAATTCTTGGCATCATTTTTTCGTGTTGTAAAGGTTGATCTAGGAAACAATTGAAGACTTGAATCTCTTGGCCTTCGGTAATGGGAAAATTGAAGACTGGTATACCAAATGCCCAAGAAAAAAGAGATTGCTTGCTGTGCGTGCGAACATGACATGCCCACAATTCATTTTCCAGCAGGGCACACACAGTAATAGTCCTTGACTGGATCAAATTTGTCTTCTAAATGATATCTGATCCAGACATTGTATTTGGTTTACGATTTGTGTCTACATCTAATTTGTTTGAGTTTCATAGTCACCATCGCTAGTTAAATTTATGCTCTTCAATGTCTCCAGGAGCTTGACTCAACTGGTAACTGCCACAGGCCATAGTTTCAAGATATTCCGGGTTAAGCTTAGGGAATTGAATGTCAGACGGTTCCAGCTTTTTCTACTCTACTTTGCTACGCTTACTAAGACTCGGTTCTATTCAACTCTTTGAGACAAGGCATTTTCAACAGCCAGCATACCTTTCATTCGTTCAGCTTCGTTCAGCTTCGAATAATGCTCAGGATTGGGTTTATATATCGAACCCCGGACACCATTCAAGCAAGCAGTAAAGATGCGATCAAGATTACCTAAAACAGGTATGAAATAGTTGGAGATGAGTTGATCTTTAAACATTCGCCATTGTTTGAGCCTACCACGGTAACTTTCAACAACCCAGCGTGTTTTAGTACACATTCGGTCAACATTGGCAGTTGCGGTGTCATGTGCGGACTGTCCAAGCTTCAAATAGGAAGGCATGTATTTTTCATAACTAGAGGACTTCAGTAGGTCTAACACATCTCTGAAGCCCCTGTCTACAATACAATTATCAGAATCTTCAAGTTCATCAATTTTCAAAAGTCTACTTTCTGTGATTTTGGCATCGTTTTCATTGCCAAAGAAGGGCCAAATTGTATTGTAGACATAACCATAAGGAATGCTATGCTCATGAACTTTACTAAATTTCTTTTCTTTTGGCCAGAATATGATGCCATTTGAAGTGTGTGTTCTGAACTCTTTGATACATGGATGTAAGTGCCATTAAAAATAAGTGTGACTTTGTCCTCATTAGAACTTCTGGTAATTGAGGTGTTATGCGCAATGGCTTCTTGGCGCCGTGGCCTTGTGGTAGGGCGCGGGCTTAGGGATCGAGAGGTCCTGGGTTCAAATCCTGCCGAGGTCACGGGAATTTTTCTTACCAAAAAAGTTACCCCACGTTGCTCCTCTACACCTAGGTGTATAAATGGGTACATGGGAGAGTTGAAAGCCGATGTGCTGTGGCTGCCGCAGGCGCCGACTGTAAACAGCCGACTTGAAGCTCGATGATCGTGGAGTACAGTGTGAAAGTCGCGCGAATATGGACCTAGTTCGTAAATTTGAGACTATAAACCACCTTTACTATTTTTAATTTTACTTTTTTCTGGGCGAGAAATATAGTTAGTTCCAAGAAATTGTCGAACGACAATTTAATTAAGCGCCGAAAGAACATTATGGAAAGTTCTTGATCAGGTGGGTGATGACACCCAAACGATAGCGCTACGTTGACGCCAGGAAATACATGGCCGGTCAGAATGACCTTTACACTATACAAAAAAATGATTTCTGTGAGATTCTGTCATAGAAATGATAAACAAACAATACTCATGATTTACACTATGTAATTATCAATATACTAATGCATACACAACAAAAGGAAAACAAAACTAACAAAAAATCTAACAAGAATCACTTGGAATAATCTTAGTAAGACATTTACATCGAAACAAGAACCTTAGCCAAACAGAATTTTCTTTGGCTTCCAAAACTCCTTGAATTCTGTTTGGCATAGCCCTTACAAGCTTTCTACACTTAAACGCACTGACATTGTCCCAGATTTCGGTGATATTGGCCTCCAGTTCTTTCAGATTCCTTAGGGTTCTTTGTTTCAGCTCACGTTTAATGTCAAACCATAAATTTTCAATGGGATTTAGGTCTGGCGATTGTGGGGGCCATTCTAAACACTGCATATTATTTTCCTCCTTCCATTGTCTGACTTGTGACATGGTGCACCATCATCCTGGAACCAGTTTTCGTTCCAATATCCTAGAAGATGTGCTGACGGGACAGCACAATCCTGCAGAATATTAATGTAATCTCTACCACAAAGACGACCTGTAAATTTTAAGGATTCCTGTTCCTCGATACGACATGGCACCCCATCCATGACACTTCCTCCATGGAATTTCACAGTTGGCACAACACAATCATCACGTTAACGCTCATGTGATCTACGTCTCACATACGCCCGGCCATCACTCTGAAACAAATTAAACTTGTATTCATCACACCGTAGTACACATGACCAGTCTACCCATGACCAGTCTTCTTGGGCCCTGGCAAACTCTAAACGAATGTTTCTGTGTCTCTGTGTGAGAAGGGGCTTCTTAACAACAGGGTGAACATTCAAATCCACCTCCCGTAATCTGCGTTTAACTGTTGACACTGATCTGATTGTCCCTGAACCCTCCCACTCGGGATCTAAGTAGCGGTGCAGTCAGGTTTCTGTTCGAAAGACAGCTTACAAGGGCCCGATCCTCCCGTGCGGCTGTAGACCTTTTTCTAACGCATCCAGGTAGGTTCTCGTCCTGGCCAGATACCCTGTACCTCTACAATGCCTTGTAGACACTAGGCCTGAAACCAAGATAGAAATTTAAAAGTCTTAGAAAAACGGCCCAATTATTAATTTTCGAAAGATTTAGGTTATTTTTGTAGTAATAAACTTAATCATCTAAAATATTTTTCTAAAAATTACGATAGATTACCTACCTTTAGCATCTAACTTCTTGCGATATCTTGGTCACACTCTCTCCATAGCCATGTAGCACCCTGCAGCGAATCCTCTGTTCTAACATTACTTGATTAATGTTTACAGTTGTCTTGTTCATTGCTGTTGTACTTAAATACTATTCAAAATGATTTTGAAAATGTTTGAAATGTACAGATATGTAAATATAACAAAAACACAAGGTAACAGTATGATCTCAAAACAACATGTAATATAATTATACTGAATGGATTGTGACACAAACTGTGTACTACTTTAAAAACAAGAGGACCATGATGGTCCTATATCGCTCACCTGAACCAAAATGATATTAGGCACAGTTTTGTTCAATTCAATTAATATGACTTGAAAACTGAAAACAAACTTATGGTCAATAACATTGCGTCAAGTTTTGTTCTGATTAGTCACTATTTGTGGTTGTTCGGGTAAAATTTGAAGAGCAGATCATCCGAGATCTTATGGTCTCCAACATTGTGTCCAAGTTTTGTCTTGATTGATAAAAAAATTGTAGATTCTAGATTGTAAACAAGGTCAAAAACAGTTGGAAACAGCAATTTTGTAAAATTAAAGGGCACATAACTCTCAACTTTCTGGTCCCATCAGGCCAAATATCAAACTAATAAGAATTCTAATAGTCTCCAACATTGTGTTCAAGTTTTGTCTTGATTGGTCAACAATTGTAGATTTTAGAGCGTGTAAACAAAGTCAGAAACAGCAGAAAATGGCAATTTTGTAAAATTCACGGGCACATAACTCTCGTCTTTCCAGCCAGATCAGACTGAAAAATTAACTCATCCAAGATCTTATTTTGTCTTGATTGGCCAATAATTGTAGATTCTAGGGTGTAAACAATGTCGAAAACAGTAAAAAACAGCAATTTTGTTAGATTCAAGGGCAGATAACTTAGGACTTTCTGGCCTGATCAGACCAAAAATCATACTCATCCAAGATCTTAAGGCCACCAACATTGTGTCCAACTTTTGTATTGATTGCTCAAAATTTGGAGATGTGCTAGAGTGTAAACAATGTCAAAAGTAGCTAATTTTTACATTCAAGGGCAGATAACTACAGACTTTCCAGTCCAATCTGACCCAAAATCAAACTCAACTAAGATCTTATCATCACTAACATTGTGTCCAAGTTTTGTTTTGATTGGTCAATAATTGTACATGCTATAGTGTAAACAAAGTCGAAAACAGTGAAAAACTTCAATTTTGTCAAATTCAAGGGCAGATAACTCAGAACTTTCTAATGCTATCAAATCAAAAATTATACTCATCCCAGATCTTATAATCACCAACATTTTGACCAACTTTTGTATTGAATGGTCAATTTTTGTAGATGCTAGAGTGTCAACAATGGCAAAAGTAGCTATTTTTTACATTCAAGGGCAGATAACTCCGGACTTTCAGGTCTGATCTGACCCAAAATTAAACTCATCTAAGATCTTATGGTCAATAACATAGTGTCCAAGTTTTGTCTTGATTGGTCAATAATAGTAGATGCTATAGTGTAAACAAAGTCGAAAACAGTGAAAAACGGCAATTTTGTCAAATTCAAGGGCAGATAACTCAGAACTTTCTTATCCGATCACACCAAAAATTGAACTCATCCGAGATCTTATGGTCACCAACATTTTGTCCAACTTTTGTATTGATTGGTCAATATTTGTAGATGCTAGAGTGTAAACAATGTCAAAAGTAGCTATTTTTTACATTCAAGGGCAGATAACTCCGGACTTTCAGGTCTGATCTGACCCAAAATCAAACTCATCCGAGAACTTAAGGTCATACATGTTTTGACCAGGTTTGGTCAAGATTGACTTATATTTGTAGATGCTAGAGTGTAAACATCAAATTGTTGACAGACGGACGGACGGACGGACAGACAGACGGACGGACGGACATACGGACAGACGGACGACGGACAAAAAGCGATCACAATAGCTCACCTTGAGCACTTCGTGCTCAGGTGAGCTAAAAATAATAAAATGTGACAATGACGAATGTGCCAAAAACAAGTTAATTTAGTTTAGACTTCCTGACCAATATAACAGATCGTCTTACTGAAATGATTTCATTCTCTGAATGCAAATATCATATGTATAGTAGAGTTTATAGATAGTGACAAAAAGTTAAGAAATAGATATAGATACCTCATTTGAAATATCAAGTTGGATATGGAAAGAATCGAAGAGCATGACTAGCGCGGCATTCAATAGTGAATAAATGGATATTTGTTGATAAAGGCGGACACTCAATACATACAAAAATCAAGTAAGAAGAACGGAAATCAGAAATTACTGGTATGTTTAAAATTATCTATCTATATATACTGCCTTACTCCCCTTTCGGGTATTACTGGCAGGTGCGCGTCTGTGCTGGAATAAAAACTGTTAGCCATTGGTTAGAGTGTCAATTTTTTAAAAGTATTGTGAGTGTTAGATTAAAAGAGCTGATAAAACATTTTGGTCATTCAGGGACGGCTCACTATCTGAAAAGAATCGAGACTCTTTTTGAACGCTGCAATATCAGGTTGCTGTACAATTGTTTCTGGAAGGCTGTTCCATAATATCACTGTGTAGGGAAAAAAAGAATATTTAAAGTAGGCTGCATTTGTGTGGATCTGTCTGAAAGATGATGTGTGCATATGTCGGGTGGTCCTCACTGGTCTTTCGAGATAAGCTGGTATAGGCACTGCAACAAAATTATTATAGATTTTATAAAACATGGTGATTCTGGAAATGTCTCGTCTGTATTGTAGAGTTTGCCAGCCAAGCTCCTTCCGCATGTGGGTAACACTGTCGTAATAAGAAAATTTATTTTGAACCCATCTTGCTGCTCTTCGTTGTACTTTTTCCACTCTTTTTGATATAGGTTTTTGTGTAGGGACTCCAAACTGTCGATGTATATTCTACCTGCGGTCTAATTTAAGTTTTGTAAGCTGTTTCTCTGATCTCCTTATTTTTGGTCTGGATGTTTCTGCGGAGAAAACCTAAAGTTTTGCTAGCATTTGAAGTTATATTGTCAATGTGTTTGTTCCAGGAAAGATCTCCAGATATTGTAACTCCTAGGTATTTGGCATTGTCCACAGTCTCTAGTATTTGTCCATGTAATCTATAATCAAAGGAAATCTTTTTCTTCTTTTTAGTAATGTTTAGGACAATGCATTTGCTGGGGTTAAACTCCATTTCCCATTTTTTCCCACTGCATTAAATTGTCTAGGTCTTCTTGTAGGGTCAAACAGTCTTGCTTGTTGTTTATAGCTTAGTAAACGGCAGTGTCATCTGCAAACAAACGAACTTGGGGTGTGATTATTCAGTTTCTAAAACCACAATATAGCAAAACAATATAGTAATGTAGCAATACAACTAACACCTTGTGTAAGAGTCAGCACATTACTTCTATTCAGTCGCATCGGAAATAACCAAAATCTATTTTGCGCAGTTGCAAAAAGTGGTATGCAAACTATTTACAGCTAATATACAAACATGCACGTGGAACATTTGTTTATTGTTGTTTAAGTATTGTCATATGTACAGATTTCTTTTTTGAAAGTCAAATATACTTTAAGATAAAAAGAAAAGCACCATTTATATGACGCCAATGTTTACATGAAAGCTACTAAAACCATTGCTTTTAAAGTATAATTTTCAACAGTAAATTAATTAAAAATAACCGTATCAGAAAATGTTATCAATCCTGGAAACAAGGGTGAAGCTGTTTTCTTTTCTTGCTTAATGCCTGGTCATAACTGTTTATAGTTTGAGATCTGGTAAACTTATATGTAATCTTGACTCAAAAGTTCTAAACATTTTATGATATTTTACCACTACTTGTGCAATATCGGATGAGCAAGTGATTTGACAATTTACTTGCTATAACAGTGCTTCCAAATAAATTCCTCTTGTCTTACACCTATAGTATAGCTATAACTTCATTCTTCATTTGTTTTAAAATTATGTGCGCCTACTTTCTGTACTAAGACAACCACTTTGAGTATGTAGAAGATAGAAGAGTCTTCATATGGTTTAATAAATCGACAGTTTTGGTGGCAGGGGTTGTGTCAGTGGAGCGAAGGGTTAATCTTGCCTCATGAGCCCTAGTTTTAATTACCAAAATGTAATGATTGCATTTTCATAGATGGTAAATGATTATGATGCAAAGTTTGAAAAAATCCATGTGTGGGCAGTTTTGAAACACCCTCTTTCTGCTGCATTTCCATTATTCACAGCGACAGCAAATCGAAAAAGACCAGGACTATGCGTTTGACAGTCTTGGGGTGACAAAATAATTTGCTTGTAAATATTTATAAGGCGTTTTGAATAACCAGCTAGATTCCGACTTAAAGAAGAAAACTGGCCTAATCTAATTTTGACAGATAAACAGATGAATAGAAAAAATATCGCATGCTCGAGAGTAGGTTGGGGAAAATAGCACTCTAAAACTATTTACAAAATGACAAAATTAGACTGGTCGTGATTCAACACTGTTAATGATCGGTGGTTATCTGTGTTCGGAAATGCAGTTACTTATGAAATAATAACAAGTTTAGCAGTCTTTATTGTGCAAATAAAAACCGATGTGCGACGGACTACACGTGTAGGTAAAAACCGATGCGCACAGCGCCGAGGTATTTGCCTTAACAAGTAGTCCAGAGCACAGAGGTAAATACCGCTAAACTTGTTATCATCTCCATTATAACACTATAATTTAATATTAGTTCATTTCATTAAAATCCGAGCGTTCAGATTGGTCCAAAACTAGTTTTCATATCTCCATGAAAAAAATTGCCGGAACTGCTTTTCCTGTCAAGCATTGTATTACGCCGCATTATTAACCTATCATTTATATTGAAAATTGATAATGAAAAAATGTGTTTCTATTGGGGTTTTTTTAATCGTAGAATAATAAATTATAAGAAATGAATGTAATTGTATTTTTTTTCATGCAGGTATGAAAAATAAAATCTAATCACACTTTTGTATGAACCGCTTCGCGGATTCATAAAGTGTGATTAGATTTTATTTTTCATACCTGCATGAAAAAAATAAAATTGCATTCGTTCCTTAACTAAATAACAAAACAACCATTCGTAATGTTTTGTTTTGTGGAAATTCTGCCATGAACTAGTTTTTGGCGTAGGAAACGCATTGGCGCTTAAGTGACGTCATTGGTGACGTCATTTGACATTACCTTGACGCCATGTGACGTTTTGGCGCATATACAAAGGATAATTACATAGGGTTTATATTGTATAAAGAAAACCCGATGCAGTTCTTCTTTCGCTATATATTGAATTTGCGGAAAGGTGTTATAATACAAAACTACACATATTCATACAAACACGATGATGAAGAATGTTCATTATAACAGCTTTCACAGAAGATATTTTTGTGAAGATCTGTACTGGTCTAATGTCTTCTATAACCCCCAGGTCAGATTGTCCTGAAATTAGCCGATGTAATAAAATGACACGTCTTTCCTATTACTGTGGCGATAATTACTTCAGACATCCTGTAATATCAGAGGTTACGGGCGTTCTTCTCTCGTCGAGATGGTGTTCTAGAGGGCCATTAATTGAAGCCTTTCCTAAACAAGACCTGTTAGACTCTTAAATAAATTATACATTGGAAACATGGAAGACAAAAAAGACTTTTTTGATAAAACGGTCTCGCGGACGTAAGACCGAACGTTACGACAATCTTAGCTGCGACCGACGTACGACCGTTGATAAAACGGGCCCCTGGTTTGTAAACATGTGCCACAAAGTCGTAATTAGACTATAGTTAAACTCCCATACGACGAAAGGAATTGCAGCACAGTATTTAGCATCGAAATTTTCAACTTTCTAATAATAGTCAAAAATTAATTTTAAAGTAGACAACAAACCCCTGGGGAGCAATAAAAGGCAAAATCGATAGAATGCACATCTCTAACACGCCAGGACAAACAGAATATGATATTATAAACAATTACCACTTATTGTCTTTCTGACAAACAGAATATGATATCATAAATGTTTACAACTTATTGTCTTTCAGGACAAACAGGATATGATATCATAAATATTTACCACTTATTGTCTTTACTGACAAACAGAACATGATATAGATATTTACAACTTCTTGTCTTTCTTGACAAACAGAATATGATATAATAAATATTTACCACTTATTGTCTTTCAGGACAAACAGAACATGATATCATAAATGTTTACCACTTATTGTCTTTACTGACAAACAGAACATGATATAGATATTTACAACTTATTGTCTTTCCGGACAAACAGAATATGATATAATAAATATTTACCACTTATTGTCTTTCATGACAAACAGAATATGATATAATAAATATTTACCACTTATTGTCTTTCAGAACTAACAGAATATGATATAATAAATATTTACCACTTATTGTCTTTCAGGACAAACAGAATATGATATAATAAATATTTACCACTTATTGTCTTTCAGGACAAACAGAATATGATATCATAAATGTTAACCACTTACTGTCTTTCAGGACAAACATAATATGTTATTATACCTCACGTGACTTTCTATTCAATAATAATAAACTATATATTTCGTACTATTAACCGCTCAGAGATCCGAGAGGGTGACATTACGTAATGTCACACGGTTGACATTATGTAATGTCTACCGCTGCATGTTCTATAAATAGTAATACACTCTTTTATGACGTCATTAATGACGTCATGTGATATCTAAGAGAAATTTTGCTAAATCATAGTATGGCTTAATTAAAAGAAGTTGTTACGTGACCTGTCACGCAAAAAGGGACTTTCTGGGAAAATATGAAAAGATCCTAGAGTCAGTCAGCTTGGACTGCACTATAAGCTGATCATGATCAAAGCTTACCACTGTAAGCTAGTATTTTTATTTTTTTTTTTCGTTTTATTTTTTCCTATCTAAGATCTACTAGATCTAGATTTTAATTGCTTTGTTCGGTATAATAAAATGATTATCACATGCCTCTCAGGGTAATAGTACATATCGCCTACCCTCGACCAGGTTATGTTGACCTCGGCTAACGCCTCAGTCAACATTACCGGTCTCGGGTAGACAATATGTACTATTTCCCTGAGAGGCATGTGATATTTATATAATATCATAAATGTTTACCACTTATTGTCTTTCAGAACAAACAGAATATGATATCATAAATGTTTACCACTTATTGTCTTTTAGAACAAACAGAATATGATATCATAAATATTTACCACTTATTGTGTTTACTGACAAACATAATATGATATCATAAATGTTTACCACTTATTGGCTTTCAGGACACAGAGTATGATATCATAAATATTTTCCACTTATTGTCTTTCCGGCAAACTGATTCAGAATATTCGATCGAATTCTGGAATTGTAAATAGGTTGTGCGAACTACGTTGTCCGCGGACAATTCTTGTTGTTGTCTGCAACCTTTTATGAATTTCAACCAGCCTAAAATATTGACATTTTTGGTAATGTGTCAAAAGATCATGTGATATGGACTGCATGTTCTATATCCTTCATTTTGAACCCTGCCGTATGTACAGTCCAGTCATGATATAATGGCACATATTTACAAAATTTACCTATCTAAACAACACAATATACAACTTCAAACTATTGTAACTACTTTGCTTTTGACGGTTCGAATCTTGAAGATGGCTCATGCTTGTAAAATCCCTACAATGGAATTTTGAAACTAGAAACATGAAAGAATTTGTCAGTCATTTACCCATTAAAGGGGAATGCTCCAGTTTCCTAATTTTTTTCCCAATATTAGAATTTATTTATATTTTGTATGTTGAAATTACAAGTTATTTCCAATAGAAAAATAAAACAAAAATGGATGGTCACGGATCTTGTTTGCATTTTATAGGCATTCGTATCATATACCCCTACACCGAACAAATGCACAATTTCTTGCAACTGTCCAATGTCACTAAAATGCTAATAAAATGCTGTATATTCATCGTTTTGTCCCGATAGCGTATTTAAAGTAACGTCTTACATTTAGTAAGAACAGAAAACCCAAAATATGTGCAATTATAAACGCGTAAATGTATAAAGCAGCATGCTCACGTGTTCGATTAGATCAAGGAAGCTGGAGTGTTTATGCCAAAATTTGCATATTTTTGGAAATATTTCAAGTTCTACATAGTAGAATTTGATTAAACTCCCTCATTGTATTAAGCAACATGTCCTGGTAATAATTCAAAAAGAAAATGTATAGGTTAGCGCACTTATTAGTGAACTACAGCAATCTTTATCAGCTACACATGAATAACATGACAAAACAGTGGTAATTGCATTCACACTTACGACTGTCTTGCTCTAAATAATCTATTTCCATCTTGAGAAAATCGGTTTCGCATAATAAATACACTTTTACCGTCGAAAATGGTAAATTGTAATGATGTGTTATATTATTTAAAATATGGTAGCGAAACATATTGGTACGAAACATTTAATTTACTACAGTAATGACCGAGTGTTCCGAAAAATTGGAGCATCCCCCCTTAAAAGACGGCAAAATTTTAAATTGGTATAAATTAGTAGATGTTGACAGACGACAATGGGGGGATAAAGAATTTGCCTGTCAGAAGCAAGTTCTTTCGTTTCCACAATATTTTCCAAAGTCCTTATCTTGTGGAGCGTTAGAAATCGTCATTGTGTGGTACTGGGCAAAAATACTCAAGATTTTTGCCGAATTTCAATTATTCACAGAGACAGTAAATCGATAAAAAAAACAAGGACTGTGCGATTGACAGTCTTGTGGTGACAGAATAATTTGCTTGTAAATATTTATAAGGCGTTTTGAATAACCAGCTAGATTCCGACTTCAAGACGAAAACTGGTCTAATCTGATTTTGTTAGATAAACAGGGGAATAGAGAAACTACGAGTATAGCATGCTCTCCGGGAGTAGGTTGGTGGAAATAGTACTTTTAAACTTTACAAAATGACAAAATTAGACTGGTCGCGATGCAACACTGCTAATTACGATACAATCGGTGATTATCTGTGTTCGGAAATGCCGTGTCCCCCAGCTGTGGAGGGGGATTAGAAATATCCCGGCTGCCCTGTCCTGTAGCAAATGGTAAGACCCCAAGCAAAGGACAGACTGTCTGTTATAAGTGCGGACCCACTTGTTGGCCGTGAGTGGAAACTCGTAAGCCGGAAAAGGGGATCCTGGTCAGTTGAGGGAAGCCCAGGGCTCTCCAGCTTCCCAACATGCTGGCTTTGGCCTCGGCTTCGGTGTAAATGGGAGCTTAGATGGACCCGGTCTAGGCAATCGGCTGGTCGCTTTAGACTGGAGTGGAAATTGTTGTTCTATTAGTTCAGCTTCAACCTATGTCGGTGTATATTTTGTTATACATTTGGCTATGTGCCGTTGTCACGTTTTCGTTGTCATTTTACATGTTTAATATCTAGTCTATATAGGCTTATGGGTTAATTGGGTTGATTAGGTGGCTTGATCGGCGCCAATTTGCATGGCGGAGCTCTGTGTATAGAGTTGTTTCATGTATGTTTTTGCCGAGCATGTTGTTTGGTTGGCTCGAGTATACTACCTGGGTAACCCTGGCATGGGGAGCTGGATTCCCGCTCCAAAATCCATGTCCCCTTGTTGGACCCCATGGTGGGTGGGGGCCCGGGTAATGAACATCACAAACTTAACCATGGCTACTCAAAATTCAAAAAGGAAATGTTATGAAATGGACTCGGACTCTGGAAACGCTTCATCGACTTCTTCTTTTCCTCGATTTCTCTTGATTGAGTCTAAAGATGAAAATAGACCGTTAACAAAATTGTCTCCGTTTGTGATAAATTAAGTTCTTCTATCTTGTGCTGGTGAGCCTAAATCTGTAAAGAAATTAAGTTCAGGTGCAATCCTAGTAGAAGTAGTAAAACGTGCACACGCAGAGAACCTATTGGACTTGGTTAGTTTTTTTGACATCCCCGCCGAATGCACTCCTCATGCTAGTCTTAATACGTCTAAAGGCTTGATACGTTGTCCTGATCTTCAGGGAGTATCTGAGCATGAAATCGTAACGGAATTGGCATCACAGAACGTAACGGCTGCAAAGAGAATGAATTTTTTCCAAAATGGTGTCAAGAAGCCAACGAACACTATTGTTCTAACTTTTGAATCCGCCTTGCTGCCCAAATCGATAAAGGTTGGCTACTTGAAGGTCAATGTGGATATGTACATCCCAAATCCATTGCAGTGTTACCGCTGCTTTGGATATGGCAATCACGAAAAGAAGTGCCAAAAGGATCAGGTTTGCCGCCGTTGTGGTGGAGATGCTAATTCACATGATGTAGACGAGTGTGACGAACGGCCCAAATGCATTAATTGTGGCGAAGCTCACCTAGCAACCTCCCGTGCCTGTTCTCATTGGAAGAGAGAAAATGAGATTGTTACGGTGAAATACAAGGAAGGCCTTTCTTTCCCTGAAGCAAGGAAAGTGGTCGATAGCCGTATCAATTTGAACTCGTATGCCCAAGCAACTAAGGCCAATTCCAGTAAAAATGAAGGTGGATGTCAAAATTGTCAAGACCTTTTCCGAAAATTATGCGTTTTGTTTCCGGAAAAGAAACAAGAAATAGCTGATCTATTTCCCAAACCAACTGCAACAGTACCTTCTTCTGTAACTGCACCTTTGCCTACATCTTCATCCACCAAGAAAATAAATGAACACCAAACTCCTACTACATCTACACCAACTTCTACTCCAAATATCCGTAATTTAAGCAAACCAGACTCCGAGTCAAAGTCTAAAAATCAATGTTCATCAAGTCTTGAAACAGCAAATCGAAAACCTGGTCCTCCGAAACCTCCGGTTTCTGATCGACCACCAAAAGGATCTCAGGATCCCATAAAACAGTTCAACCGTTATCAGTCTCTCGATGAGGACATGATAACGGATGATTATGCAGATTCCAGACGGAATAAGCAAGGAAACAATATTATCAAACTAAACAAAAAATGAATAATTCCAAATTTCCATGAATCTGTGGTTTAATAATTATTTTAACATCTATCATGGCGAATACGATTATCCAATGGAATTGTCGCAGTATCAAATCGAATTTCGAGGAACTTAATTTATTAATCTCGAAAGAAAAACCAGTAGCAGTTTGTCTACAAGAAACGTTTCTTAAAGATACAGATAAGTTTTCCCTTAAATATCATTCGTGTTATACTAAAAACTTCACGGAAGGCGAAAGAGCTTCAGGTGGTGTAGGCATCATTGTTAATAACAATGTTCCTCACCGTCCTGTTCAGCTTGACTCTACCTTACAGGCAGTAGCCGTTAGCATTTCACTTAATAAAACAATAACCCTTTGTTCTATTTATCTTCCCCATAGTTCTCCTGTTGACAGCAGGAAACTAGATCGTCTAGTTGAACAGTTACCCAAACCCTATGTCTTAATGGGGATTTTAATTCTCACCATTCTCTATGGGGATGTTCAAACACAGACAACAAAGGCCATATAGTTGAAGACTTTATTTCAAGGCACGATCTTTCTCTTTTAAATGATAAGTCGTCGACGTATCTTCATCCTGCTACTGGTTCATATTCTTCTTTAGACTTGACAGTTTGCAGTCCTCAAGTTTTTCCAGATTTCAACTGGAAAGATGATAAAGACCTGCATGGTAGTGACCATTTTCCGATTCTTATATCGGAAATTGGACCATCAGTACAGGAGCGACCACAACGTTGGAAACTCCATAAAGCAAACTGGGGCTTGTTCAAAACTGTATGTGAACAGTCCATTACACCTCAAACTTTTGAAGATTGTGAGAATCCTGCAGAATTATTTACTTCTTTATTATATGCATCTGCAGATAAGGCAATTCCGAGAACGTCTAAAAATCCTAAAAATCCAAATAAGCCGTGGTTTAATGATGATTGCAAGAAGGCTATAGCAAAGCAAAAGTCGGTTCTTAGAGAGTTTGATCTAAGGCCGACTAAGGAAAATCTTATAAAGTTTAAAGTTGCACGTGCTAGGGCACGGCGCACTATTAAACGCAGTAAACGTACGTCTTGGAGACAGTATGTATCTAGATTAAATTCTAGATTGTCTGTCAAAAAGACTTGGGATATGGTGCGTAAAATAAGTGGCAAGAACTCTTCACTAAGTGTTGGGCATTTGAATACTGATAATGGCGTTGTTTCATCTAAGCCAGACATAGCAAATGTCTTGGCGGATACTTTTGCCAAGAAATCCTCCTCTTCTAATTATTCACCAGAATTTCAAAAACATCAAGAACAAAAAGAAAAAGTTAATTTGAATTTTAAATCCAGAAATACAGAGCACTATAATAAAGAATTTACTCTTAAGGAGCTAAAAACTGCCCTTAAGAAATGCCATGATACTGCAGTCGGATGTGATGACATCCACTACCAGTTCTTGAAGCATTTACCACACCAATCCCTTCAGTGTTTACTTGATATCTTTAACAGTGTTTGGAAAACGGGAATACTTCAAGCCTCATGGCGGGAAGCTATTGTCATTCCAATACCCAAACATGGCAAAGATTCAGATAATCCTTCAAATTACCGACCTATAGCTTTAACAAGTTGTGTTTGTAAAACCATGGAAAGAATGGTCAACGACCGTCTTGTATGGTTTCTTGAGAAGAACAAACTTATTACGTCGGCCCAAAGTGGCTTTCGTAAGCAAAGAAGCACCCTCGATCATTTAGTTCGCTTCGAGACTTTTATACGAGAAGCTTTTATCAAGAAAGAACACTTTGTTTCAGTCTTTTTTGATTTAGAGAGTGCATATGATACCACATGGAAGTATGGAATCATGAATGACCTCCATGATTTCGGTATACGAGGTCGCCTTGCTTATTTCATATCTGCATTTTTGGATGAACGACAATTTAGAGTCAGGGTTGGAGATACGCTCTCTGATCCTCATGAACAGGAGATGGGTGTTCCCCAGGGCTCCATTCTTTCTGTTACACTTTTAGTGTTAAAATCAACAATATTATTAAGGCTACTTGCCCTGGTATTGAATATTTTCTTTACGTTGATGACTTTTGTATTTGTTATCGTTCGAAACACATGCATACCATCGAATGACAATTACAACAAGTTTTAAATAACCTGAGTAAATGGTCGAATGAAAATGGTTTTAAATTTTCTAAAACCAAGACAAAATGTATGCATTTTTGTAAATCGAGAAAACTCCATCCCGATCCAGAACTTACTTTGTACGGGATCCGTATTGAAGTTGTCCCAGAGTTCAAATTCTTGGGACTTTTATTTGACTCTAAATTGTCATTCATTCCTCATATTGAATATTTGAGCAATAAATGTAAGAAAGCTCTTAATCTTTTACGTGTCGTCTCCAGTATGGACTGGGGAGCAGACAAAAAAGTTTTATTTCGCCTTTATAGATCTCTAGTGAGATCTAAATTAGACTATGGTTGTGTTGTTTATGGATCTGCCCGTCAATCATACTTGCGCAAGCTTGATAGTATTCATAATCAAGGTTTACGTATTGCGCTGGGCGCATTTAAAATATCGCCAATTAACAGTCTCTATGCGGAAGCAAATGAGCCATCTTTGAACTTACGTAGAAAGAAATTGTCAATGGACTATTATTTAAAACTTAACCCTTTCACTGCCAAATATTGACCTTTGAAGGGGTCTCTCACCGCCAAATTAATTCGAAGAAATTTCCAAGAATCGATACCCTGTACACAAAATCATGCATAACTTTTTACTCATTTGATGGATTCCTTTCAAATTTTCAGGACATACAGACAAATTAAGAACCTATATGTGACCAAAATTTAAAGGTTATTTATGAAATGACAATATTTTTTTTTCTTTTTTATGTTGTGGGTACTCATATATTTTGCTCCCATAAATTTGTCGACTGAAGTCACCTATGGCAGGGAAAGGTAAAGCGACAAAAGTCGCCTATGGCAGTGAAAGAGTTAAATCTAATCCAGATAATCCTACACATGAAGTTGTTTTTGAACCTCTTTATGAAGAGGAATTCAATAAGAAGGAATCAGTTATACCTCCTTTCAGTTTACGTTGTAAGGCAGATGTGAATTCTCTACATTTCGATCTAGATGACGTGGCTGAACATAGAGTTCCAAATGTACCTTTGTGGACGTTCAAAAGTCCCACCTTTATTTATGATCTTGCTTCAACGAAAAAGTCGGAAACTGATCCTTTAGTATTTAAAAATAAATTCCTTGAAGTACAAGAAAAACACATGCTTCATTTACAAATTTATACCGATGGTTCTAAAAGCGAAGAAAAAGTTGCTTCTGCTGCCATTTTAAATGGCTTCAAATATCAGTATCGTTTGCCCGATAACTCGTCCATTTTCTCTGCCGAGCTCAAGGCTATTGACCTTGCGCTCGAGCACATCATTGAAAATGGCTATTGGCGCTACATTATTTTTACAGACTCTCTGTCCTGTATGCAAGCGCTTGAGCACGAAAAAACGGACAACCCTATTATTGTGAAACTTCTTGAGAAGCTTTCTCGTTTATATGCTTCTGATGAAGATACTGATATTGTCTTTTGCTAGCTTCCAAGCCATTGCGGTCTACGTGGCAACGAAGAGGCAGACAAAGCTGCCAAGGAGGCGTTGTCACTGGATATTTTACCTTTTAAAGTTCCTTTTACCGATTTTAAACCTCTGATACACAGTTTTATTCAAAATGTATGGCAAAATTGTTGGAGCGACGAGGCCAATCACCAAAATAAATTGTTTTCCATAAAACCCGCACTTGGTGAATGGTTGCCAGGTCTTCGATCTGACCGCCGCGAGGAGTTATTTTTAGCCCGACTACGAATTGGTCACACACATTTGACCCATTCGTACTTATTAAAGAACGAGGAAAAACCTGAATGTATTCTTTGTAACGAGGCACTAACTGTTCAGCATCTACTTATTGACTGTGTAGATTTAGCCATCATAAGAAACATACATTTTAACGTCGACAGTCTGAAAACATTGTTTGAATCTGTAAGGCCTGAATCAATTTTCAACTTTCTGAAAGAGTGCAATCTCTTTAAAAAGATTTAGCTGTGATTTTTATTCTGTGATTTTTTATATGTTCTATGGATTTTCCGGTCGGGTGGACTCGGGCATGGGTGTTCTCTGATCTGGGAGGAGCCCATGTCTATTCGTGCTCACGTCGGATTATTCATGGTACATTGTTATACAATATTTCGTATGATATTTTTAATCATTTATACTGCAGTTATTTTTAATATGCTATATGCCCTATGAATTTTCCGGTCGGGTGGACTCGGACATGGGTGTTCTCTGATCTGGGAGAAGCCCATGTCCTCTCGTGCTCACGTCGGATTATCCATGATGTATTGTTATTTTATCCTCTATTTGATATTTTTATCTGGTTAATTTCAGTTTGATTATTTTTTAGTTGATCTGTGGATTTTCCGGTCGGGTGGACTCGGATATGGGTATCCCCTGATCTGGGGGGAGCCCATGTCCTTTCGTGCTCACGTCGGATTATTCATGGTGTGTTGTTTTTTGCTTAGAATTTTATCTGTTGTATAGAATATCGGTGTTTTTTTTTATCATATCCCCTCTAGATGTTTATGTAACTAATACATATCCTAATACATCTTGTAGTGAGGTAACGTGAGTGCGCCCAATATGACCTTAGTTGTCGACGGGCCTTAAAACTCCATTCATTCGGAAATGCCGTAACTACATTGTGGCTATACCAATCGTACTCCGAGCATAGAGGTACAACTTTAAACTACAAATCACATTCAAACACGAGGCTGTCCAAAGAATAATGTGCAAAATAACAAATTTCACAAGAAACATTTCTCTTCAAACAACACGAGTTATCTTCTAGTCTAATGTCTTCTATAACCCCCAAGTCAGATTGTCCTGAAATTAGCTGATGTAATAAAATGACACGTCTTTCCTATTACTGTGGCGATAATTACTTCAGACATCCTGTAATATCAGAGGTTACGGGCGTTCTTCTCTCGTCGAGATGGTGTTCTAGGGAGCCATTAATTGAAGCCTTTCCCAAACAAAAATCTGTTTGTTGACGTCTCTAATAGAATACACATGAAAAAACATCATACTATAATTTGAGCAACGTTTGTCTGTTTGTCTGTTTGTTCCCCTACTCCTCCCAGGTCCTTGGGCCGATCTTCACCAAACTTGGAGGGAAGGTGGAGGGCGGCCCCGGATATTAGCTTGAGGGGTTCATTTTTTGAAAGGTCAAGGTCATCGAGGTCAAAGGTCAAATTTATCGTTTTTACGGGTTACGGGACGGGATTGCTTAGTTACGGGACGGGATTGCTTACGGGTTACGGGACGGGATCAGGTGGAGTGCAGCCCCGGATAGGTCAAGGTCATCGAGGTCAAAGGTCAGCCCCGGATAGGTCAAGGTCATCGAGGTCAAAGGTCAAATTTCGAGACGGGTAAAATTGCTAGTTGAAATAAACCCAGGAAATGCTGATTACCAGCATTTTTCCTTTTCAATCATTTTTGTGCTAAATTGTTCGCTATTTTTTTCTTCATAAACATCCATTTTGTCGTCTACAATAATGTTGTTGTTTGGGAAAGGATTAAAGGGGCTCATTCTATGTTTTTATGCTTCCGAACTGTTCTGGAACTCATATTTGTGCATGGAAAAACAATTAGCAATGCATAAAAACCTCAATCTCGGCGAAAAAACATCTTTCCTTTGCTATAGATCAATCCTTTACAAGCGTGTTTACACATTCTATTTTTACTTCAAAACAAGACAAGGTCACGGTCAACGAGACACACCTCCGCGATATTAACACACCGTACAACCGGCTGTGTCGATGACTGTGACCTTATTTGCGAGGAATACGTGAAAAGGTTTATTTTGTACAAGCCCTGAACATTTATACGCGTATTTATCAACTATAGAATACCAAAGATCCTTTCGTTTATTTATAAAAGTAAATTCATTTGACCTACCATGCACATGACATCAGATGCCGAATCTGTCTTCGCTGACTTTCTACGCAGCCGGTTGTACGGTGTGTTAAATCTCGCTGAGCACAGATGACGTATCTCTGACGTAATTGATTTTTGAAGGTTGGGCATATGTAGCCGTTACAAATCAAAAACAAGGACGACCAGCATGTTATTAATTGACTTGGATTTTAATACTTAATAAAGCTCATGGAGTGCTAACAATGGACATAAATGATCTACCCCTTCAGGTTGGTAATTTCATACGTTATTTCTGGTTTGTAATTATTGTGCCATTTGCATTTTCGACAGCCTAGCTCGTCCCCCTCTAAGATAGAATTTTGCTCATTTCTGTATTGTCTTTCTTCTGTTACATGTATCCCCATGACAAAGCGTCTCGTGTAATATTCAAACGCAACATTTCTATTCTGATGCGAAAACTGCTTTAGAAATCTTGCCATGTCAAAGGTTTTCGTACTACTGGTAACACCAACTATATAATCTTGGGGACCATAGACACTTTTCCTAACAACACCTGGTTTTAAAAACTTAAACATGTATATATAGAGGATTTGGCAATATTTAACGGAAAAAGGATATGCTGCTAATAAGTGATTTCCGTGCTAAAGTATAAAATCCATTAACAACACATTTTGTTGTCTGAAACTCATTCCGATTTAGTGATTCGTAAAGTTGTACTGTTTAGGTAAGAACACACATATAATAAACGATGCTGTTGAATAGATAATTTAAAATATGCCTGCCACATGCAGGCCTGTAGATAGCACTTTTATGGGGATAGGGGCCAGTATATGAATTTTGCTAATATCATATCATATTGCTACATGTTCAGTGTTACATAAGGAAAATTAGGCATTTTCGGTCAAATTTGGAGAAAGGGGACGTACCCCCACAACGACATGTTTCACAAATACATTTCTGTTATGTTCTGTTATATCTGTAGTAACACCGGGACATATTGTTCACAAATTAGCTGATGTAATAACATGACACGACTTTCCGATTACTGTAGGGATAATTTCTTCGTGCACCATGTTGTATTATATCAGAGTTTAATATCACACTTATGGTATGTTCTGGGTACTCAATCTGATATTCAAAATAACGACAGAACAAATTGTCCCGAAATTAACTGATGTATTTAAATGACACGTTTTCATTACTGTGGCGATAATTACTAAAGACAACCGGTTATATCATAGATTACTGGCGTGATTGTCTCATAGAGAAAGTGTTATGCTACATTTTAGTTAGTGGTTATCGACTTTGTCGCAATACCTTTAAAGGGACCCATACTATGTTGTCGGGGGATAAATAATGTATTACAAAATTATCGTATGGAATGGTTAACCTGCATAGCTAGATTATTTCTGTTGAAGTAAAAAATCTCAAATGGGGTTCATTTTTTCCTTCTAGATCAAATCTGCATATATACTAAAGAAAAGAAGAAACGCAACAACTTTTTTTGTTATTTCTCTTATTTTTTCCTGTTATAGAGTCGAGGTTGTTACTGATTATTACAGGGAACTGTATCTTGATATTGATCTTTTTGTTTACGTTAGAACCTGTCTTACCTGTGAGATAACGTCAAAATAGACGTTTACACGTTTCCCACGTGCAAACCTTTAACTGCCCATTAACTTTGCATAAAACTTTTTTGATTTGTGTAGATGCACGTCGACTCGACAAAAGGCAATGAATTTCGTTTTGATTTAATCCCTCATATCGTTTTGCGACTTATTCAAGGACGTCGTCCGTTAGAAATTGTGATGTTTACGAATGGAACATCTCAACCCACAATTACTGCTGACTTTGGTGTACATCGTTTGACAATATATTGCTTGATATAACGTCTTAGAACGAAAGGAACAACTGACGGTCGCCAGAAAAGCGGTCATCAACGTCTAACGTCACGACGTAAGGACCATAACGTTCGCTTATTTTACCTACGCAAACAATTTCTCTTATCGAGAAAAACTGTTGATGCTATTCATGGACAGTACAGCAAACAAATTTTAGCCTGGAATCGTTAACATCAAATTGGATTGCGTGCAAGAACGAATTTAAAGTTGACGTCTAACCACACTCATTTTAACGCGTATTTACGGCACGTACAACCTGTGACCTTGACGAAATTTTGACACTAGAAAGTCAAACGATGAAGTTTTACTATGCATTGAAAAAAGTAGTCGAATCAGGGTGATTTTGAGAAAGACAAAAACAAAACGTATGATCAAATTTATTTGTTGTTGCGTTTCTTTTTTTCCTTTAGTATACATGTCCAACCCGCCATTTATATTTACAGTAACATTAATGTGAAACTGGGCCTAAATAGAGAGTGAAAAAACATAGTACCAGCGCTACAATTCCTTTTATCGGCCGACAATGCAATGCACCACACTGTCCCCGACTGATCTCATGTTGATCTGATCCCTGACGAACCTAGCATGTGCCCCTGTAAGCATTGAGCATTTGAGCACTATAAATATATTCACGACTATTTTGTTAAATACGTTATGTAACAGGTTTCATAAAAAAAACATTCTTCTGGTCTTCTGTTTTGTAACCACAGGACAGACTAGCCACAAATTAGCTGTTGTGATAACAAAGCACGTCTTTCTCATTGCTACAGCGATAATAACCTTGACGGTGTGCTTTTTGCACCTATAATAACTTCAACGGCGTTCTTGTTGCACCAACAATCTGTCATTTTTCAACAGATTTTTGTAATGGTATTTTAGTCAAAGTGACTTTTGTAGCCACCAGAACAAATTGTCCTGAAATTAGCTGATTTGATAAATTGGTCCGTCTTTCCTATTACTGTAGCGATAATCACTGCAGACATCTTGTATAATATCAGAGGTTATCGACGATTTTGTGTCACTGGCACTCAGAATGTTTTCTAGGGACCCATTAACACAGATTAACAAGGCTCGTCCCCGTTTGTATAGTGTCTAACTAGGTCGAATATGGAGGAATGCTGTCGTCAAGTTACTATGAAACTGTGGCTTTTATATCGAAATGTTGACCAATCAGACGAGTCTTGAACTCTAAAATTGGTCTCAAATTGATATCTAAATCCCTTTTTTTTCTTTTTTTTTCCTCTCAACTGCCCTATGTAAATGACAAGAATACACGTGTGTGAATGTGCACCATTAGGTATTTAAAAGGCAAATGCTGTCCGGATATGGCACATGTAAATAAAAAAAGTTTACAACAGAACAATTAGAACATTTAGAACTTTGCATGTGTTGGTTCGAATCTGTCAGGTTTCAAACACCTGTAAGATTTGAACAAACTCATGCATTTACTGCAGTTTGGAGCGATGCAGCTTTTGACCACATACCAGTATGTTTCAATTGTTTACATAGATCTAGGTATTATTTGTAAATGTGTGCCACAATATCGTAATTGAACTATAGTTAAACTCCTATACGACAAAAGAAATTGCAGCACTGTATTGAGCCTGCAAGTTTTCAATTTTCTAATAATATTCAAAAATTAATTTCCAAGTTGACAACAAACCCCTGAGGAGCAATAAAACACAAAAATCGATAGAATGCACGTCTGTGACACTCCGGGACAAACAGGATATGATATCATAAATATTTACCACTTATTGTCTTTCCGGCAATCTGATTCAGAATATTTGATCGAATTCTGGAATTGTAAATAGATTGTGTGACAGAAGCTCCGTCACGAAAGAACAATACTTATTGGCATTCCCTACTTTAACTTAACCCATTACCGCTTGATGACGCCTTTTTGATGCCCTCTAAGATACAAGTTTTAGAAAACATTGTAGAAAATGAAGAAATTGCTTTTAGGAAACATTGTGGAAAATGGATAAATTGCTCGTTACAAGCAATTCCTTCATTTTCCAAAATATTTTCTACACAGAAAGACCTAAAAAATCAAACGTAATTAAGTCATTTGAAATTGTCGTCTGCGTCATCTTTGAACTTTGAGCAGTCTAAAATGTTGCCGCCTGGTCATGGGTTTAGTTATTTATCGTTTTTGCTACTATTGCGTAGACGGTAGCACTGCGTAAAAGCGTACAGTCGCGTGTATCGGAAGTTGCATCAAACTGTACGCAAACTATCACTAGTGCTGATAAACAAGTTGATAATTTGGCTTTTTAAAAGTATATAAGTAAAAATCGGAACAATCTTTTTTTATGCGATTTTCAACGTTGTGGGGTAGACTAAATGTACTTTCATTTCAGCAGTTACGATTTCTCGATCAGTGTCTATTTTGTTTATAAAATTGGATTTTACCTGTCAAATCACTGGTTTGTGCTGTTTTTCATCGTGCTAACTCGTGCAATTTTGACTGCAATCGCGTGATCTACACAATAATATACGCTTAAACTTTTACCTGGTAATAGCTAAACCTCTCTGCTATTGTGTCCATTGGTTGTATGCACGTATGCACATTGTTTCACAAAGATATTGGCTTTTGAATAAGACTGGTGTATTTCTTCCGACTGTACGCCTAGTGCAAACTGTACAGCATCATTAGTGCAGTTTGAGGAACATGTATCTGTACACCTAGTGCCGTTATGTCATTCCGTATATGTTGTAATCGATTGAAAAAGTGGAATCAATTTTCGTTTGAAAAGCTTTGAGACGAGATTTGATCAACCATTCATTGCTTTATTCAAAGATAGAACATTTGCAATGCATGTTTATTCCAAATTACTACATGTGATTACATTAAAACGATCTGGTCTCAAACAAGTCGACAGCAAATTTGACCACGAATTGCTAGAAAACAGTTGTCCAAACACGCGTAAAAGCGACAGACGTAGGCGTAGACGTAGTAGATGTACTGTAGATGAGTTTATATAGTAAATATTAGCGACAAATCAGAGAAGTAGTTGGAAGTGATTTAGCACCCCGTTTAATACTACTGCAGTTACTATGTGTTGGTTTATACAAATCCATGTGTTCCATGCAATTCTCTCAACAGCACAAAAGCAACATCCCAAACCTTATGTACCACCAGTTAAACATCCTACCTAGCCGATTCGTCCTATGGCGAGACAATCATTCTAGTCAAAATGACGAAAGGATATTGATAGAGTCGGGATTCAAACCCTTGGATCAAGATCCTTCAATGATTTATTGGATCAAGCGACAGATGGTAGCTAGTCAGGGCGTATGTTAAAAAAGTGTAGATAATTTTCATTTTTTTATTGCCCATTTGAGTCTGGATTTTAACGCTCTAGAACAAAAGTTTGAAATCCCGATGCTATGGTATATGTACACCATCGAAGGTATTCGTCTATTGGTATTTTCTCGGTCTGTCCATACGGCGTAAGGTCACCCAGAGTAGTCATTCCGGTTTGTGGGGTGCTAAAATAGTTCTTGGCTGCTTTTCTATTGAGACATTGCTCTCTTCGTGAATGATTTTAGCTACGGTTTGCATTGATGCTTTTGGATGACATGTTTTCTCATTTTTGAGCCAGAATTCATCCTTCTTTTCAGGACTATTGTGTGTGTTTTGGTACAGGGAGACACGTGACCCCCGTTTCGGGTGTGTCCATTTTGGCGCGGAAAAATACACTTTACGAATGTTTGAACGAAAATTGTGAAAAAACGAATTACATGAGGTGGGTCCATTTTGTGAAAAAAAACAAGGCAAGGATGGATCTATGCCATTTACGTGCAGTTTTGCTCATTGGGATGTTGGAAAAAGGTATAAAAATGTGTTGTAAGGGCGGTTTTACATAGAGTTATATATAGGAGCCAATCTGAGTGACCTGTCACCATACGTCCTTACAAAGTTCATTTACACACCTACATTTATGGACGGTTTTTTTTAACTGAACGTTCCTAGTTACTTGACGATACGTATATTGGCAGGTCACACTCCATCATCTCCTACATTTATTAAAGAGACATCATGTTTCATTTTTATGCTCCCCGAAGGGAGAGCATATAGTCGCCGCTTTGTCTGTCCGTCCGTCCGTCCGTCCGAAGCGATTTCTCTATAACCATTGGGCCAAATTAAATGAAACTTACCATGTGAACTCTCTATGGCAAAATGCCGATGTACTTTTCCCTGTTTTTGGATTTGAGGCCTCGTCATGGGAAAAGGGGACTTAAGGTAAAGTACAGTGTTTCTATAATTTCTCCTAGTCTAATGGTCAGAATTTGATGAAATTTCATATTTGAGTAGCAAACCAGATGCCCTTGACAATAAAGTGCTCTCCATGGCATACAATTATTGTGACAATGCCTTATTCGGGGAGCATTGTCCGTCTCTGACGGCCCTTGTTTTCTAATATATACATGTATTTTGATGCCAAGATTGATTATTCTAAATCATTTAAATGATATCAGACCTTTTAAGTTGTTGCTTATAAGCCCAAAAACTCTTTGAAAGCTGAGATGAAAATGGCATATTCCAAAGGCCCTAGGAAGCAATTTTATATGGGCGGGCTGAAGCCCCAGTGTCTGAAGAAAGGGGGGGCTAATTTGGATTTTCCCTATATTTTCACCGTTGAAAGGGACAATTCAGCACTTTTGGCCCACTCAGGGGGTTAGCCCCCCCCCCCCGTTCTTACGGGCCTGTTCCATTAACATATGTTTTGTGATTTTAAGATCCTGGTAAACAGCGCAATACTTACTTTGGCTTAGAATGTTCAGAATTTTCATAAAAATATATGTTCTTTCAAATAAAAAAGTACATTTTGTGAGACGATATCTACGGGGTGTCTCTTTAACGGCTTTTGATGGGAAAATCAGTTAAATCACAGGACTGGAAAGTCAGAGATTCCAATGAAAATAAATGACTCAAGAGACCAATGATATCTGGAAATAATTGATTTTAATCAGTAACAAGCTGGGCTGTGGTAACACTTCAACGGTCATTTTGAACTTCAAGTTTTGTCCTGCTCAAGAGAAATATCCTTGTCGAAATCATCGAGTAGCGAACTCGACTAAGATTTGGAAATTACAGCATAAATATCCTTTGCGTAAGTGGTAAGTCGTAAGTGCCGGTTACATGTATCAGTATAATCATAACATTCATATTCACGAAAGCAAACTTTTTTGTTCAAATTTATATACTTACAGTTGAGAACATCATGAAATTGACATTTATACCATTCCATTCCGATCAAAATCATTCCACTCAAGCCTTCATTCATTCCGAGCACAAAAACATTCAAAACGCTCATAAAACATTCACACCGCTCTATAAACGTTCACTGGTTTAATTGGTTGTTATAAAAAGAAGGCATTTCATTGGCTGAAATATTATCTTGGGCATTTTATCGATAAACCTTCATACCTGTAATATCGGTAAAATTCCAATATCGGGCTGTAACTATTTAAAGATCACGTTTGATTGGTTGAACGGTTATCGTGGGCATGTTATCGATTTTTTAGATACACAAAATCATTCCAAACGCTCATTCCATTCATCCATTCATTCGCTCATAAAACATTGCCATTCCACTCAGAATGTCAATTTCATGATGTTCTCAGCTGTAGCAAAAGTTCTAACGAGTCACTTTTTTAAAATTACATAACTTCTTCATTGTCAAAGATCTAGATTCAGAAATTGGCATTTGTTTATCAGATGTTTCTGCACACATCCATAAAACTATTGTACGTTTTCTCTCTGATGTGACCGCGTCATACAAATCATTTTTTGAAAGAATTTATTTTGAAAGCTGGTTGTTTGTGTTATTGAAGTTTGAAAAAAACAACGTAGCTCGCATAGATGCACCTTTTTTTTAATGCAAGACAATCTGTCAAGGTCATGGTCACAAACTCAAATGTAACGGTCTCAAATGGAAAATCTTGGTGGCATCCATTGTATATGTGTAAAATACATGTATCGAGATTGCATCTTAGAAAGCTCGTAAGATATAAACAGTTAAGTTTCTGTCTACGTAACCGACGTTGCCGTCGCCTCCAACACTGACAACCAACGACGCTAGTGATGTAACATTGCCTCCACATGCATGAAGTACGAGGTCTCATAAGCGTAAGAGCGGTCGATTTGTTTAAGGAACATATTTTTTATACACAGGAACTCTTTCAGCCAATATAAATGGTTTTCAAATTATGTGTGAATATCCCATTTTAACCAAATTTCAACCTCTTGGATTTTTTTTAAAAAAAGGATATCCTTATTGATAGTTCAATCTTTTAGAACTGACTGTCGCATTTACTTTGGAATTTAACAGGATTCTGTTCAAATGGTGGTAGTCGGCATCTGCAAAGTTTGAACCTATTCTGTAGATTCGTTGAAAAAAAATACTAACAGTACTAATACTCTACAAGATTTGAGTGATGCGTTGGCAGTTTTGCGAGTATATTATAACTCTCATATTCACGAAAGTAAACTTGAACAGCGTGCCACAATGGCATTTAAAGATGGAGATAAATACGTCAGTTACCGCGGTAACAACAAGAAAGCAGGAACGACAAACTATATAAGTCAACACTAACACGAAAGTATGTGATACAGCCGCACTCACAAGCTATGCGTACTATCACACACACAAACAACCACGTGCACGTAAGCAATCACGCACGCACATACACACAATTGTACGCATGCAAAAATACATTAAGTATCGCGCAAGGAGGAATCAAGGTTTATAGTAAGACTTTACTGTATGTAGTTGTCCGTAATTATTGTTTACCAAGGCAAATTAATCTACGTTCATTTAGGAATAGGAATGAACTTTGTTCTAAAATGAGACTGCTTACGTGACTATATTGATAAATTATCGATGTAGTTAAAACACCTCGTAACTACAACTTAAATCACGCTGTAGTTACGAGGTGTTAGAATTATACCGACGAAATTCTATTGTATATCCGAAATTAGGTTACGGGTTACTTGATAAAATAGTTCCCTATTGGTGTTCCTTTATTTAAATGTAGTTGGGCTATGTCCACAAGACCAGTTACTTTTTAATCTCTATAGATATTCATTGTGGACAGACAAATAAATTCGACCGCTATACTCGTGCAGCATAAAGAAGTTTTGCGTATGTTTGAAGTGAGCGTAACCCTTTAAGTGATCTAATGAACTAATCAAGTGCACCCTGATGCATTGTGCATGTGTAGCCAAAGTAGTAATTGACATTTTCTGAACAGAGATTTTGCCACAACAGGTCATGTAAAATCGCCATTAGGCGTACAGAACACAATTTGTCATTTAGCACTAGGCGTACAGTCGGAAAAAATACACCAGTCTCATTCAAAAGCCGATATCTTTGTGTAACATACCATATTTGTGTAAACAACTATTGCAAATCATAGCAGATAGGTTTAGCTACTAGATTATGCAAATTTAGGTTTACAATATTGTGTAGATCGCGAGATTTTAGCCCATATTGTGCCAGTAAGCAGGACGAAAAACAGCAAAAAACAGTGATTTGACATTTTGATACGAATTTACACACAAAATCCGTTGACATACTAGAAATCGTAACTACTTTAGGTAATGCCTATCTAATTCTCTCTTCAAATTTGAAAACCCTGTCAAGAAAGATTGTTCCGATTTTTACTTATTTGCTTTTAAAAATCCAAATTATCAACTTGTTTATCAGCACTAGTGATAATTTGCGTACAGTTAGATGCAACTTCCGATACATGCGACTGTACGCTTTTACACAGTGGGTAGATGTAGCATGAAGACAAAATTGTTCTTACAACATTTTTTTTCTGTGCGTAACACTGTCGTGTTCTGCATTTTTGTCAATTCGCCGACACTACGCTGTTGATCATAAGGGAATTGTGATTTTACGTGCAAAATTATTTTTATATTGTAATAACGATGTTTAATTGAAAAATCGAAATTTGCAGGGATCTGGAAATATGGCTCGTATGACATTTGAGAGACCATTTGAGAATTTGATAACAGCATGGATAAAGATCAGCCTGATCTCAAGCTTAAACGCAATAAACACTTTGAATTCAAATTTATTGAAACCAAAATGTCTATTTATGATCTCATATTACAAATGGGCACGAATCCGCCTATTTGGAAACGTGCATTATCGAAGACCTTCCGTCTTTCTCTTGCTTCTTTTTTTTTTTTTTTTTTTTTTTTTTTTTTTTTTTTTCATCATCAACTATACTAACAATCGACACGGTCATCTCACAGCACAGAGGGTATCGTCGCTTTTCTACAAAAACCTCGTATCTGCAGCTTGTTTTAAGCTGCAGATACGAGATTTTTGCAGAAAAGCAGCGATATCTGACAACAACAAAGATTTTTAAAAACAAATCTTCTTCCACAAATGTTGACAAGTATTGGCTTCCCGTTTCAGAAGAACGCTCAAACTGTGTAAAGAGCGGTTGATAGAAAAGATCTAGGCCAATTAATATGATTTTTTTTTTATTATTTGAAATGTATTGCACTGCCAGGCAAATGTATGCAAACACACTAGTACTAGGACTGGATGATAAGTAACTATTTTTCTTGGTCCATCAAAATATTCCAATTAATTAACATTTGCACGTACAAAGTAGAAAACTGTGAGCTGATATTTATTTGTTGAGATACGAAATATATTGCTCATTAGACTTCATTCATTGACATTGAGAAACTCTCAAGAACTCTCCAATTACATTGAATGGTGAAAATGTACTTTTGTTGAATTTAACTTTTATTATCAAATGTTTATTTTAATCTTTTTTATTCCTACAAAGTCATTTTGATGAATACTAGTGAGCAGCTGAGAGGTATTTGTTTTAGATTATTGTACTGGAACAATTCTGCAGAGGTTGGCAACACCTAATTAAGCCTGCCCATCAGTAATATTGATATTTACCCGGAAAATAAATATTTCAGTGGCCGTTGACAGATCGTGAATCGATTTTATCGTTATATATAGCAATTAGATAACAACGTTTATATCTTTTAAATGTACATAATGACGTAGGCGAAGGAAGGTTTATAATATTGGCGGAGGGGAAGTTTTAATGAATGAAACCCGACCGAGCGTAGCGTTGCTATGGGTGTCTAGGGGCATGCCCCCGCCCCTCGAAAATTCTGAATTCTAAGAAGCTATTTCCTGCAATATGTACACTTTCAGACAGTATTTTATACCTGGACCTTTCTTGAAGGAAAATATGGTTGTATTATTAGGGCCTTATGATATACTGGCCCCACTTCTAAATTATTGGGGGGGGGGGGGCTGCCATGTTGTGTGTACTCATTGGAATCTCACTACATGTATATGGTTTGATGAAAAATAAATTAATATATGTATTGCATTTTGCATACCATATACGCCTTTTATACGTAGCTCTGAAAGGTTAGCAAAGTGTAACCCTTCATGATGACAGATCCTATATGTCAGACGATGCAACAAGTGCGTTCGTAAATTGATATATCCATCTAAAACCAATATGGGCACATCTGGTTCTGAACGTCTATAATGAAACTTGGATTAAAGAAATCCCTTATAAATATCTTTATTTCCTCTCAAAAACGGCAAAATTTAAGCTAGGTCCAATTTGAAAGCAGCTGCAGAAGACAAAATGTAGGTTGTTACAGATGGGATTTCTGTACAATAAAGTACAGAAAATATTAGCATTAAGGTAGCCAACCCCTCAAAAGCACCAAAGAGCCAGACGCGAAATTTGAACAGTGCAAATAATTCCTTAACTGTGTTAAATTTCATTCCAAATACAAACGTAAGCATTTTGTACGGTTTAGAATTTTGAAATAATGCATACTTGTTGAAATATTTGACAAAAATGTTCATAATTACCTCCCTTGCATATCAATATAGAGTAGAATAACATTTGTAAATTATTTTCTTCTTGAAGCATAATCTTGAAATCCGGCACGGTGAATCAACTTATGTGAAGTGTATTTACAAGTGTGTACAATTTGATGCATTCGGTATGGCTAGAAAGTGGTGATTTTTCAGGGTCTGTAAACCTTAACAGCATTTTCTTCTTTTGTCACAAACTTTTCCATTTCTACCCACCAGAGACGTCGGAAGCAGCTCTTGTTTGGGAAAGGGTAAAGAAACAATGCGTGTATTATTGCTGGTTTATTAGGTTCATCTAGTAAACAAACAGACACGAGTTGTTCACGTTATCCTGATATTCAGCGATTTCAAAGACACTGTCACATGCAAGCATTTACTGCTTATTTACTGTAAAGTTATGACTGTGTTACCCGACTTTTAAGAAGTTTTTTTTTTCGAAATATTCACATGTTTATTTAAAATGTTGTTCTTTCGGTATTAAAAACCGTCGGTTTGAATGAAATGCTCCAATCATTAAATATGACAAGTTCCTACGATCCCATACGCTTTTAATTGACGCTTTTAATTGACGGATGCCTATTATATGTTTCTGATAGCCAAGAAACGAGAAAATGCTTTAGAGTATAAACTAACAGAAAAGGAAACTAAAAATCTGCTCTTGTTTCTTTGCTGTCTGTTTGTTTTTTGTATAAACGGAGAAGAAAATATGCTTTTTGTCCAATTTCGAATGAATTTGTGAAAAAAAAATAATTAAATTAAACCATTACCACACAATGACTCTTTTTGACTCCCTTCAATATATTTGCTTGGGAAAACTTTGAGGAAAATGAAGAAATTGTTTGTGAAAAGCAATTTCTTCATTTCCAACAATGTTTTCTGTCCTAATAAGACCAAAGAATTTCAAATTTCCTTCACTTGAAATTGTCGTTTGTAACATCTTTGAATTTGAACCAGTCCAAAATTTGTCGTTTGGTAAAGGGTTAAGCATTGACGGTTTCACAGAACAGGTGATCGAGGGTGCCATTATTCCATCATTCAAAAAAACATTCTAATGGTATATGAAAGTTATAAGTTAGAGAAGAACATTGCCGACGCACTCAAACCGCATATTTGGCAATCTTAGTAACGAGTTTGATTTTATTGCAGGGGCCCAATAGTGATTTGATGATAATGACATTGAATGGCACATAACCATGACATATTTCCATAACGGGCTTCAGATTCTTCCTAAAAGCGGAATATAGTTGTTTTTCTTCGAAAACCTCGTAATAACAGCTTGTTATACGATTCAGTTACGATGTTTTAAAGATAAGCGATTATTTACCAATATTGGAATACCAAAATTATGTCAAATTTGCCATCAAATGCAAATATGCATATGAATCCGTCGACAGAAATAATCCTCCTATGATATACGATAATTATTAATTGCCCTAAGGAAAAATCCGTGCCAGCTGGAGTTCTACATTACACATATTGTCACGGCCAATATCATCAGAGTCACATGACAATATCATCGCAAGTCACGTGACCCGTTAAACCTCGAGCTCTCTAATGGATCCAATATTACTGCACGACTTAATCTTGTCACATCAGGGAGAGAGAAAGCTCGGCTAAACTGTTCAAGTTTATAGGAAACCTCCCTATATGACAAATAGAGACAGTCTTACACTGCTTCATATAGCATATGTGTGTTTTATTACTGTGTCTTGTTTGTGAAGTGACGGATGTTATAAGAGTAGCCTACGTGTTCCAGACGGAGCTTTGTCGTCAGCTGACTTACTCTTAAATACTGGGTTCCGTCTCTGTTGTGGAGGGCTCTTTCTGTATTACAAGCGACACAAAACATTGTCTGTGTGAATATACTTAAAATATTCAGTCTGTATTTTAATGACTTTCTGTGTTGGTTTACCTTAACTATCTTTATAAATATTGTGGTGATACAAACTCTCGACATTGTGTTGCACTTCTGTCTTGCAACTGACTGAACACTGTCGACGTGTTCATGTGGTTAAATGACTATTTAGTGACTTATTTTACTTCATTGGTCAACTAGTTTTAGATATTTCTTACAGGTAAGTTCATGTTCTGTTTAAATTCATCATCGATTCTTCTGTTCGATGAATATAGTTTCCATTATTACAAAGCATAAAGACTAAGAAAGGCTGTGAACGCAAAAACTAAATCATTCCTACATTATAAAGTTTTACTCAATTAATAAAAAAACAATTTTGCCCTTGTGACAAATATGGTGGCAACCAAAAAGAGATTTTGACTAATACAGCAGATATTATAACGGGGTGTTTTATAGCAACACAGGGCTGATACTACAGTTACCATAACAACGTGACTGTGGTGCATTTGCATCGTGCACCAGGTTTTCCTTATGAGTATCAACCAATTTTTGTCATCTTCATATAGAATGGTACTATTTAACGTTAGTGTCGTATAGGCATAAATGTAGTGGTACTGCTGCACAAATGCGTTCTTAAAAAACGGGGATATCTAAATACATACATTCGTTCTTGTCATGTAATCGCAGAGACGGGGAATTATGGTTCTGAAGAAAGAAACGCGTTTTGTCAATTGACTTTTATTTCGAAAAGAGATATCGGAAGCCACATCCAAATACAAAGAACATTAGGTTAGATTTTCACAGTATTGAGTTACTTTATCGTTCGTCTATCAATTAATCAAGACACGCAGAAATTTTAATTCTCAATAATGTGCATGTTTTTGTTTATATTATATGATTCTACAAATTATTTGGGTTAAACCATTAGAACACTGTGACACATTTTGACGTTTTTAAGATAAAGGATTTTGAAAGCGTTGTGACAAATGAAAAATTGCTTGTTACAAACAGTTTCTTCATTTCCTATAGTATTTTCTGCACAGAACAAACCGACAAATACAAAATTTTATTCACTTGGAATTGACGTTTGCAGCATATCGGTATCTGGACAAGTCTAAAACTACGCCGTCTGTAATTGGGTTAAACATCCTTCTTAGACTAATATACTTTACGAGATATCAATAAATTGACATCTTTTTGTCAACATAGTAAAAACCGACGCTCCTACATAAACTATTTTCAATACTGTACATTATTGGGTTTTTTTTCCTTCTGGTATTGTCCAGCAAGATTAACCCGGGACAACTTAATTTTCGTGCGTAAAGTCCGTTAGTTGAGCGTCTAAACAAAACAATGCCGAAGTGAGGTCATTACATATGCAGATGTCCCGGGTAAATCTTGCTGGACAATACTCAGTATGTTATATGTATATTGTTAAATTGTAATTGTGTTATGGGCCGGGGGCCTAAATCACCAATAAAATAGTTATAGTTATAGTTAGTTATTCAGGAAAGTCTAGAATATCAGCTTTTGTTATATACCAAAGGGTTAATTCACGTTTTCGCCTTCGAACTTCGCTCTCAGGCGATAACGCATATTTTGGGCCTCTGAGAATGTTAACTACCAAAAAACGTGAATTGACGCTATTATTGCATAAAATATGAAGAATTTGCAAAGAATTATAATAAAATAAGATGAATAATTAAAACACTTTGTAAAAATTTAGCCACATTTACACCGACAGATACCACATTTTCCCTGCACTCAACTTTACATATATTGCGTGTGTACGATATCCATTACACGGGCCATTAGATTTTCATCGTGTAGCTATGTAGTCAAGTTTATCGCACTTTTACTGACATCATCTTCATTTCAGATGGCGAAATTGTAACAATTCCAATAAGTTTTCTTTTGGAAACATACTCTAGATATCCTAATAAAATATCGGAACTTCCGAGGTAGATATCTGGTTCGTTTCGGGCACTCGTCCATTTCAATAGAAAACAAAGTTGAAAAGGAAAATGCAGTAACTTAAAAGAAAAATAAGAAAAACAATGGCTTACCACCACATTAGACCTAGACCATTCTCTTACAATATGATAAACAACCACAAAGTTCTAATCTCTATCCTTCCCCATCAACAAAATCCAATTTCAGTTTAAAATCTGTCAGCTGCCTTTCTGTTTACTTTTTTATTCCAAGAAACCTACGTCACTATATTACGTCATCAGATATGATAACAATGGGAGAAAACTAGTTTACTATTTATTAGGGTGTAAAGAGGGTCTTCCAAGATTTTACATCGCGGAAAAGGTAAATGACAAAATTCGAAAGGCTTTATTTGTAATTTTCTGAATCACTAACAACAAATCCCGATCGAGGATATTTGAGTGCAAAACCAGTCCGATATCGCACGATAATCTCCCGATTAACGACCGGTTTTTCACGATATCGGCTAGGTTTCTTCTCGTTATTCAATGCTGATAACAGCCCGAAAACACACATTTTATGCAATAATATACGATATCTGTTAGATATTATATCATAGATTTAAAAATAAGATTGTGGAAAACTACGCGTTTTATTTCACATAAGTTAATCATGAATATGAGATGGATGTCGGGAAAAAATACCATAATAGCATTTGAGACCAACAAGGATCCAAATCAGTCTGCCTTTATGCACAGCTTGTTCTGAATCCATGTTGTTCTCTTGTAGCTTCTTCATATAGTCTGATCAGGATCCAGTACAGTTTCGTTATTATTCAAACACAAAAGTCATTCTCTATTCAGGAAATGCTCATATTCCCTCTATTGTTATATATAGTAACTGATGTATTGATGACCGACCTTTTTTGTATTCGAAGTCCCCCAGCTAAGCTGTCACAAAGAAGTGTCAATTCGGATATGGGAATGAAAGGGATTTATTTCAGCAAACGACAGCTGCAACGGGGAAAACTAAAAACATGTGAGAGCAGAATGGATCGTGATCAGCCTGTGCATATGCACAGTCTGATCGCGATCCATGTTGTTCTTATGTAGGTTTTTATTTCTTTGTATTATAAAGGTATTTCACTATTCAGGGAAGTTTCATGTTTCCATTGTTGTTATATATAGTAACTGATGTATTGATGACCGACCTTTTGTATCCCGAGTCCCCGGCTGTCAGACGGTACATCATAGAGTAAATTCAATTAAGGGAAATATAGGGTTATATTTCAGCAAAACAACATTATATATATTGACTATTACTTGACGAGTTCGTAGTAGGATGACAGCTGGTTATAATATCCTAGGATATGAGTTTAGGCTGGTGCTCCCTTTCGTAGACGATTTATCTCTAATATTTTTCTTATTAACGATTTCTTCTGATTTGTTTACGCCATTTAGGGTTATATCAAATATAAATGTCATTTACTGGATACTTTTTAAATGTACTCCGTCTTAGCTCGACATATAAATGCAAAGAAAACATCCCTCTGAAACTCTTAGGACACTCTTTGAATAACTCAATGCAATTTACCAATCATTAGATACCATTCGTGGTTACGTAAATTGACGATGGTATCTCTCACCAATTTCCGTTGCCATGGATGACACCCAGAAATTGACGAGGGTATATCATCGTATATTTCCGTTGTCATAGTTGACGCTCGAAGTTGTACGAAGTGTTAAGTGTCTAATGATGGATGGAGTATATTAAATCACTAAGAGTTGCAGGTGACATGCATGTACGTCGTCTTTAATTGCTTGTATTGTATTTATATCGCTGATTTTCAACGAAAATCTCGTAACTGCAGCTTAAAACAAGCTGCAGTTACGAGGTTTTCGTTGAAAAGCGACGATATGATTATGTATTAAGGTATCTAAACCCTCAAAAGCACCAAACAGCCAGAGGCGAAATTTGAAAAGTGCCAATAATTCCTAAAATGTGTTACATTTCTATTCCAAATACAAACAAAAGCATTTTGTACGGTTTAGAATTATGAATTAATGCATACTTATGGACATATTTGACTAAAATGTTCAAAATTACCTCCTTTGCATATGAATATAGAGTAAAAAGTATTTGTAAATTATTTTCTTCTTGAAACATGATCTTCAAATCCGGCACGGTGAATCAACCAATGTAAAGTGTATTTCCTAGTGTGTGTAATTTGATGCTTTTCGTATGCTTTCTAAGTGCTACTTTTTTCAGGGTCTGTAAACCTTAAATACAAATTGCGCGACTTTGTTTGAGTTTGAGTTTATTGGGGTTTTACGCCGTTTTTCAACTACCAGGGTCATATCGCGGCGGCTGGAGTACCTAACCGTGGGTTCCTGGTATTTCTCGCACCAGTACAACCACAATGTCCAAACCGAGCCTCCAGCTGCTCTCTCACATAGATGATTCACACCCATTGGTGAGAGACAAATGACTTTTGTCAAATGTCAGAATGGATACTGGCCGAGCCGGGGTTCGAACTCGTGACCCCTGGATTGACAGACTCCGACGTAACCGACTGAGCTATCCGGGCTCGGCTGCGCGACTTTGTAGTCTTATATATGTTTGCATGTTTGTAAGTGTTGAAATAACCTCACCAGCTGCCACCGTCACGTGATTAATGTGTTTATTGTCGTACTTCACACAAAATACAATATGTTAAACGGCTGGTAATCATAATACAAAAAGTTCTCTGTTGCTGTATTGAATCATTCAGAAGCAGATGCGATAAGTTACTTAAGCATTAGCATTCTAACTATCTTAGAGTTGACTCGATTCAGCGCAAGCCGCGTATAACATTCAATGTAGAGTTGGACAATTTATCTAATAAGTAAAGAATGATATCGTCGCTTTTCTACGAAAGTCTCGTATTTGTAGATTGGATTGTTCAGACCCGTAGGGACAAGGTTGGGGCGGTCTAAGCCCCCTAAGGTGACCAAAGAATGCTGAACTTTTCTTATTTAACGCTGAAAATGTAGGCAAAAACTAATATAGCCCCTCCAATATTCAGAAACTAGCCCGGACAGGTGCTTTAGCCTTTCTATTGGCCTGTTGTTTACGAGGTTTTCGAAGAAAAGTGGCGATATGATGATTCGTTTCTCGTTCAAAAGCCTTGAGTAGGCTTCGATAGGCTTATGTATAACATGCGACAGCTCACAATGGTGCATCGGCAACCAAAACAGCTTAGGCTGAAATGGGTACAAAATTTCTACCCGGGTATCCGTCTAACAAATACCCGCGTGTACCCGGGTACTCGCACAAATGGATAATTCGTGAATTTAGATAGCTGTGCGTGTATTTGTAGTTAAGGAGCAATCCACCAGCGGGACATGCATACGAGTTGACTCGGCCGAGTCAACTCGCCTGCATGTTCCCACTGGTGGATTACCAAATGAGTCCCATGTGATCTATGGCAACACATTGTGCACTATTTTGTCTTTCCTTACGTTTTGACTGTCTAGATACAAGATTAAACCCAAAATTAATCATAGGGTAACGGAAATAATTTTGTCCCCGGGTACTAACAGCAATTTTGCATCCTACCCGCGGGTACTTGGGTACTCGTTTCAGCCCTTGTAACATACATTCGTTACAGACTTGGCTTAAATCAGTTGATAACCTCTGACGTTATAGTGGGGGAGATTATCCAAAAATACTTCACTTTGTGATACAAGCACCAAATTTGGCACAAATGTTCCTCAGAGCATACTATTTTCAAAACAAATGGTATCCACCATGAAAAACCAACATGGCGGCCAGATGGCCGCCATTTCTATAGGAAAAAATACTTCATTATGAGATACAAGCACCAAAGTTGGCACAAATGTTCCCCAGAATATACTCTTTTCAGAACATATGGTATCCATCATGAAAAACCAACATAACTGCCAATTTCTAAGATAGGCCGCCATCCCAATATATAAAGAAAATCGAGAAACCCTTCTTTTTGCAGATACAAGCACAAAAGGTAGTATAAATGTTCCTAAAAGTAAATTTTTTTCCAAAACAAATGGTATTTCACAAGGAAATCCAACATGGCTGCCATTTTTTCAAGATGGCCGCCAACTCTAGAGAAGTAAAAAATCAGAAATAATCATTTTTCTTAGATACAATCACCACATTTGACACAAATGTATCTCAGAGTGCACTGTTTACAGAAATTAAGGTATCTATAATGAAAAGCAACATTATGGTCACTTTCTAAGATGGCCGCCATTCCTATAGCTCAAAAGTATTTGAAAATACTTTTCTTTGTGATATAAGCACCAAATTTGGCACACTTGTCCCTCAGAGTATACCATTTTCAGAAAAAATGGTATTCACCATGATAAAACATCATTATGTTTGTCATATTCCAAGATGGCTGCAATTTCTGTAGTTCGCAATTTGCATCAAAATAATTCCCTATGTTACAAGCACCTTTTTTCACCCGAAATATTTGGCGGAGCAGAAATTCTTTGTGAAATATGATAACATACATGTGGGGTCAAAATTGCTACCATATTTCAAAATGGATACAGTCTCTATAGATAATCCAGTTTTAATGTACAATTTGCATTATTTCATCATTCGTTACATATTTCTGTGAAAAGTTCATGTATGAACTAACTGACAATATTTGGAATGAAGTTGTAACATAAGTCTTGGTTATGTAAGCCTATATTAGATGTTAATATTGTAATTGTGGTCATTTTGTAGATCTTTTTTATATTTGAACCTAATTTTAAGAATATGTAGATATAGATCTCAGAAATTATGCAGTAGCTGTGTTACTTTTTCGTGATGGATACCGTGTATTTTGAAGAAAATATAATCTAAGAACCATTTGTGGAAAATGGGGGCTTGCATGACAAAATCAAAGACCACTATTTGAATTTTTGTCTAGGTGGCTATATTTTAAATGGTCAAATTGGTAGACTTTTCATGGTTGATACCATGCTTTTTGAAGAATGCATGCTCGAAGGATAATTTGTGAATATAATGCAAAGTATACAGTAAGGACTGTTTTGTACAAAATTATAGTTATTTGTGTATCCTCATTTCATGCTTATTCCTTCAAAATCGTTTTCAGGCATATACTCCATTATACATTTTTACAGAATAACAAATCAGTCTGACCTATCTGTGTAAAATATATGATATATTAATGATAGTGTGATATGAAAAGTAACCCATACTCAAATAAAGTTAATTGATATTTTGATGATGTATAGATCAAAGGAGCTACTTGCTTTACATTGCGGAAACAAGCCATGTTTTGTATTTCATGTTTTGTAGTAAATGTTTTGCCATGGGCCATTTGCTGAAATACTGGTACTTGTGTTGTATTTATACTAGGACATCTACTGTAGTGGGAAGTAAAATTTGTGATAATAGAATGCATCCTGATGTTTCAATGACAATTTACATTGCAATTAACTTACACCATAAATTCAACTTTGTTGAATTGTAGATTAATACAAAGACTATACTCGGAATGGCTAGCATATATTGAAATGACAGCTGTTTTGTCTTCACTTACTAGGATAGTCTTCCATGAATATGGCCGGAAAACATGCAGAAACTTTTATACACATTGCAAAAACAAAACTTTAACAAATTTAGTTACAATCACCTAAACACAAAAATAACCAACAGCAAAAAGGGGGACATAACTTACATAACTAAAACTAGTGTTAGACCTGCTTTGCAAATATAATCAAATGTCAGGTTATACATGATTTTTATCCACAAGAAATATGTTGTAATGAATGTTGAAATAAGGCAATTTGAAAACTAGATTATCTATAGATACTGGGGCCATTTTGGAAAATGGCAGGAATTTTGATCTTACATGTTTGATTACATTTTTCACAAAGAACATCTACCACACAAAATGTTTGTAGACAATCCGGCGCTTTTTACACAGGCTGAACAGGAATTGAGTTTTACCCATATTTAGATCTATATAGATGGCAATCACCTTTGAAAATGACAGCCATGCTGTTGTGTTTCATGGCTGATACCGTTATTTCTGAAAATGGTATACTATGGGGAACACATGTGCCAAACTTGGTGAACAGAAGCATTTTCCAGTATTTTGAGTTATAGAAATGGCGGCCATCTTGGAAAAATGGTCACAATGTTGCTTTTCATTATGGATATCTAGCTTTTTGAAGTCAGTGCACTCTGAGAACCGTTAGTGCCAAATTTGCTGACTCTATCTCAAAGAAAATGATTTTTCTGATTTTTTTCTTCAATAGAGCTGGCGGCCATCATGGAAAATGGCAGCCATATGGCTGGGGTTTTGTGGTGGATTCCATATGTTTTGAAAATAGTTTGCTATTATGAACATTTATGCTAAATTCGATGTCAAAACTAAATTGCTTCTATTCGATAGAATGGTTTCACCAATTCTTTTGTATACATCAGAAGTCCTCGGCATATATCCTGACCAACGATTGGTGATGATGGAGTTTTGGGACAAAAATCGTTGGCAACTAATCAACGTTACTAAAGTCTGTTTTTGTGGCTTTGATTTCATGTCAGATTTAGTTGAGGAAAGGATGTTGGATTACTAAAAATTGAGATTTCCCTCGCGTTCTTGGGTTGAACACAAAGGAAAGATAAAACTGAAAAGAAACCCCGTATTTTTGAATAGTAATTATACTGCGTTATATATCAAGCATGAGATCTTTGTAAAGCTGCTTTTCAAAGAAAACAAGCTGCAGTTACGATGGTTTTGCTAGAAAACGACGATGTTCTGCGTGCTCTATCAAATTTCGGTCTTCCAATAATCTACTAGCAAAAAGCCATTTTAAGCATCAAAAAGACATACAGAAAAGTACATTTTCCTATTCTAAATTGATGTCGAATAGGGAACCTGACATTTACGTAACACCAATGGATCCTCAGAGGACTACAAAATCAGTACAAAGCTGAATGTTATAAACTGGGTTGGTTTTCCCAGTCGTTCGTTGTGTTTTACAGACTGATAATAATAAGCTGTGGAAACCCGTGCACCAAACGTATTAGTGAGTCAGGATCTGGAAAAAAAAACCTTGTGGCATTTTGGACCAACATGATTCTACGAGGGTTGTTTGATAAATTCGCGGAATTATTCTGTAATTCAAAATTGTGATTGAATATCAAAATTAAATCTCTTTCCTGGTAAATCTTAACTGTTCGTTATTAAGAGTGCAACATATCAACTCGATACGTTTACAAATAATTTCTACAGATACTATTAAATGAGGCTATGTCTTGCCGGTTGCCTTTAGCCAGAACGTCACGTAACGTCAAACCACCGTGTATGACGTCATGTCTGTGAAAATCAGAATTGATCGACCCGTTGACTGTGTCAATATAGTCTCAACCTGCAGCTTTAAAGTTTCTGTGTATGCGTTTCCACACTGATTGAATGTTTCCTTAATTAAGTCACCGATGAATTATATACATTGTAGTTTTAGCGATTTTCTTTTGTCCGGTAGAAGTTTCGATATGCTGGCCTATGAACTATGAAATTAGTTCCATATACTGTTCAGGGAGGTGGCGTGTCTAGACTTTTACATGCAGATGTTTCTTTCTTTGTTTCGAAATCATGGTAACAAAGCCACATTTCGCCAGTCGTTACGATCTTATTTAAGTTAGGCCTATTGTGGCAACCAGACACATACCCATGTCAGAAAATCACACGAAGACTGAACTTGATTATGCTTGTCGACGTCTCGTAGAAGACAAGAAGTTCAACAACCCGAATTTTTGGACATGACTATTTTAGGCCTACTCCTGTAAAAAATAGGCTTACGATAAACGATTTAATTCGAAAGAGACAACTTAACGATCTGGAACCATAATAGACACTTTTAAAAATACAAAAAGTATTGTTATATATTATTTCTATGATACAAGACGAAGGTAAAATGAAACTATAAACATTTTTTTACCGATATATTTGAATTTTATATCTATTTTTAGTTACTGACCCCATTTTACAAAAATGGCGGAAAAATGGGAAGTACCAACTCAGTAAATCTCATATTTTTTTTGCAGAATATGATAATATCTGACATTTTTCAGCTTGTATGCTACAACAGATATGTATGTAACACAAATAAGCTAACACAAAACTATAAAAAACAAAATTGAGGAAAAACACCTGATTATACATAAGCTTTATGATTTTGCGACTGTATGTTTTCGACGTTGATGAAAAATGAACCTTTTTTCTTTGATCTATAATTTTTGTAATTTTGACTGGCAGAGTATGAAACCTACATCAAAATTATCTCTAACCTATACTTGTTCAAATAAAACAAGAATGGGAAAAGGTTACCGTTAAAATTTGTTTTTTTATGCATTCAAACTTAGTAGGGGTGCACAAAGCAAGGACAAAATGGTCAAAATAGGTCATTCAATTTCAGCAAATATTGTTAGGTCAAATGTAACAACACCTTATTTTATAGTCACTGATATAAAGAAACTATCTAATCAAATATTAATTGTCACACTTCCCTGCAGTTCCTACATAAACTATTGTGAACAAAACAATAGCACTATATACATGGGGTGGGGAGTCATGTGACACTACACTTTCAGAAAATCGTCAATGATTTTGTAAATACTTGACACATTTGAAATCGGTTGGAAGCAAAAAAGTGTAAAGCAACGAGATCAGAATTGTATGGTACCTCTTTTACAAATCAGCTGATAAAAACGTTATTTACAACCAAATTAAGTTTTGGTTGGTCGTCAATAACTTTCATATCAGCTACTTTTTCATAGATCACCCTTTGTATTCAGCAAAGGCATGGAGTGTCCCCGCTTTCATTGCTTAAATTCTTTTTTTTCAAATCGGTCATCTATTGACAGAATTGTTGGAAAATATCGGAACTATTATGTCAGGTGATTCCCCGCCGTGGGGTGAAACAGGGTTGAAATTGGTCTCATGTACTACTGTATAAGAACACATTTGTCAATCAAATTCAGCTAATCTTTCATGAACACTTATGTTATTATACATTTTATGTCACACGTTTACAAAAAACTATTTATGAAAGGAAATGTTGAAATTGAACAAACCACGGCAAATTCATGTGAATGGCAATGGATTTTGTTTTAACAATAGACTGGGTTTAAAGTTGTGTTTTGATAAACCGTCAGTGTTATCATAAAATATCGTAACTACGGCCTGATTTAAGCTGTAGTTACGAGATTTTATAACAGCTCCAACGAATTACCGTTGTATGTCCGAAATTACGTCACGATTAACAGGATGAAATCGTTCCCTATTTCGCTGTACTTTCCACTTTCTTTTTTATTACTATTTATAGAATACAACATGAAGAAGTATTTTTCATGTTTTTTTTTTTCCGATTCTAATGGATGAATGTACGTTTAATATACGTTTAATCGCCAGAGTGTTCAGAACGATAATATTGAAGCATTTTTCGTGCTACTAATAACGAGAAATACGAGAATTATCTCTATCTATGCAGAAAAATACACATTAAACAGCTTACACGGCCGATATCTATTAATGTTTACGAGAAAGTAAACCGATGTGAGAACAAAAGCGAATCTTTCCGAAATGCGTTTCACGGAAATAACCGAGTGTCGTAAATACCCGATCATCGGCGATAATAACCGAAATCCATTATGGTCCCAGATCGTTAACTGCAATATCCCGTACACCCAATGTCTTATCCGCCATGACAAATGTCCCTTTACAAGCAGTTGTACCATGATTTACCAAAGGTTTGTTCTATTTTGACAGCCATTATCATGCATCGATGATCTGTCTGTCTTTAAACGTCCATGTAACTTGAAATCAAATGCATTAAATTTTCCACATATCGACAAATTGTTTGACTCGCACATTTCTCTCAATTTATCTGAAGGTGATAACTCCAAATACAATAACCAAACACAAAACGTCGCGACAGCGCGCCATCAGGTCATAAGATGACGTTAGTTTTCTTCGACGATTTGCTCACAACGTGATGTTGAAAACGCTGTGTACATGTCAACTTTCGGAGCAAAAACGGCAAACTTTCAGAAAATGTTAACACCATGTCAACCAAACGTAAGCATAATTTCCATGGTTCTGGTGCACACGGTTATGGTGCTCTGGTGCGATTTTCATTTTCAAAATTATTTCAAATCTGACCAAAGGCAACGTCGCATTTATCGGTTGCTATGGAGACAAAACAAAAAGTATTAGCGTGGGTAAATTTTATTTTCGTTATACCCCAACATGTATGACATGATGTTCTATACTTGTATGCAATTTCATTATTTTTGAACAAATTCCGCGAATTTATCAAACAACCCTCGTAGATCAGCCCGCTTAGTAAGTTTTCTCTGATGAAATTCACTCTTTGATGTGTTGGTGTCGCTCATTTGGAAATGAGCGACATCAACATATCAAAGAGCGAATTTCGTCAGAGAAAACTCGGATTATCCGTGTATACACTAGCGTGTTCATCATCAACAGCAACTGTACGTTAGCAGTATGAGTCCTTATTACGATACATCTGAAGACAAACTGATTTGAAAACTCGGTTATTTAAAATGCTTTGAAGCATAGTTCTTTATATTAAAGTGAACAAATCAAAGTTGCAAGAAGCAGAGCGTCTAAAACAATAATTATATGATAGAAGGTGCTGAACATGCTATACGTCTGGTTCCCTACATTAGTACATACTCCAAACGTTTCAAACCTTACGTCTATACTTTAATTCATTCCAAAACAACTAAGTCTTAGGGCATTCTAATTTGACAGCTATAATCGAAGATGACACATTTGATGTTGATGAAAATATTATTCCTTTACAATACAGGCCCTAACACACACAATTTAAAAGCAAATGCCGGTGCCTTTGTCTCCCACTGTATACCACGCTTCCTGTACTAGATAGGTCAAAACAAGTATTGTTTGTGAATTAAAGAATAGCTTAATTCCAGAAGAAGAATGTAGTATATATGTATATATTGTCTTCTTTTTTATAATCGTTTGATTTTTCTTATGTATTCCACATAAAATACGTAAATGTACACGGGAATTAGGTCTACGAAATATTACGAATTGTTTCGACATTAGGTCTAATTATATCTTCTTTATTTTGATTTATACGAAGGGTAAGTTGACATTTGTGTCCAAACAATGGGTCTATAGAGAGTTATAAAGCACTGACTGTTACAGACAAAAAATAATAATCATAGCGGTCTATTTTAACGGATTGTAAGCTTCGTGACACAGGGCGCATTGAACATAATTAGACACTAGAAGAATTGTAATTGCTGTGTCGCTGTTCTGTGGAAATTTACGCCCACTCTCAAACGATTCTTTCAAATTCATGCGATGAGCGTATAGATTCATAAGTTTCCATGGAAAAAGAAGTCATCTTTCTCGTTAATCGAACTTTCTCTAAATGTAGGCTTACTTTTCTCTAAAAACAAAATCTTTTTCGAGTAAATGTAATATAATAACTAATTTTCGAAGGGATTCTTCTTATTTGGCCCGAGATGCTGAAACATGATTTAGAACATGTAAAGTATGTGACCAATCAGTGTAATATAACACTTGATGATCAAATTCAATTTACGCAAAAATGTCGTCTGCAACATCCTTGAATTTGGACAGGTCTAAAATTTTGAAATCTGGTAAATGGACTAGACAACGAAAAATAGAAAAGTAGTCAAAATAATTAAACTGATAGTTAAATTCTACTTCAGTTGGTACCATTTTGTCTCCAATGACATTATAAAACGCTTTTCAAGATTAAAGCTCAAATCTTTTATCGTATTTCAGCAGGTAAACACCAGTATTACATTATGTAATGGATCCTTCAGGAAAATATTTGTAATCATGTTGTCAAACGTGGTGAAATAGTGTTTGTTTTTTCAATTGCGCAAAGATAACATAACATAACATAATCCTTTATTAAATATCTAAGGTACAAAAAAGTACAACTTTAGACATAAACCAATGTATAAGCTACTTTTGTGGAGAGAGAAAGATCGACCTTGACTTGTTGAGTTCATGTTTGTGGACTTTTCCCATGTCGTTTTTGTGTGTATTGTGGTAAATAATTAGATGGAATTACGTTATTTACACGACGTTGCGTTGGCTTTTGAATTGGAATAGTCTAATTTGTTTAGAAAGGGTTCTAAGCTTAAAATATTTCAAAAGTGCCAAATTATGGTTGATGTCTGTAAAAAGGAATTCAGTCGTTAGTCATTATCTTCGAGTTTTCTGCAAAAGTGATACAATTCCTGTGAAATCCTTAAGATATGTTATTTTGCGTGACAAAATATCTATAACAGTATGCCAATACAAGTTTGGGGAAAATGTTTAATGAAGGTTATAAGTTTAATTACCGTTCCAGACAATATCCCACAATATTATGACGAATCGACAAATGGCGTGAAAATGTTTTCTGTAACGTTGATACCTGTGGTTAAGATAATGGTATTGTACATGTACATGTAACATGCAACCCATGTTCTTCATATACGAGTACATTAAAGTGACCCCTGGATAACATTAAAGGGAACCCTGGATAGCAAACACATGCCAGAGACAATCAATGTCTCTGTTTATGCGAAATATTAAAATTCATGTCAACGACAAGTTTACTTGGGTCCACCAAACCTTGTTTAGATAAGCTTTTTAAATGGTTTTCTAGATGATAAGATGCGACACTGACTATATATTCTCGAGCGATGCCGACTATTTTGTCTAGCGTATTTATACGAAATTCTTTTCTATTTAGCGAGAACGGCAACACCATATACCCACGAGTTTATATTCTCCAACAATGTCAAATTGAATTTATCACATTTTGTCCACAGACTTGGTAATGACTGAATAACAGTTCAGTTTTTACGTCAGTTGTATATTTACTACAGTCCTCTAATAGAACTCTAAAGAGGTTACAGTACCCCCTTCAAAAATACGATACCTAATTTGAGAATTTTCGGAGTATTTTCATTCATACCCTTGCCAATCTTTGTCATATTGAATCATTTGGTTTTCGCATAAAGAATGCCCAAATAGATCACATTGTTTGGGAATTACGAGTCATTAGAATTATATAATGAACGAATGTAAAGCCTCTCTTACAACCGGTCGTGCGTCCTGATAAATCGTGCGTTTTAAAAATCTCCGAAAACGCACGATTTATTAAGATTGACTACGGATTGTAAGAGAGGCTTAAAACATGTACATTCATAGCAGGTTAAAAGTATGAATCCCTATCGAGGAAAGTACGCCTTCTTTTTTCACGGTGGGGATTGTGCATGATGGGATGGATAACGAATTTGGAGTATACGGACAAAATTTGCCTCGCTTCAGGTAAGAAATTGTGCAATAATTTTCTTATTTCTACTCCAATTTTCAAGCAGTTTGTTGCATGTACCCCGCATTAGTAAGCTCTTTCCTCGGATATATGACTTGTTTGTAGAATCTTTGTACTTTGTCCAAAAATTGATCCCAACCGACCAGAAAAACGACAAAAAATCCAGGTCATTTTTCTAGTCGGTTGGGATCCCTTTTTTTGGAAAAGTACAGGGAAGTTCCAGATAAATAATACATCTGAGAAAAGGGCTCAGCAAGACGGAGTACATGCAACAAACCGCATGAAAATTGACGCAGAAATAAGAAAGTTATTGCACAAATTCTTACCTGAAGCGTGGTTAATTTGGCCGTAGTCGTTACCATTTCGCTTTCTGGTCGGTTGGGACAATATTTCGGAAAAAGTATCATGAGTTATCTAATATGTCATACATCCGATGAAAGAGCTCGATAAGGCGGGGTACATACAGCAAACCGCTTGAAAATTGATACAGAAATACCAGAGTTATTGCAAAATGTCTTACCTGAAGCGAGGCGAGTTGGCATCAAATTTTGTGCAAAAAATAGACTGAGTTTACCGTTATGTTTTGATAAACCGTCGGTGTTGTTATAACATCTCGTAACTACGGTTTGATTCAAGCCGTAGTTACGAGATTTTATAACAACACCAACGAAATACTATTTATTTGTCCGAAAGAACGTCATGGTTTACTTGATAAAATCGTTCCCTATTGTCGGTAGTCGTTATCCATCCCATCATGCACAATCCCCACCGTGTTTTTTGAAATGTCTGTATAATTTTCCCTGCGTCACATGCACGTCAGTCGTACGTGCTTATTCCGTCTGTTTTGCGTGCTCCTGACGTTCTTAAAGACGCAGAATGGTCGTAGCAAAGAATTGTCCGGTCAAGTCTTTGCTGCGTGCATTCTGCGTCGTGGTCGCGTCCACTAAAATCGTACGTTGCACGTGCGTACATCGCACGACTATACGAAAGTTTTAGACGCAGACCGCACACAGGAGCACGCGCGACCGCTTTTAAAGCCTCTCTTTCAATCCGTCGTGTGTCCTTCTAAATCGTATGTTTTAAAAATCTCTGAAAACGCATGATTTATATAGAAGCACGACGGCTTGTAAGAGTTGCTTAACATCACACGTTAGTGCATTTCAATCGGTGCCTCTAACGCGGGCAACATGTGGATTTTTCTGTAGTGTCTAACTAAAATAGGGCCTAATCTACTTTCTAGTTAATCAATCCGTTAATGCATATTATGGATGTGTTCCGTTGTGCAAACATGCTTGGCTGTTGTTATTTGATCCATTACATCAAGTCAATTGAATGACGCCATTATTCTTTTATAGACGATAAAGACGAAAGCTACGAACAACAACATTGATTGCATTTTATGAAAAATGTTTTTTCAACAATCGACAAACAAATAATGATAAGAACATGTTGGTACATGTATTGTGCTTACCTTGCAGATCATATTAGGTATATGTGGGTTCAGTTTTGTATTTTCTGTTTGATTTGTCTTAATTCATGAAGTTACTGGTTTATAAATACATCGTTCTCTTTTTCTCGCGGCGCTATACTATAAGCACGCTTCCATTGTCATACATAATTATGATAATATAAAGGATTCTGTGCAGATTGGTAGTCTACAAGGAGCTTCGATTGATTTTGTGGAATCTTCTGTCAACTTTACATGCTTTATTTTATAAACCATTTCCAAAAGAAGCCATGGTTTTAATGTCTTAAGTAGAGAATTCATGTGATACGAACATGGATACTGATTTTTTGCATTTTCTCCGTTTCCACGATAATTTCAAAACCCAGTCACAGAACAGTAGAAATGCCACTTATTTTGTTACACAGCTTTTTCGTTAGTACAAGCAGCTTTCTCCCCTTTGAACCAATCTAATATCTGGTTGTTTGAAAATGTGTTAATTAATTTGCATTACAGTTCTACAAGAATCGGTCCGTCGGAAATGGATCTAATCAAAGTGTATGTCTGTGGAAGATACTTGTGGGGATGAAAATAAATGGGTCACTAACTTGTCATCGAGACACGTTGTTGTTGGTGTTGTATACAGGTAATTTTCCACACTTGCTTCTGTAGTACTCCCCGTTGAGGATAAGTTCTCGCGATCGAGATTCGTCACTAATATTTATTATTTTTTTCCAAACAAAAACAAATAAAAGTTTATTTTACCTTTTACTATCTGTTCCATACAAAAAGACCCATTCATATGATTTACGATTTATTTTGGCAGGCAGAACAGTACAATCGCAATCTACATTTCATTAACCTTGTTATATTGATCAGAAACATCGTGTGCCAATACAGTTTATTCCATGAAACAAAACCATGAATCTTTTGGGAAAGGGGTTGGTGTCGCATTTACATTTGTAAGTTTATTTTGTGATGTTGCCCATATGGACAATCGAATTTGCATTTATTCGAAGACAGTTCGCTGTTTGGTATTCAATGATCGTATTCAATTGATTTTGTGACATGATGATTTTACTTCAATTATCCATTCGTCCAAAATCTAATTTTGTGTGTGTACAACATGTATGTTTGGGAACTCTAAGCAGCATTTCGTTATAATGAACCAAATTTAACCCGGGATAGCATTTACTCCGTCGACAAAATTCGATGGTTGAGTAGTTTAACAAACCGTGCACAAGTAGGGTCATTACACACGAAGATGTCCCAGGTTAAATCCGTAACACCATAGTTAGGTCTGTCGGACCGTATTTGGTACAAAAACGAATATCGTACATTTGTACCATATTCGACCGAATATGGTACATTTGTACCATATTCGGACCGAATATGGTACAATTTTCGACCGAATATGGTACAAACATTGTACCATTTTTCTATGCTCGCCAAAACGTACTTGGTACATACCAAAAATACTCGTAAAATGAAAATGGCCTACGTATATGGTACATAAATTATGTATTTCTTAATAAATGAAATAGTCTGCCGACATTGTATTAACCTAATATTGGAAGTGACAAAAGTATCATCATCATCATCATCATCATCATCATCATTATCATCATCATCATCATCATCATCATCATCATCATCATCATCATCATCATCATCATCATCATCATCATCATCATCATCATCATCATCGTCGTCGTCGTCGTCGTCGTCGTCAGCAGTAACAGAAACAGCTAACCTAACCACTATACATGGATTTTGCTGGTTGTGTAACTGTTTCGCTGGCTAGCTCAGTCGGTTGCGCGTCAGATTGGCACGCAGGCGGCCTGGCCTGGGTTCGATTCCCGGGCGGGCCAGATACTTTCGTGGAGATTGGTCACGAAATGATTTCTAAGGCCATTCTTCCCCTACCGCTGTTTCAAGTAGGGCAGTTGTCAATTACTGGCAGAATGTATCTGCTTAGTACTGGTTACTAAGTACTAGCACTCTAAGACTAGAGACGTGCTTGCTCCAGGTAACTCTAAAAATGTTCTACAACCCATGATTTTGCCATATAATTGCATAAATACTGCACTAGTCATAGCAAGCACCGAAAATGGTCTCGTTTATAGCAAATTGTATTTTCAAAATATAACACGTACAGAAAGAAACAATTATTAAACCTATATGGTTAAATGTGCATAAAACTCCTCCAGCTTGCACACTATGCATGTTTACAATAAATAAAAAGGTTAGTATTGCACGCACAGAAGACTTTAATCACACAAAATATACATTGAAATAACGTTATTATATCACCTTTCAAAATAAATAAATAAATAAAACTAGAGCTGCTACAGCAGCATCTAAGGTTTGAGGCGTTTGACGGGGCCCTTGGAAATGAGTTAGTTATCAAATTCAAATTCAAATAGTTTATTAGTATATTGGCCACCGGCCTGTATACAAAAATATACAACAATAACATGTTCAAACACAATGTTGTCATGAGGTTGCTTGAGACACATTTGCCATAGCCAAATTCCTTTTTTCCATAGCATAAAAAATATACATTGCAAGATTGCGTATTATAGCAGTGTTTTTGTTTGCCATCAAAAGGTAGAATTTCTGTATGTTAGGGTTTTTATAAAACTTTTTGCTGATAAACTTAGTGCGCAATTCCTCATACAACGGACAGATTAAAAGAAAATGAAACTCACATTCTACAACAGAATTACAATAAAGACAGTATCTAAGATCTTTAACAATATTTAGATGACGACCCTTTTCTATCATTAAAGAATGAGATGAGCTTCTAAATGACACTAGACTTTTCCTAAACTTAACTATATCAATTACATCTAAGTAGGTTTCTGGTGAAAACTTTTGTTTAAAATTGGAATAATAAATCAATTTACTTGTTCTGTTACAATAACTGAACCATTCTTGGGTAAATTGATCTATCAGCCTGTTTTTATAAGCTTTTAAAAACTGAGTGGCATTGGTGACTGTTTGCCTTTCCCAAATATATCCAAAACCATTCGTATAAAGACTAATCCTTACTTTAGAAACCCAATTTTTAAAACCTCTTTCGTCTAATATTTTAAGCATATCATAACATTTTCTTATATAACGATCATTTGGTGTATTTAAGAGTTTTACCCAATATTTCATACACCTTTTAGAGGCCTCAATATAAATGGGATATCTACCACAATCTCCCAAAATTGCATTATTTACAGAATTCATTGGGGCATTCATGAAACGTTTACACGCATACACATGAATGCGTTCAGCACAATCAGGCTGATCCAGACCCCAAATTTCAGATCCATATAAAAGAATAGAGCTAATTTTAGAATCAAAAATTTTGAAAAATGTTTTATGAGATAAGGGTAAAACACTGTGTAGTCTTTTAAGTAAAGCAATAAAAACTTTCTTACTTTTAGTTGCCATATACTCTGACATCTTAAAGTATGAAAGTTTACTCGTAAAATTGACACCAACATATACAAAGCTATTAACTACTTCTATCGGCTTATTGTCATAAAACCATTTTTCATTTCTAGCGATTCGCCCACCATGTCTAAAGACCATTATCTTTGTTTTATCAGTATTGACCTGGAGGCGCAATTCATTGCTAAATGTATATAAAGCATTGAGCTGCATCTGCAAACCAATAACTGTATCACTTGCTAATGCCACATCATCTGCAAACAATAGCGAAAACAGTTCCATTAGATCAGGAAAAAGTTGAATACCATTTGTACCAGAATTTCTCATCGCAGCATCTAAGCCGTTAATAAAAAGACAAAACAGAATAGGACTAAGCTTACAACCTTGACGAAGACCAATCGGACAATCAAAAGACGCCGATAGTGCTCCAGAGGTATCCTCTCGAACACATGCAGATACATTGCTATAGATGCTCTTTATCGATTTCAACAATTTACCTCTAACACCTAGAGTTTCTAAAATAGAAAATAATTTTGATCTATCCACCGAATCAAATGCCTTTTTGTAGTCAATAAAGGCCACATAAAGCTTTTTACGTTTCATACTTAAATATTTAGAGACTATTGATTGCAAAATAAAAGCATTATCAATAGTACTATATCCCTGTCGAAAGCCAGCTTGGGATTCACATAAGATATTGCATGCATTAACAAAAAATGTCAATCTTTTTGATAATATACTTATATACAGTTTACTGAATCCATCTATCAAGGAAATACCTCAGTAGTTTTCAGGGTCGGTTACGGCCCCTTTCTTATGTAAAGGTAATATAACAGATTTAGACCAGTTATTCGGAAATTCACCAGTGCTGAATATTCTGTTAAAAAGAATTCTGACTTAAGGTAATAAAACTTGAATGCCATACTTAAATTGAGTAACGACCATATTTCCGACTTGACCTTTATTTGGGTTTAACTCATTAATAGCCGATATAATTTCATTATCCGTAATCGGACTATCAAAAATCTCAGCAGAAAAATCATGTGTTGCTGGTTCGTTTTCGTGCAATTCATTTTGCAATGCTATTAACTCATTATCGGGAGCAATTGAAGCATAAACACCTTTGAAATGGTCAAACCAAGTTTCCAACGATATAGAGACGGTCTGTTTGTTTACTTTTGCCAATGTTCTAATATGACACCAAAAGGCTTTTGTGTCGTTTAGACTGTTTTCAATATCGTTTATAGTTTTAGTCCTGTACAAATCCTTTTTAGTTCGACAAAGCGATTTGTAATTATTTTTTTATTCTAGGTAATTTTGTAAATTTGAATCTGATTTATATTTCCTATATTCTCTGAGAGATCTGTTTTTAAATGTATTAAGGGAACTGCATTCCTTGTCATACCATGCATGTTGATTAAACTTTTTTATATTAGTTTTCTTATGAACTTTTGCGTGTTCACTGCATTGTAATACAATGTTTTCAAAAGAAGATACAACACTATCAATATTGGGTTCACTTTGTAAATTTTCATCCATATAGTCAAAGTCACCTCTCTCAAAAAACTCCATTAAATTGCGCTGATAAAGCGAAATACTATTTTCATCAAATTTATAGAAACATTTGGTTACATTATAAGGTTGCACATCTAATACATTTCGACTCGCCGATTGATCAAATATACGTTGTCCTAATAATTTCAATTGTAGAGGCAAATGATCACTATTTGACAAGGACTCTATACTGAAATCACAAATAACATTTAAAATGTTTTCAGATACAACAAAATAATCAACCACGCTACATCCGTTTGCGTTAATAAATGTAAAATCGCCAATGTTTTTATCTGAACCGTATCTACCATTAACAATAAGAAAAGTAAAAACATTACAAAAATTTACTAAGTCACTGCCAGAACGGTTAATAACTTTATCCATATTACTTCTCTGTTCCATGGAAGAAGCAACGCTGTCAAAAAGGTCAGAAAACTCATGGAACTGTGAAACATCAGGAAGCAAGCTATTCTCTTGAAGTGATCCTGTACGAGCGTTCATATCGCCACAAATAATAATTTCAGAGTCTCCAAATTCATAATGGTAGCTCAAAAATAGATTCTCTAAAATAGATATGCCAGCAAAATCTTCATTATTATAAAAATTTGACTTCTCCGGTGGGATATATATAGAAATCAAAATGGTGTCTTTATTAAATGTAAGCATGTCTTTGTTTAGTTTTAATACAACTCCAAAATTAAAATCATCTGCAACTCTTGTTACATATTTAGAAATACAATCTTTAACTAGTATTAATACACCACCGAGATTCCTACCCCCTTTCGTAGAAGTCTTTGCTGGACAAACAAAAATCGAAAAGCCTGGCAATGAATTAGTAATATCATCTATACAATCTTCTTTCAACCATGTTTCCTGTAAACAAACAATATCATATTCTTTTACATAATTAACAAAGTCAGGGGTTTTAATTTTCCCATATAAACCACAAATATTCCATGATAAAAATGAAACAAATTTTGTATTATCAGATTTATGCGACTGGCCTCGGCCACATCCCTATTCCACATTAGACTGCTGGGCAGGTAAAGACGCGGCAGCATCAACATACATGCTATTAGAATCATTAAGCTGAGTGGAATTGGGATGTACCCGTTGATCTGTAGCATACCTCTGGCGTCTGTTAGGCTGGCCATTGTTTGATTTATGGAGAATATGCAACTTTCCATTCTTGAAATATCCCTTTTTACCAGAATCATTCAGACGTTTCAACTCAGCCCTTTCAAAACTCGTAAGAACATTAGACACCCTAATGTTCTTATGACGAAGGACATCCCTAGCCTTAAAAATGCCATACTTATATTCAACATTAGATAACTTGGCAATGACCATTCTAGACTGGTTATGCTGTGCTGTTCCAACTCGTCTTGCACTGATAATAGGATCCCGATCATAATTTTCATTAGGGTAAGCAATTCTGAGAATTTCATCTTTAACTTTCGACTTTAATTGATCAATCGACTCATCAGACTCTTCATTCAGTCCAAACACACGTATCTCATTTTGACGTAATTCCCTTTCAACATAGTTTAAACGATCTTGTAACACATCTATTTCGTCACATTTTTTCTCAAAGTTATAAGAAAGTGCTGCAATATCATTTTCTATTGTATCATTAGCATGTCCGATATATTCAACTTTATCATTCAACTCCGAAAATCTAGCCTCCAAACCAGCTTGCTTTAGTTCAATGTTAATAGCCTGTGATTTAATTGCCGCAATATCGTGTTTTATAGACCCAATTTCTAATTTCACAGCTGAAACTTCGCTGATTACAGTTTCAATTTGCTTGGACATTGACGCATTAGACGCTTCAATAGCCTCCAATATTGTAGCTGTGTCGGTAGAAGGCCCGGGATTCAGTTCGACGTCAGCCGATAACATAAGTAGCCTCTGCGAATATTGTTGATACAGACTTGAAAAACAGTACTCATGATCGACACAATGTGAATCACAATATGACTCAGACGACGATACACTCCAGACCATGTGTTGATAGTATAGTGCTGCCTGGCACCCTTGAATAGCATAGAGAGCAACGCTCCAGCAGGACAGCACAATAAGTATAACAAACAGGGTTGAAAATACTCGATAATGAATATCAATTCAATTCGTTTATTTATACATTTCAGGCCTCCAGCCTATTGTACATACATATTACAAACATGATATATAAACAATTGTACAGTGATGGTCAAAGGAACAAAATAACATGTAGACAAGATTACAAGAAGGAAATAATAGAATATGTCATAAACAGAAGACATTATTTTTGGCTTTTTATACTAGAGGTATATAGGCCAGCACTGCCTGGGAGGAGACGTGTCGCAAATGTTTGTGTCACGTCACCTTCCATTCAGGTCATGCCTTTAGATCCAAATATGAAATTTTAAGGTGATTCTTTTACAGTTCCAAAATAAGTTTTCTTCTCTGTAGTGAATGATAAATATATTGGGATATGTTTTTTATTATTAAATCATTTTTGCTACTTAGCAGCATATGTAATTTATGTTTATTGGGTTTATCGGTACCATCAGTACTTTGGTTGCAAACACGGTTTAATGCCTTGGGTGAAAATGCTGAACCACCACGAAAGAGTCCAATGCGAACTCTGTAGCAGTTAATGTCTACACCCATTATTACGTCTCCTTTTGTGATGACTCGGCCAGGTATACCGTCGGTGTTGTTATGGCTAATTGAGAGAGACGGTCGCTCCAAATCACGTGCTCTAGAACCGGTTCTACAACCTCACCCAATAAGCTATTTATAGAATGTCCTTTCCGCAACAGATAATCGTTCAAAGTTCATAAAAGCCGTTCATTCCAAGCTTCTCAAATTCTGACAAATGTCCGTCGACTAAAAACTAACCTCCAGCCAAAAAATCCACACATAAGTCCGAATCCTTTCCACTCTAATTAGAAATAAATCGACAGTGGAAGACGACCATCTTTACCCCATGACATCACGTGCACCCATATGATCAGAACTGGACAAAAATGCTTCCGAGTCATCATCCCATATGCATATCCAGTCAAAATTGAAATTTGACACTTTAGGCTTCACATATGATCCATTTTGAAAGAATTTCTCAAAGATTTGTCCTATTTTTTCAATGTCGGCCATCTTGTCTAACAAAAAACAAATGATTTATGGATCGCGAAAAAGAGTAGCACTTAGAACATCCATGCCAAAAGTGACCAAGCTCTTCAAGCTAAGAAAGTACTTGAAATCTTGTTTTTACACTTTGGCGGCCATCTTGGATGACGTAATTATCAAACTTTGACGATAAATGTTCTTGAGTGATCATCTCGTCGATATCTTCAATTTGATATATCACATGACCATATTTGGTCAAAATTGAAATTTGACCCCTATTTGACCCCTCTTACCCCATCCAATTTTGAACCCAAACTGACCGAACTGTATATTCTAAAAGAGAATTCTCACCTGAACACTTCTACAAAGTGTGGTCAAAATCGGTGTACAGGTTCATGAGAAAAAGATTTTTTTTCCAAAATTGACCTACTTTCGATGGCAGCTATCTTGGATTATCGAACAGCGCCATTTTGTCAAATCTGAAAAAGTATCACGCATGGATTATATGTGATGTTTGATAAATATTGTTTAAGCGGTTCGTGCTAAGGAGATGCTTTAAGGGGGAATGCTCCAGTTTTTCGGAACACTCGGTCATTACTGTAGTAAATTAAATGTTTCGTACCAATATGTTTCGCTACCATATTTTCAATAATATAACACGTCATTAAAATTTACCATTTTCGACGGTAAAAGTGTATTTATTATGTGAAACTGATTTCCTCAAGATGGAAATCGATTATTTAGAGCAAGACAGTCGTAAGTGTGTATGCAGTTACCACTGTTTTGAGTCGTTTTATTCATGTGTAGCTGATAAAAATTGCTGCAATTCACTATTAAGTGCGCTGACCTATACATTTTCTCTTTGAATTATTACCAGGTCATGTTGCTTAATACAATGAGGGAGTTTTATCAAATTCCATTATGTAGAACTTGAAATATTTCCGAAAATATGCAAATTTTGACATAAAACACTCCAGCTTCGTTGATCTAACCGAACACGCAAGCATGCTGTTTTATACATTTATTCGTTTAAAATAGCACACATTTTGGGTTCTCTGTTCTTATTAAATGTAAGACGTTACTTTAAATCCGTTTTTTTTTTTGGACTTAAAGATGAATATACAGCAATTTATTAGCATTTTAGTGATCCTGGACAGGTGCAAGAAATTGTGCATTTTTTCGCTCTATGGGTATGTGAAACGAATGCCTATAAAATTCAAACAAGATCGCTGACCATCCATTTGTATTTTATTTTTCAATTGGTAATAACATGTTATTTCAACATACAAAATATAAATAAATTCTATTATTGGGAAAACATTTAGGAATCTGGAGCATTCCCCCTTAAATATTCGAAAAATAACCTTTTGGCGGCCATCTTGGATTACGTAATTATCAAAATTGGACAAATATGCTGCAGAGTGATCGTCTCATCAATATCTACAATTTGATATATTACTTGACCATATTCGGTCAAAATTGAAATTTTATGAAAAATATGCCGAAAATAGCAGAAGGCCTATAACTTTTTTAAATGAAAAAATCAATCAAGACATGCTGCGACAAATTTGTAGAACAAAAAAATTCAACATGTCTGCATCTATCAACTGAAGAACAGAAATGAAATCGGTTGAACAATTAGAAAATTATGAGCATTTTTGTTTAATTTTCCGCATTTTTTGGTCGAAAACATGATGATGATGATGATGATGATGATGATGATGATGATGATGATGATGATGATGATGATGATGATGATGATGATGATGATGATGATGATGATGATGATGATGATGATGATGATGATGATGATGATGAGATAACGATGATGATGAGTGTGTACCATATTCGGAACGAATGTGGTACATTTTTCATCCGAATATGGTACAAGTTTGTACCATATTTGGTCAGGCATTTTACCCCAAAACTGCAGATACGTATATGGTACAATTAGACAGTTGTACCATATTCGGCCGAATATGGTACAAATTTGTACCATATTCGTTTTTGTACCAAATACGGTCCGACATAGGTCTAACCCTGATGTACCGGTATCTGCATATATGCAAATTATATGTACGTGAAACAGTGTTGCACTAACTAATGGGTTTGCCTTTTCACATGAAGCAGTTTTTAACTTGATCGGCTTGGTTTAATTAACCGATTCTGTGGAATTAACTAATTTCAAGGTCAATAACTACAATTAAAACAGAAACATGAAAGTTTTTAAATAAATCAACCTGATTAACAAACCTTCGAACTCCAACATGCACTAGTATGTCCTTACGCAATGAACCTGACGCAGAAACTTGTCTTGGCTTACAAAGATGGTAATCACTTGCCGTTGCGCCTCAATAGAGTTGCTTGATGAAAATAATAGCTATAACAAAAGACTACAAAATAAATGTACATAGAATCATATTATAATTAGCTAGAAACTGTTTTTAACCCTTTCCCAAACAAGACCTGGTTTTGACGTCCCTAATAGAAAAGGCTTGGGAAAACATTGAGACAAAAGAAGAAACTGCTGATAACCAGCAGTTTCTCCTTTTGTCTCAATATTTTCTTTGCTATGTTGTACACAAATTCTATCTTACATAAGGTCCATTTGTCGTCTGCAGCAGCTTTTGAAATGGAAATTTTGAAAATTTGTCGTTTGGGAAAGGGTTAAAAATGCTATTAGAAATACCGAATTTTCTACTAAAGCAATATACTTTCGTGATATGGGGGTCGGTTCGAACTATCTGTCCTACAGCATAAATCCAGATAAACGTGTACGTACATCGGGTACATGTACTATGTAATGCAGGTTTCGTGTCTGATTTTAAATGATACGGTTTTATACTATTGGCTCAATAGACAACCATGATCTGAATATTCTGAAGGAATTTTGCACTAGTTGATGTTCCGTAGGGACCGTCAATTGATTTTGTGACTTTGAAGGGAAATGATCCTTTCTAAATCTTTATATTATTACCATTTCATTACTGCTCTGACTTTTGATGAAACAGTCGAAGATATGTTTAACCAAGTTTCTTCATCAGGACGTCAAGCATGCTATGGCTTGTACTGTGTCTATAGTTTCCTCAGAACCATCGCTGAAGGTTATCATCTATGGAAAAATATGTTACAAAATATAGACCTACCATATATTGACATGAGATACTCTTCCTAGGTATCTACTCCAGTGTCCACTAATTCAATAGCAGACTTTAGAGCTCACTTAACTTTCTGTTAGTGACAAATTAAATGCGGAAATGCCACATTAGCACGGGACAGTGTCTAGACGAATATATGTGTCGTGTTGTGAGAGCAAACTTGTAAAAGCTTAAAGTTATTCGTCGCTCAAGAGGTCCCTGGTCCGATTACGCCAAGCGACAAAAATCCTCTCAGACAAAACTGACTCCAACCAATGGTTTGATAGTCGTTTAACTATGTGGGCGAGCAGCTGGAGGCTCGGAAATGTTATGGTAGCACATGAAACGACATGAATACATGTTAGGAATTCCATGTGCCGCGATATCGTAGCAGTTAGTAAGAGGTGCTTGTAAAGAGGTATTTTTAACACACATATCCATCAAACAATGAATTATCTTCCATTGTAAATTCTGCCACACGAATATTTTCACTGTAAGAGTATTAGCATCGTAAAATTGTCAACCTTTTCTTGTCAGGGATGTGCTGGTTTCACTTTGTATTTGCAAGAACATTATCTTTTTAAACACCTGAAAAGATCATTCATTTCTCGCCAAGAATCGAATCGTTTACACGTCGTCTACGTCGGAGGCACAACCTAGTTGATCAAGCTGGATAATGGTCGTGGAGACCAGTTATAAATGGTTACGTGCAACAATCACCATTAGCAGTGGGTTTTCCTGATGAAAACGACGTATTGATATCAAAACATGTTTTGCTAGATCTTGCAGTCTTAGCAGATTTCTTTACCGGTGTAGCATCCTCGATATTTGATTCAACCCCAGTTTTCACGCAAAATGGATAAACGTGTTATCTTTTAAATAAAGCGTGATTTGGTTGTGCTCTTTAAATATAAAATTCGACGAAATGTGTCCTTGGGAAATTAATAGAATTCAATTTTATTTAGTTCTTTCTTAGCATGAACTGTTTTACATGTACATTTACCTTACCTGTTGTTCGTGTCTTTAGAATCGAGGCCCCTTAATATTGCACGATCGTTTATTATACGGACATCAAGTCCTTTATTTTGAAAAAAGGGCTGACACTAGAACTGTCACAAAGCGGACAAATACCCCCCCCCCCACACACACACACACACACACAAAATTTGGAAGGTCAAACGGTTCTTAAGTTGGAGCAAAGAGGCGTTTTTTTTTTTTAAAAGTCCAATCGTTTCCTTGATATTTGACCTATGTAACACAAAAACAATAAGGCACCTTCTTGGGCCAGGGGTAACAATTATGTAATCTTTTATCATCCTAGGTCAAAGGGTTCTTGAGTTAGAGCACGGAAACGGGTGTAAGCAAAGTCCAATTGTGACCTTGACCTTTTACCCAAAAACTATAGGGCACATTATTGGGTCAAAGACAACATCCGTGTAAAGTTTCATGACCCTGCACCTTATTGGGTCAAAGACAACAACTGTGTAAAGTTTCATGAAATAAAGTCCAATTATGACCTTGACCTTTGACCTTCTTGACCCAAAAATTACAGGGCACCTTTTTGTGTCATGGGCAACACTTTTTACAGTTTTATGGTCCTGGGTCAAACGATTTTCGAGTTAGAGCACGGATATGAAGAAGCCTAAGGTCGGATGGACGGACGGACAGACACGGTTAAACCAATATACCCCCGCCCCCTACTTCGTTGGTGTGGCGGTATAATAACTTTTTTACTGTGAGGACCACATTATTTTCGTCCTGGGAGATTTACAAATAAATAGCATCGGGAGTCAACTAACATATTCAATCCATCGGAAATGGATTTTATCAAAGTGTCTGTCTGTGGAAGATATTTGTGGGGATAAATAGATGATTCACTAATTTGTCATCTAGACACGTTAACCCATTACCAAACGGCAAAATTTTAGACTTGTCCAAATTCAAAGATGATGCAGACGACACTTTCAATTAAATAAAATATAAAGATTTTGGGTATTTGGGGGGTAGAAAACATTGTGAGAATCGAAGAAATTGCTTGTCATAAGCAATTTCTTCATTTTCCACAACGTTTTCCAAAGTCATGATCTTATAGTGAGTCAAAAAGAGTCAATGTGTGGTAATGGGTTAAGAATTGATTTGCTTCGTTCTTTCCTAGTGAATAAAACAGATAAATGTTTCTGTGAAAATGTATCTAGAAGAACACAGTCTGTAATTTGACTAGGCCTATGTATGAAGAATTCGTGTTTTTTTAACGAACCATTTTAGAGAATTTGGTGGGGTCTCTCTCCCCGCATAAAGGAAAAACACCGTTTGAAACGCGACCGCATTAAAGTATTTGCTTATTATAACATTATTATAGTATAAGAAGGATATCGACTGTTTTCCATGATATGTAAACCATAAATCTTTGGTTGTACTGATTAATATAATTATAATAACCTCAAGTATAAACTGCCCCATGAGTATTCAAGGGGCATAACACTCATTAAAGAACGACGGTGAATGTTCTTTTAGCGTAATTACGAGTTCTTCAAATGTTGGACATGCAACATGCAAATAACATAGTCCAATCCAATCCACACAAATGAAAAATTATTGTTAACAAGACAATAAGTGTGTCTTTTCCCAGAACTGTAATTATACCAAACTTTGTTTATGAGATTAAGATGACCAGTGGGAGTTAAGGTGAGAAAGCATTATTTTATTGAACTATCTCTTCTTACATTTAGATTATAATTTCGTTTTGTTCACGCGTATTTGTGAGATAAGTCTATTCTCTTTAGCGAGTAAGTTCTTACAAAACACGTTAGCGAGTGACATGGACACCACCATCAAATTGAGTCTCTCACATTTGACGTACATATTTGTGAAAGTCTAATTGGTTCTGTAAATACAAAGTCCTATTATTGTTGTCATGTCGGGTTGTCGGGATCCCCTCTTTGCATTTACACCGAGGCTTGGAAAATGACTGCGAATGTTATCTATTATTTAATTTAGTTCTTATTTAGCTATGGATAAATGACCTGACAGAGCGTCTCTATCTATTAGCTAGAAATACTCTGTCATGTCATTTATCATGAGCTATACTAGTATTACCTGAATAACGACACTTTTGCATTTCCAACAAATCTTGAATTCTATTTCTTGGTAATCAGCATATTCAGACCTGAACACACCATCGGAATACCAAAAGCAATCTCGCAAAATGAGGTAAAACTGGTGGCAGAAACGCGTCATTGTTATTTTTGGAAAATAGAATGACAAGGCGTGTTCATGTAGCTTCAAAGGCACATACAATCGGTTCATTAATTGCTTATTTATATTTCCATGCCATCTATTTCTACCCAAAAGCTATGTAAAATATATGAATGGTTTCAAGAAAATAAAGAGTATCTGTTGGCTGGTATCAAATAGATAATATCTGGGTATGGAGAGCAACCGACAAGAGGAACTAGAACTGTCACAGGATGTGACCTGATACCCCCACACAAGCATTCAATACAAAAAGGGCAATAAGTTTACCAAGTTTGAAATTGATAGCACTAATGGTTTAGAAGATATGGTCCAGACAAAAATGCAAGGGTACAACCAACAAAGTGCAATAACTGTAAAAGGTTGGCATGCCAGAGTAACAATTCTTGTACATGACACTTCTGCACAATGAAACGTATTAGTGTACCAAGTTTGAAGTTGTCAGCACTTATGGTTCAGAAGACATGGTCCGGACAAAATTAAAAGGGTAAAAACAACAAAGGGCAATCACTCAAATTGTAGGCATGGCAGAGTAACGGGTATTGTACATGGCACTTCTGCACAATGAGATGTATAAGTGTACTAAGTTTGAAAATGCTAGCAGTTATGGTTGTGAAGATATGGTCTGAACAAAAATGTAAGGGTACAAACAACAAAGGGCAATAACTCAAATAGTAGGTATGGCATAGAAATGGCTTTTATACATGACACACTTCCACACAATGAGAACTATAAATGTACCAAGTTTGAAATTGCTAGCGCTTATAGTTTAGAAGATATGGTCCGGACAAAAATGCAAGGGTACAAACAGCAGAGGGCAATAACTGAAACAGTGGGTGTGGCAAAGTATTGATTATTGTACACCACACTTCCCCACATTCAGATCTATATGTGTACCAAGTTTGAAGATGCTAGCACTTATGGTTAAGAAGATATGTTCCCGACAAAAATGCAAGGGTACAAACAACAAAGGGCAATAACTCAAAAAGTGGGCAAGGCGGAGTAACAATTTTTGTACATGACACTTTCCCACATTGATATCTATAAGTGTACCAAGTGTGAAGATTCTTGCACTTATGGTTTAGAAGATATGGTCGGACCCAAAATGTAAGGGTACAAAAACAAAGGGCAATAACTCAAATAGTAGGTATGGCATAGTAATGTCTTTTATACATGGGACTTGCCCACAATGAGATGTATAAGTGTACCAAGTTTGAAGTTGCTAGCACTTATGGTTTAGAAGATATTATGTTCCGGACAAAAATGCAAGGGTACAACCAACAAAGGGCAATAACTCAAAAAGTGGGCGTGGCAGATTACAATTCTTGTACTTGAGACTTTCCCACAATAAGATCTATAAGTGTGCAAAGTTTGAAGTTGGTAGCATATATGATTTAGAAGATATGCTCTTGAGAAGTATTTTGTCCACGGACAGACAGACATACATACAGACAGACAGACAGACAGGTTGATTCCAGTATACCCCCTAAAACATTCGTTTTGCGGGGGTATAATAAAGACATTCTAATTCAAATCAAAACCTTATGTAATGTGTTCTCATTGGAATTGTCTCTACGATTCATCGAAGTAGTCATAACGCAGGAGTTAATTGAAATAATCATAGTTTGTTTTTTGAAAATTCTTTATCCAATTTATCGCGATTGGAATGTGCCGAGAGTAGTCCGATATTTGTGTTAACGTGATCTACTGGGCGTTTACTCTCTTACGAACAGAGCGTATTCTCCCTACATTCCATTTCGATAGAATACTCTCTGTTCTCGCGGGGTCGTTTCACGTCTAATCTCTGGGCCTTGGCGGGATTTCGGTATCCAATCGTCGCCAATATACTCATAAACAATCGAAATTTCTGATACAAGAAATGATTGGCTAACGCTTCAAATTACCAGCTTCCGCCAAAAATAGAAGCGACGTAATGTATACGTAATCAAACCAGATCAAACTGAAAGATTTTGATTCGATAATTCAAATGTTACCGGCTTCAGCCAAAAATAGAAGCGACGTAATGTATACGTAATGATCATGCAAGATAAAACTGAATGATTTTGATTCGATAATTCAAATGGTGTGCTATAATTAGATTATGACGACCAAATAGGCTGTTGGCGTACCGAAAACTGCAGAGGTCATATTTGATGGTTTAATCAATAGAGCTCGGCATGGAGAGTACTGGGCGTTATGAAACTGTCTATTACAAACATGTATTATAAGCTACGTGACACAAGAGGCGTTGAAAATAATTAGATGGTATTAAGTCCGAGTAAATGTTATTTCTCGGTTACTGGATCAACGCTGGATATCTGACGCCCACACTTAAATGGATCTGCCAAATCCAGGAGACAAGTCTAGCATATTTGATAACGAGGAAAATTGTCTCAATAACCCGACAATTTTCCTTACTTCCAAATTCAAATATCTCATGTTAAGAATTCTTTTGGACAATTTAAAACAGTTTTGAATATTTCACATGACTTTGTAGCAACAAAACCGTTCTTTTACCAGATTCAAAGGTGATGGAGTTTTCAGAATGATTGTTAATAAGTATCAAATGCATGGACAGCATTGAGAGAAAGGTGAAAATATTTCCACGCGTTTCCCTCAATTTGGGACGTCAAAGCCAGTACGTGTCGGATAATTCAATGGTTAAAGACCCATAAGTTTTAAAAGCAGATATAGAATCTTTTTTTCAGATTGGTATTATGTTCTTTAAAACACCTTGATGGATGTAAGTTTGTAATTGACTCGTCAATTTACCATTTACCCTACAATATAATATTTTGATATTCTCTAGAGAAAGCATAGGACAAGAAGGCGCGATTTTCTATGTCGTAACAATCATATTTTATGAAGATTAATGGCATGCGCGTGTGTGTTGTGGTGTTATTATCTTGTTTGATACACATTTTGAATTTCAATCTATGTAAACATGTTTCTGGTCTTGGCTAGATTATATCGGTCCTGTTCTTTATTGATGTCAAACGCTATATCGTGTTTTAGCAGGTAACATTGGAATTACATTATGTAATGGATGGTCCGGAAATATAAATGTAATTATGTTGTTGACTGTGATGAAATAGCTTTCACTTCAAACGGCCTTTTGTAGAAATACATTTTCACCTAACGCATTTTAATCATACACTGCCAACCTTTTTCGCAAGCCAAGAGTTCTCCATAGCTTTCGAAGATGATTGTCGAAGAAAGTTATAACATTCTCTAGATATTTGGATCTTGTTCGAATGCAGCATTAAACCCAAATCAATCAAACAATCAAAACATATATCAACAAACCAACCAATTAGTAACACATTGGTGATCAATATAGGTTCGACCACAAGATCTTAAGATTCTCTTGCAAGCTTTATTGGATTTTTTTTTCGCCAAATCGACATTATCAAATTTTAATTCAATTCCAATTTTCCCGCAACTGGATTAAAGCCATTATCTCTAGAACTGCTAGCAATTTCCTTGTACTTTGAATTGTTAAATGTGATGATATGGGCCATATGGGAACCTTGAATTAGTTTAGAATCTGTTTTCTGTTCCGTGTATAGTGAGCAACAGCGAAATTACGGCGCTTTGTGAAAATGGGACGGAATATATATTATTACTGTAGGACTTGTGAGTTATGGTAAAAAGTTAAAACCGGACTAATCCGAGTCTTCTCTGATGTAAATACGCTCTTTGATATTTTGATTTTTCGCTATGTACATAGCGAAAAATCAAAATATCAAAGAGCGTATTTACATCAGAGAAGACTCGGATTAAAACCGGACTTGTATCTTATGAGCTAGATACATGTATAAGATATACACTAGATCTATAGCGGATGAAACTTTCATCTATGTATGTGAATTTCAACATTGATATTATAGTTTGAATCGCTTTTATTCGCAAAACGGTTAACCTTGTTTATATCATTATACAACTCAATTAATCTTAAGTATTTTGTGATAAGAAGAATAAAACGAAGAAACATTGACTTATTATTGAATTTAAAGCTTTTTCTGAATTCTTGAGCGCGTATACATTTTTTTTTTTAAAAATGATGTACGCTTTGCAAAGGTTAACTTAAAGGGGGACGAGCTAGGCTGTCGAAAATGCAAATGGCACAATAATTACAAACCAGAAATAACGTATGAAATTACCAACCTGAAGGGGTAGATCATTTATTTCCATTGTTACCACTCGTCGAGCTTTATTAAGTATTAAAATCCAAGTCAATTAATAACATCCTGGTCGTCCTTGTTTTTGTTTTATAACGGCTACATATGCCCAACCTTCAAAAATCAATTACATCAGAGATACGTCATCTGTGCTCAGCGAGATTTAACACACCGTACAACCGGCTGCGTAGAAAGTCAGCGAAGACAGATTCGGCATTTGATGTCATGTGCATGGTAGGTCAAATGAATGTACTTTTATAAATAAACGAACGGATCTTTGGTATTCTATAGTTGATAAATACGCGTATAAATGTTCAGTGCTTGTACAAAATAAACCTTTTCACGTAATCCTCGCAAATAAGGTCACAGTCATCGACACAGCCGGTTGTACGTTGTGTTAATAACGCGGAGGTGTGTCTCGTTGACCTTGACCTTGTCTTGTTTTGAAGTAAAAATAGAATGTGTAAACACGCTTGTAAAGGATTGATCTATAGCAAAGAAAGATGTTTTTTCGCCGAGATTGAGGTTTTTGTGCATTGCTAATTGTTTTTCCATGCACAAATATGAGTTCCCGAACAGTTTGGAAGCATAAAAACATAGAATGAGCCCCTTTAATGAGCCCCGTTAAAAACGTTGCGTTATCCATTATGTGACACAGGCACACTGATAATTACCGCAACAACAAGTTCCGTGCCTGGAGGTACGTCGCCGGACTCAGACAATTGTCAATTGATGAAGGATAAATGGCGGATTGACAGGATATAGTCTAGATACTGCACGCCTACACATTAGGGTATTGTATCCCCTAATGAGATCCGCGCGACGTCGGAATTATTCGGGCGAAGTCGAAAACATTCCGCGGTGGAATCTTCCTCCGCCGAATGTTTACGACCGCGCCCGAATAGGTTCGGATACGTAACGACGCCGCTCGAAAAAATCCGATGTTTTATTAGGCTAATCTAAAAATGGCCACGTTCTACCTTAACAAATCTTCTTACTGTACAAGACCACGCTTGTCCTTGAAATTAGTCGTCAACATTCAAATATGATGCAGATGACAAATTTAAGTGGATTCTTCTTTTTTTTTTGCAGAAATCGTTGTGGGTAATAAAGAAACTGCTTATCACAAACATTATTTTTGTTTTCCACAATGTTTTAAAAATCTTTTTTCAGGTGGGGCGTCATAAAGCGTCAATGTTTTGGAATGTGTTTCACCGTTACCCTCTACTGCTGTAAATTCCCTACTTGGGGGAAGATGTATGAACACAGACATTGGTAAATTAATGAAGGAAAAGCGGCGGATTTACTAGATAACTTCTAGATTTAACCCTTTCCCAAACAAGACCTGGTTTTGACGTCCCTAATAGAACAGGCTTGGGAAAACATTGAAACAAAAGAAGAAACTGCTGATAACCAGCAGTTTCTCCTTTTGTCTCAATATTTTCTGTGCCATATTTTACACAAAACACGTCTTTATTATCATCATTTTTGTCGTCTGCAGCAGCTTTCAAATTGGAGCAATCTAAAATTTTGTCGTTTGGGAAAGGGTTAATGCAGGCCCACACACTAATGATTGTCTGAACACAACAATTCCTATCAGTCTGTGCTAGCCGCGAGTGGCGATCGCAATGTCTCTTTTTAAATATAAATAGGACCATGGCCATTTTTAAAGACCAAAAATGCCAAATTCTTGTTGCTTTTGACAAAAATGAATAACTTACGCAATTTAAATTCTTACATTTCCATTGTCACCCATTGAATTGCTTGTTCTGGTCTTCAAAATAAATTCAAAATGGATTTTTTTTTCACAGCAAAATATTATTTCTATGTGCGCTACACCTCTGTAAAACATATTTGAACTGTCGTTAAACTACCTACCACAACTTAACCCTTTCACAAACAACAAAGTTTTAGGGTTGTCCAATTTGAAAGCTGCTGCAGACGACAAAATGGATGTAATTAAAAGTAGAATTTGTGTTAAATTTGACATAGAAAATATTGAGACAAAAGGAGAAACTGCTGATTATCAGCAGTTTCTTCTTTTGTTCAATGTTTTCCCAAGCTGTTACTATTAGGGACGTCAAAACCAGGTCTTGTTTTGGAAAGGGTTAATGAAATGAAATTTATTAAAACGAATATTGCTATTTTTCATACAACATCTTTTAGAACAGTTGGTGCATGTGATTCTTAACTTTTTGTAATGGCGGTATATTTTGTTTCTCATATGCAACATCTATCAATTTTTGTCTAAGATTTACGATCTAGTAATGGGTTGTAACGCCCACTTTGCCGGAAACGAGATTGAATGAGAATCAATTGGATTAATGCAATCATTACACTGAATATTGACAATATCGAATAATAGAACCGTGTCAAGTTTATTGCTTATTTTACATTTGCTGTTGAGTGCTTGCCTTAACCTGTTACCACAAAGCGATTCTTTTTGGCTCCCTACAAGAAAAAAAAGCTTTGGAAAACAATGTGGAAAATGAAGAAATTTCTTGTGACAAGCAATTTCTTCTTTTCCCACAATGTTTTCTATACAAAAAGACCTAAAAATGTAAAATTTTATTCATTCAAAATTGCCGTCTACAACATCTTTGAATTTGACAAATATAAAACTTTCCCATATGGTAATTGGTTAAATACATTAGCTGGGATGAAGTAAATGCCACTCGTGACAGTATAGACCAACATGGATCATGATCAGTGCAGCTTTCAGACAGTTGCTAGAGGTTTTGGTAAAGATGTACCAGACCATTACAGATTTAACTCAGACTGTGTGTATGTGCAGGCCGATCTGGATTCATTTTGGCCTCGAGTGGCAAAAGGGACCATTTCCCGTATATCAGCACACCCATTTTCCTTTGTCCATCATTTAGACTGTCAGTTCTATTCATCAGTGCATCACTAGACGGATTGTTGGAGAAGAAATGAATGACAGAACCACGACATGAGGTCTTGTCAGTCTGGTCCTTGAGAGCAGATTTTCAGTCTACCGTATTAGATAGAGTCTGTATATATAGCAGATTCTACGCGAAATAAACATTCAAATGCGCACAGACTCTATCTGACTTAGTGTACATACGCGGATTTAGAGGGGGGCGGAAGCGGCGCGCGCCCCCCCTAAAATCGCCAGATTTTTTTTTTTTTTGAAAGGGGGGGGGCTATCAAAGAACAATTAAGTCAAAGTTAGAAATTTCATCGAACTTAAAATAATCAATTTATGACAATGACTCTGATAATGTCGGTGTTTTCCCATTTTCTTTGGCTGATAGGCTATGTAGTAAGACCGACGCCAGTGTGTGTTCAAAGGGGGGGGGGGGGGTCTGTTTTGTCAAATGGTCAAATAAAAGCGACACCCGGATGGCGCTATTTAATTTGGTTTATCAGCATCGTATAACCGGGCAATCGGCCGAGACCTTGACAAGCGCCTGCATGGAAAAGATAAAATTGCAAAATGTGAACGACAAATCTATTTATCAGTATGATACGACGACATTCAAATGACAGAAAATAGTAAAAAACATCGGCGATTTGTACAAAGTGGGTAATATTAATATGATCGCCGACAAGTAGTCACTGAGGCTTAACCGATTTCGTTTTAAACAGCCCTCGAATTGTGGATATATTTTACCTTTAAGCAGTTAAAGGCCAACATCCCTCCCCCAACCGTTCCGTTTTTTTTTTTTTTTTTTTTTTTTTTTTTTTTTTTTTTTTTTTTTTTTTTTAACGGAGGCGTCGATTAATCGATGACTTATTTCTAACTACTCTTTATAAACCGTTTTACTCCATCGACGGCGGATCCGGCGTGTACTAGATAGGCCTACAAGTTCTTTGAAAAATGCATTTTTGAGGAAGTTTCTTTTAACATAAAAAACGAAAGTATTCACAGTCAAAGTAAATCTATACAAAAAATAGGTATGCATGTCCCGGAAATTGCGCCATTTTGTCTTTCTTTTAAAAAAATTCAGACACGGATGGAGGGGACACCCCTCCCAAACCCTCCCCAACAGGAAAACGAATATGAAACATGGTGAAAAAACACTAAAAAAACTCAACTGCCTCTGTTGATTAATTGGTGGGTTTAGATATGGTATTGTAATATTAGATATAGGTTTATTTAAGAGGCAAAGAAATAGGTCTGCATGTCCCGGAAATTGCGCCACTTCGTCTTTCTTTTTAAACTAATTCTCCCGGAGAGGGAGGGAACAACCCTCCCAAACCCTCCCCAACAGGCACACCAATATGTATCATGATGTAAAAAACACCCGAAAAATTGTGTCACCTATGATAAATTGTAGATTTAGATATGGTTTATGCAATATACGAGGGTTGATCAAAAAGTAATGTCACAGTGTCTATAGTTTGATTATTCGACGTATTCTTGTACAAATAAAGACTTGTCAATCAAGCTTATCCTATTGGAAACATGTTTTTCTGAATTATTTGAGTATTGTTTATATATCCGAGAAAATAAAATGCAAAAAAAAAAAAAATCTATGTCGTGCATGTGCGCCGCACGCCCTAGACTGTTTGTTTGAAGATTATTATAACTTTATGTTTTATCATTATATCAAAGAAAAATCAAGACAATTAAGCTAATATTTAAATGCTGAGACGTCATGATATTTCTAAGTAATTTTAGAATGTTTCAATAAAATTGGTGCGTTGAAATACCAAATTAAGTCTCATTGAATTCATCACTCACATTCGGGATAATGACAGAATCGGATAAAAGCCCACCACGTGCAATTCTGAATTTTTGCTAAAGGCTTGGAAAATAGCCGATTGAAGCAACAGAGACAATAAATTAAACGGAAAAAACGGGCATTTCAAGAGAGTCTCGTCTACCGTTAGTGCAAGAATTTTTAGGGGTGAATATAAGTCGTTTGAAGATCAAAACGAGCCGAAAGACATGTGGAGCTAGGGAATAACGCCAACGTCCAAGTTGCTTTGCGCTATTTCCGCATCTTAAGCTGAATTTAAGAAGAATTTATCATGTCGACCCAAACCAACTGAGAACAAATTGATTCAAGAAATGCATTCAAAGAATTGCTAAACGAGTTGTTTGTAAAAGCATTTATGAAGTGGGCCGAACGCCACGAATGTTGCATTTAACACGGAGGACGGTATTTTGAGGAGTAGACTAAAATGACGTACGTCAATGACGTCGTGTGTTGTGCGGCGCTGGACACCGATGAGTTATGTTAAAAATGTAGTTTAATTTTGTAATATTACATGAAACTTTATGAAAATTCGTGCATGTATTAAACCAATGTTAATCTTTCGACATGTAAAGTTACATGAGGATACGTTCATAAAATCACCGAAAACAACGTTTGTGACATTACTTTTGGATCATCCCTCGTATAATATAGGCCTATTTAAGAGACGATAAAATAGGTCTGGATGTTCCGGAAATTGCACCATTTCGTCTTTCTTTTTGAAATTTTTCTCACACGGAGGGAGGGGACACCCCTCCCAAACCCTCCCCGAAAATAAAAACCAATATGAAACATGGTGAAAAAAATATCTGATGCCTCTGCGAATTAATTTGTAAGTGTAGATATGATATATCATTATTAGTTATAGGTTTATTTAAGAGGTAAAGGAATAGGTCTATATGTCCCGGAAATTGCGCCATTTCGTCTTTGTTTTAAAAAAAATCTCGCGCACAGGGAGGGAACAACCCTCCCAAACTCTCCCCTACTGGCTCACCAATATGTATCATGGTGTAAAAAACACCCGAAAAATTGTGTCACCTATGATAAATTGTAGATATAGATATGGTTTATGCAATATATGATATAGGCCTATTTAAGAAACGATTAAATAGGTCTGGATGTTCCGGAAATTGCACCATTTCGTCTTTCTTTTTGAAATTTTTCTCACACGGAGGGAGGGGACACCCCTCCCAAACCCTCCCCGAAATTAAAAACCAATATGAAACATGATGAAAAAAATATATGTTGCCTCTGCGAATTAATTTGAAATTAATTTGTAAGTTTAGATATGATATACCGTTTTAAGTTATACGTTCATTAAATAATGAAAACATATCTGCCAGTCTTTTCATACGCAACGTAATTAAGAAATACTTATACATTTACAGAGAACTGCATTTAAGCTTTCATTGTGAAAATCCAGACTGAACGTTCCGTGTGTTACTATGGCAACGTATGATGTCACATTCTCAATGGGTATGACGTCTGACGTTTTTTAGCGTTATTTTCGCTAAGACGGACTTGCATCATGGTATTTATTTAGAATTTAAGTACAGAAAATGTTTATTCAGCATAATTGTCTGATGGTGTTATGTTTTTACTTCAAAACTACATATAAGGTTCTTGTATGTGAAAATACTGAAATCTTCGGCATTGTGATCAAGGAAATTAGGTAAATACAATGATATGAACGGAGGTGTTTACACGCTTTTTAACCATATATTCCTCTGTGATATGTACTATGCTAATTTCAAACATTGATTTGAAACGTGCAGGGAACTTGTGATTGATTATGCTATGCCCCAACATTAAATTTCTTTTATTTAAAGGGTGATGACGTCACATTGTTGACCCCCCACACATTGGATCAGGGGAAAACGTCAAGATTTTCCGGATACAAAGTATTTGATAATGATATTTTCTATTTTTTTAGAGAGCCAAGTGACTTTTACTGTTATTTCATGTTTGTACCTGAGACACAAAATTAACCAGTACAAGGTCAGAATGATTCCATTTTGTTTTCTTGGTTTTTGAGAGGAAATATTGATGAAAATCACTGGAATTTCAGAGTGGAAACCTTTGCAACTTTGTGACAGTGTTGCCATGGCAACGGTTGTCATGCACGGTTCTTGTTACTTTGAAAATAGTTCACATACTTGTTACTTGCATATTAAACATTAAAAATATAATTACACATTCATTACATTGAGATGATAGTGTATTTTCATTATTTAATGAACACCCCTCGTAAGTTTATTTAAGAGGCAAAGAAATAGGTCTGCATGTCCCGGAAATTGCGCCATTTCGTCTTTGTTTTTTAAAAAAAATTCTCGCGCACAGGGAGGGAACACCCCCCCCCAAACCCTCCCCAACTGGCACACCAATATGTATCATGATGTAAAAAAACACCCGAAAAATTGTGTCACCTATGATAAATTGTAGATTTAGATATGGTTTATGCAATATATGATATAGGCCTATTTAAGAAACGATTAAATAGGTCTGGATGTTCCGGAAATTGCACCATTTCGTCTTTCTTTTTGAAAATTTTCTCACACGAAGGGAGGGGACACCCCTCCCAAACCCTCCCCATCACGCACACCAATAGAAACAAGCATTCTGAAGTATTGCAAAACAATACCAAGTCCCCTACCGGCTTTATATAAGTGTTTAGAAAAAGAAGCCCAAAAAATTTCAAAGTCCAGTTGCTGGCATCCGCATCTTCCTCAAAAAAACTGGACCGGAACGAAACTCAACCTTGTTCTTTAACTTATCGATGCGGGTCTACATACCAAAAATCAGCTCAATAGCTGCAAGCATTAAGAAAAAAAGTCTGGAAAACTGTGATTTCCCAGAAATTTTCTAAGTCCAGCATCCGTATCTTCCCCAAAAATCACTGGAGCAGAACGAAACTCAAACTCGTTCTGTATCTCATCAATATGTGCTCATATACCGAAAATCAGCTCAATACCTGCAAGCGTTTAGAAAAAAAGTCTGGAAAACTGTAATACACCCAAACACACTTCCAATTTGTTACTAAAAATAGTAACACTTTTTAATGCCAGATCGAGGCTCTGACCCAATTGAGAGCAAAGCATCCAACGTGCAATGGAAATGAACGGAGGAAAGAAGAAGTTTAAGAGGAATCACACTCCGTTTTGTGATGATTCCTCTGTGAATCTCGACGGGATATCATTGACTGACTTCCAATTATGGTCTTTACTGGCTTTTAAGTCATTTTTGACCCTCCGAAAACGTAGTATCCACGGATCTTTTGAGGACCTAGCCGCCAGGTTCTACTGTCATTTTCATGTATTTAACCCCCTTTCCCCAACAAAAAAATGTACGAAACATGCCATTTTCAGTGTGAAGATGACAATCTCAGTACCGAAAGGCTTATGTAGATAGATAATTCATTATGGTAGATCAATTTGATAATAAAAGCATTGCTCTTAAAGCCCATTTCCAAAACGGCAAATTATTTAGACTTTTCAAGTTTGACAGCGGCTTTTAAACCCCTTTTCTAAACGGCACCTGATTCAATTTGGAAGCTCTTGCAGACAACAGAATGGGCATCTTGAAAGTAGGATTTTGTACGTGCAAGGGCGGATCTAGAGGGGGGTTCGGGATGTTCGCCCCGCCCCCTGGAATAAGCCGAAAATTGAATGTTGACTATATAATCAAAGCGTCATAATTTAACATATCTAAGTCATCATTTGGGCGTGGACCTCCGCCTCCCTGGCAATTTGGATTGCCCCCCCCCCACCCGAAAAAATCCTGGATCCACCCTTGCGTGTGTACATAGAAGTATAGAAAACGTTGAGGCAAAAGGGGAAACTGCTGATTAAAAGTAGTCTATTTCATTAATTTGTCTCTAGAAATGATTTTCGAAACAAGAGGTAGCACAGTTAAGGGCGAATCTAGAAGGGGGTTCGGACCTCGCCTTGAATTGGCCGAAAATCGAATTTTGACTATACAAAGTTAGTACAGTAGGCCTATACATGTATCGTTACACAATTCACAAATTTAAAGCCATCTTCCATCTTATGGGCTAGACCCCCCCCCCCCCTGAAAAAATCCTGGATCCGCCCATGACAGTCAAGACATTAACATTTCTTGTTTGGTAAAGGTTTAAAACATTTTTCTTTTCATTTCTTTTTTAATTTAACACCTCTCAAGAATATTTCAGCCATAAGTTTATTTATAATTGTCCGCGCTCCGAGGCTGGGAATACATCCTGTGACCTGTCCATTATTGGCTCTAATCTAGAGCACAAACACATGCAAAATATTACCGCTCACACTTGGACAGTACTAAGGAGCTCAACTGCTTCTGCAAAATTGATTTTATTTGGTTTTCAAAAGCAGTAGCTCATCCTGAACTTGCATTGTGGTAACGGGCGATGGAGACAGGGTACGAATGATTACAAGCCAAAAAATCTCTTTTTTTCAATCAAAGTTGCAAAAATATTTCTGTAACTCAAAACTCTAATAATTAAAGTAAATGACTTTATAAAATATTCCTAGTACTAAGGCAGAATAATTGAAAAATGCTCGCGTGAAAATAACGACTCGCTGAATGAATTATATAGTAAAACGACCACGTGACCTTTTGTTTGCTCTCATGCATACACAGGTCACGGTTAAAAATTCAAAGTGTGTTTGGGTGTATTTCCCAGTAATTTTCTAAGTCCAGCATCCATATCTTCCCCAAAAATCACTGGACCGGAACGAAACTCGAATTTGTTCTGTAACTCATCAATGCGGGTCTACATACCAAAATTCAGCTCAATAGCTGCAAGCATTAAGAAAAAAGTCTGAAAAACTGTAATTTCCCAGTAATTTTCTTAGTCCAGCATCCATATCTTCCTCAAAAATCACTGGACCGGAACGAAACTTAAACTTGTTCTGTAACTCATCAATACGGGTCTACATACCAAAAATCAGCTCAATAGCTATCCCCGTTTAGAAAAAAAGTCCGGAAAACTAATTCACCGGACTGACGGACGGACGGACAGACGGACGGACGGACGGACAGACAGACTGACTGACGGACAGAGTGCAAACCTAAAGTCCCCTTCGGCTTCGCCGGTAGGGGACTAATAATGTGGCGAAATACGAGAAAACGGAAAAATAACGCGTGCTTTTTCATTAATGAAGTTCTGGCTATTGCGATTGAGCTTTTTAATTTGATCACAAGTTTATATCTACGTGTATATCCTTGAAATTATACTATCATTCCTTTATTAAAATATTTTGTCTTTTAAAATGTTATGAGAACAGAAATACGACATATCATAGTTTACGTTTAAAGCTGATGTAAATATAGCTTTAATAATCTGTATGTACGGCGTTTTCGGACGTATCCAACTTTATGATGTTACGCCCCCCCTAACCGAAAATCCTGGATCCGCCCCTGGTGTATGTTACCGGTTCATTGGAGACGGGGCGTGGCTATGTATAGACGTCACATAAACTAGCCGGAAGCTCGTTTTTGCGAAATATAGGGGGTGAAATTTTAAAATATTTTGCAATTTCACTGGTCCAAAAAGTAGGTCGAACACTAAAAATTTCTAGACAACACACTGTTTAGACTGATCCAAATTGGAAGCCGATTTAACCCTTACCCAGTTAACTCCCTGACAAAATAGACTTGGGAAAACATTACGACAAAAGAAGGAAATGCTGATGATCAGCATTTTCTCCTATTGCCGCAATATTTTCCATGCTATATTTCACACAAATCCGATCTTTATTAACAAACATTTTGTTGTCTGCAGCACCTTTAAAATTGAGTCACCCTAAAAGTTTTGCGTTTGGTAATGGGTTAAACAACTTCCTTCAAAATTCCGTGGATAAGCGTAATCTCTATCATCAAGTTATTTACTGTCTGTGACATCAATATTCTAGACATCAAATAAATGAGCCACGATCTGGAAAAACGTCCCTTATAGCATTTTTAAGAATTGAGTTTGAAGATCAGCCTATTGTCAGATGCAGTCCAATATGCATCCATGCTGCTCTCTGTAAGTTACTACAGGTCACGAAGAAGCTATTAGAGAACAACATGGATCCTGATCAGACTGTGCGTATGCACAGGCTGATCTGGATCTATGTTGGGCTCAAAAGGACGTTTTTCCAGATCCTGGCTCAAATTGATGTTTGGTAGAAATGGCATTTCAAGGACTATGTCTCGTGGCACTTATTTCAGTTACAGTTTTTTTCCATCTGCCGTACGCAGTTTCAATCACATTTTGAACAAAATTGTCCCAATGAATCTGCATGGTGTTTAATTCTTCTTGCTACTGTAGAAATTCAGACGACTTTCGTCGTTCTCAAATGACCTGTCCTTGAATGGAATAAGTTGAGGAGTTCGATTGGTCATTCAATGGTTCGAACAACATACCGGTATTTTGACATATTATAAGTCACGTGATTACCACCCGTGCTAATCGTCGCGTTTCAACCAAAACCTCGTAACTGCAGCTTTAATCATGCTGCAGTTACGAGGTTTTTGTTGAAAAGCAGCGTGATGGTGTCTCTATCTTTGACAAGCACAGGAGAACTTTCATGATTCCTAATTTCACAATCAATATGGCCATAATGGGGTAATCAAGTCGCCGTAACTGCAGCTTTCTCGATCTGTATTTACGATGTTTTCGTGACCAATGCACAATGTTGAAGTAGTACGGCTTCTGTATTTTGTGTCTGAACGGTTCTTCCCCAGGGGAACATTGCTTGTCAGTTTTTATAGCGGGAAATTATAACAGGAAATTAATACACGGGGAAGTTTCTCATTTCACAAGCTCTGTGAACTCGATTATCAAGATCTCAATCCCTGTAAAGATATACTAGCAATGATGCTCCGTTTTATTGGTGTGTGTCAAGTTTCTTCCAATAACTCGTAACTTTAGTTCATTTTCAACAAGCTGTAGTTACGAGTTGTGGGAAGAAATCCTTAGAAAATGAAGACAACTAGGAATCTTTTCTAACGATAGCACATACAGGGAGGCTACAACGTTCGAACTGCATTATGGGCAATTTCGGCTCCGCTGTGGAGAATTTTGGTGATAATTTCCACATTAGTTTTTTTGTCAAAATCGGTTATGAATTGACGGAAATATTTGATAAAAAAAACTTACCCGAGTCGAGGAAATTACCTATACAACCCATCCTTTTAAAACTCTTTACATTTTTCGTTGGAAAACATTGTGGAAAATGAAAACATTGTGGAAAATGAAGAAATGCAGTTCGAACGTTGTACACCCTGACATACCGATACGTATAAAATGTATTATCAACTGTCGTTGGAATTACAGGAATATGAGCATCGATGACGCTTGCTTTGACATTACATGGCAAAACCCTTTGGATAATTAGATAAAAGAAAAGGAAAGAAATGCAATATTTATTCTTCACCAGCCAAGAATTGTCAATGCAGATAGCATAAAACTGAGTTTCATTTAAATTCACTTCAGACGGATAATAGTTTCCACCGACCAGTTTTGTTACCACTTTACCTATACCTTGCGAATTACACAACAATCAATCTGATTGGTCGAGACATACGTCTCGTCCAATCAGATTAAGTGTAATGTAATTTAGATTTAGACAAAACGATTTAACGATAAAATGTTGATGAATACGGACATGTTTCTCTTCCATTTAACTTGTAAAGTTCTGGTTGTAGCGAACTGTATGAAACCTTTAGAAATACTGAACGTATCATTATTTATTAATGTCGCTGCATCCTATATTCAAATAACCCGCAGGGCCGATGTATTGAAAGCTATACTCTCAAAATATGTGGTGCATGACATTGAAAATATACAATTCTTTCGCAAACGATAGAAAAAAATTGGTGCGGAATATAAGTTACATGTTTCTTTGCATTTAAATGCGTGAGTACATGTTTTCCAACAAATGTGAGTAAAGTGTTTTCCTATCCCTTTCCCAAACGGCGGAATTTCAGACTGGTCCAATATTGATTGATCTTGAAACATTGTAGTCTAAAATGCAATAAGGGCCCTTTTCCAGATCCTGACCCAGATATGTATGCTTATGGTAACTCGTAACTTGTTTTAACATTAAGGTAAGACATGGGTAATGCACTTCCTGTATAATCGTCATATTTCGACTTACTCCGTGACGTCCGTAAGACCTAGCATTTTCAAAGTACCGTTAGATGCAAAATCACCTATTTTCGTTCAAAGGAAATAATTAAGCGTGCTCAGATTTCCGGGTAACATTCTATACAATTTTTCTGCAAATGTCTCTCAATTGTATGCAAAACAGGCAAACCCCAACAAAAGACAAACATTCGAAATCTGAGAGCAATGAAAATTACTTCCCTTGAAATCGTCTATTCGCACCATACATAATTCGTTCCATAACTGGTCACATAGCCCATTACCCAGGTCTTACTTTAACTCGATAACATTCAAAACATTAGAGCTGCTGTTTTAATGTTTAACCATCAGTTTTGTTCTTCTTCGTAATACCATTTTATTTATTCCTTAATAAGAGAGAGCCTTCATGCATACAGTCGTTTTAAGAAAGTGTCATATAATATCATATGAAACTGTCTTTTTGTTTTGCTTATAAAAGCGAGCTCAAGACGATTTGTGCTTATATTTCTTTCCAAATAAATCAAGTGTTGATTCAGGAAGAATCACTGTTTGAAACAAACAGAAGAAAATGAATCTTAAACGGAAAGTTTTCAAGTCAGATTCAACAGGCCGATGCAATCCATGCAAATTTTAAACTAAAACCAAAACATGTTGAAGAGTGTTTGTGAATTATGAGTAAACAATAGTTTTTTTACATAATTATATTAGATCAACCATTTTGCCTAGTCCTGGATAAAAGACTATAGTTGCGCCTGGGGTCAATATCGAGTCATGTAAGCTTGCACAAAGTGAAGTCTGATCTGGACTGATATCAGGACTCATACTGAAAATTGACAGTTTCCCAAGGTTATGAAGAAGTTGTTACTGTTAGGGAATATTGTGGTTCTTGATCAGACAGTGTGTACAGTATGTACAGGCTGATCTGGATCAATGTAAGTCTCAAATTGCAGGCCCGTCTATATACCAGATCCCGACTTTCTTGCCTTTGTGGCGCAATACGTGTAAATAATTTCTTCCTTTATGCTACTAGTTACACAAAAAAGCTCAGATCGTTGCTTTTCAGCGGAAATCTCGTAACTGCAGCTTGAATCAAGCTGCAGTTGCGACGTTTTCGTTGAAAATCAGCGATATTTTACTTTAAATAATATCAACAATATATTTCAATTAACATTTGATTGCCTTCAGCCACCGTATGTAAATTCTCCCCTTCATTTACTCTATTGTTGCAATATTTCGGTTGATCAAGAAATTCATACATTTTTACCCCACAATATTTATGTAAAATTAATAGTTTTAACGTCGTCGGTTGGTTATGAATATTATGGTAAATATAACAATAATACCATTTTCTACTTTTAATAGCCAATTCTAGGCGACAGCTTTGAAAACTGTTTGAAATTAACCCGAGAAACAAATAGCTGAAAAGTGAAAAATTAAAACGTGAATTTGAATTTCAAAAAACCAAATAAGCGTTTATGAAAAATGTATAAAAAAGATGTTTACCTTTCACCATTTAATATGGTTAAAAATATGTCTCTTTTGGGAATAAGTTAACCCATTACCACACGGCAAAACTTTTAACTGTACCAAATTCAAAGATTATACAGACGACAATATCAAGTTAAATGAATTTTTAATCTTTAGGTCTTTTTGTCATAAGCAATTTCTTCATTTTCCACGATGTTTTCTGTGGCCATAATTTTGTGGGTAGTCAAAAAGAGTCATCGTGTGGTAATGGGTTAAAAGCAATTTTGTTTACAAAGTTTTATACATCTGTGAACTTTCCCAAAACTGTCTGAAAATACTTGCATCGGACTTGAAATTAATACTTTTCGTGTTACACTGGGTCAGTAAAAGTGAAAGGTGCAAGTTTTTGATGGATATATTTCGTCTTCAGGTTTTTTTTTTTTTTTTTTTTTTTTTTTTTTTTTTTTTTAATATTTTCAAGGGAACCAGAAAAATACCCTAACCCTTCCCCAAACACGACCTGGTTTTGACGCCCCTAACAGAAAAGGCTTGGGAAAACATTGAAACCAAAGAAGAAACTGCTGATAACCAGCAGTTTCTCCTTTTGTCTCAATATTTTCTCTGCTATATTGTACACAAATCCTATCTTTATTCACATATAGTTTGTTGTCTGCAACTTCTTTCAAATTGGACCACCCTAAAACTTTGTCGTTTGGGAAAGGGTTAAAGATCTTGCTGTCTGCTCTGTCGTATACGTGTGTAGCAGAATCGTCAACTGAAAAAAATATTAATAAAAGCCAGTATGTAGAAAGGGTGACATTGTGGAATTTCAGACCAGCATGGGTCCCGATCAGCCTGCATACGCACAGTCTGATCAGGATCCATGTTGTTCTTAAATAGTTTCTTTGTAACTTGTAGCGACTCTTGTTTATAGACTGCAATCAGACATGGACATGGACTCATCCGGATCTGTGGAGGTATAAAATGGAATTATACCCCCCCCCCCCCCTTCCCACACTTACTGATCTGTTTTTCGATTAAGGTGCTCCTGTTCATCAATAATACATTTATTGCATCGTTTATGTGTATGAATTAATGAGTTGTGACTTATTGCCTTTCGTAATAAATGCGTTAATTGGATTTTGATAATAACTGGATTAGGGATGTTAATTTTGTTTCTGAAAATACATGTAGGCCTATATGGTTTAATCTAACACACTCTGTCATGTATGGCCAGTTTAGATTCTAATCGAGTTTCATTTTGAAAATGAAATAATTCAAGATTACAACACTTTCACTAAACTTAGAACAACAGAGTTTGAGTCTATTACGAGTTCTAAGACTTGTGGGTTCCAAGGGCGGATCCAGGATTTTTTGCCAGGGGGGGGGGGGGGGGTCCAAGCCCAAGATTTTTTTCCAGGGGGGGGGGGGTCCAAGCCCAAATAATGCATTCAAATGTAGTAAATATGCAAAGTTACACTAGATTTATATAGTCAAAATTAAATTTTCAGCCAATTCCAGGGGGGGTCCGGACCCCCCTGACCCCCCTCTAGATCCGCCCATGGGTTCCTTTAAATTACTCTAAGAGTCTTGTTCGTTGCAGAATCCATAAATAGAAATCACGTGATGGCGTCCCACTTACAGCTTCCCACTAGAGGGCGCCACCATCATCGACAACATCAAAGTCAAAATGGCGGGAAAGATAGGAGTGCGGAGAGGAAAGGTGGCCGTGTTTTGAGAATTGCTGGCGAAACTGATCCAAATAAAGTCATCAAACTACCAGATGAACACCAGAATTTGAAGTAAGTTTAATTTCAAAATAGATCTAAGGCTTTTCCATGGACAGTTTTCCACCTGCTGCTTTCCAAATGCTATTTTTAGAACCAGGAAGTTATTTATTGACGTTGTTTTGAACAGCTGATCTATCTGATCGACCGCAGTCGGGCTTAACAGCTGATGATAAGCATTTTCTAATTTTGCCTAATTTGTGCTAGATCTACATGTATAAATTGCACCAATCGTTATAAACTCTTATTTATTGTTCGCCGCAACTTTCAAATTGCTCATAGATCTAGATAGATTATATTTTGTAAGTGTAGTTTCAGAATGGTTTAAAGTGACATTTCACAATCATTTTTACATAAATTTTTAATTTTATTTAATCTGGAAGAGCATCTTTTCTTATGGAAAAAATCCTGGAAATTTCAAGTCAAAATATTGGAACGTTTATGAGAAATATATACTCGGCAAAACTGCTAACGCATCACTCACATCTGTGTTAATATTTTTTTAATGAATCCACAGAGTACGTTCAAAATTTGCACATGCTGACTTCCACCATTTGATAAAAAGCCTATGAAATTTCATTGTAAATGCTACAGTCTGTTCCGAAATATTGAGCATTTAATGAGGAGACCCTTAATTCTAAAATTCATAAAGTCTGAAATCTAACTAAAATGGGAAATTCGCACATAACTTTCAAACATTTTGTATTGGCTGAAAGAGTTCCTGTGTAGAAAAGTTACCCTTCCTTAAGCAAACCGATGGTTTTAACACTTTTGTGGGCGCGTATTTTTCCCCGCAGAGGTAATGTTAGGTCTCTAGTGTCGTTAGTGTCATTGTTGGCGTCGACGGTGACGTCGGTTACGTAGACAAAAACGTATCGGTCTATATCTTATGAACTGTATGAGATGCCGTCTTGATATTTCACACATAGACAGGTCCTACCAAGACCTTTCACCCGAGACCATCAAATTTGACCTTGTGACATTGACCTTGAAAAATTGACCTTTTCTTTTAAAAAGGTGCGTCTATGCGAGCTACGTTGTCCGCACACAGCCCTTGTTACGTTAAATAAGGAATCATTTTTTCAGATTTCAATCCCACAATAAACTAGCTTTCAAAATCAATTCAAACCAAAATGATTGAAAAAGATCGCAAGTTACACGAGCCGAAAACTGTTTTTGATCCCCTTTTTGTATGACGCGGTCACATAAGAGAGAAAACTTGAAAATAAATTTTCGGATGAGTGCATAAACTTGTGGGATTAACATATGCCATATTATGAATCTAAATCTTTGACAATGAAGAAGTTATCCAATCTTAAAAGGTGATGCGTTAGCTCTTTTGCTGAGTATATGTTTTTGTGCTATAATTAGACAAATTGTTGTGGACAACAGTTCAGATTTATATATCATTGACTGACCAGTTTTGGTGACCCTAAGAACTTTTCCATGCATCATCACTAACTTTCATGATCACTAGTGATAAATGATATATATTTTTAGTCTGACTTATTTTCCCTTAATCCTAACAGTGTTGCTTTCAAAAATCACCAATCTAGGGAAAGAGCTTGCATTTTATTGACCCATACATTGTAAGCACATGGAAAAAGTATGACCAGAATCAGTGACCCTTTACTTTCTTTCTCATTAAAAATTTCTATGCTAAGTCTACATCAAATTTTCTTTCAAAATTGCAGGCTGTGGTCAAATTAGTTCCAAAATTGATGATATGGCATTTGTGGGACACTTCTATGAATGTAAGAAAACGGCATTTGCAATGTCATAGTAAAATTTAGACGGAAAAAGAAATCAAGCATGTAATACAGGCTTTGAATGGAATTTTTCCAATTCTGATGACTGAAATGACCAGATTTTTGTTTTCATAGATGACTACTAAACCTGTTCACATGATGCAACTCTTCATTTTGAAAATCTCACACTAAAAGACAGGGTCACCGATTTAGGTCAGTCACCGAAAGAGGGCAGTATACGATAGAATTTGTCATTTCTGTCTCAACTTTAAAGGCACATTTTTCCCTTATGAATAAGAACTTAAAAAAAACTGATAGCATTTCTACGCATTATATACTAAGACAATCTTTGCATCAAGACATACTTTGAAAAATGAAATGAATGTTAAATGTCACTTTAAGGGAAAAGAAATAAAAGTTAAAAATGATTCTAGATCTAGATTCTATCTCCATTCGATTTTTCTTCAACAGTTTCTCATCCTATCTAGAATCAATAAAGCTCTTCCAGTATTGTAACAGTGTATCAGGAAAGAGAACTATTACGAGGAATTCACAGTCATCAACACAGTTGCTTCCCTTTGTCCATAAAATAGTTTCACAAGCTCTGCAATCTTGGCACTGAGGAGACACCTTCTTCTGATTAAACAATAACTTAAATTATTTCCCTTCTCCCTAATGGCAAATTGGAATTGCTGTTTTTTAGAAACTAATATAAGCAAATGTAGGTAACAAATTAGATAAAAAATACACTATGTAATAATCGAGGCAAAAGGAGAAGTTGTTGATTAATCTAAGTTTTATCATTAGGGCTTGTTTGGAGAGGGGTTAGCACTTGCTTTTGACAGACACATTAACAAAAGATAGAAAGCTAAAAATGATGTAAATCAGTATTTCAGTAGATTTATATTAGAAAATAGTGAAAATTAGTCAAATCTGTTTTCTGAAAATTTTAATCCAAATTATCATCTGTTTATTATGAAATTACAGTACAAATGAACAATATTAATAGTAAAGTTTCAATCCTAGTCAGTCTGCAGTCTATGGAGACTGACTAGGGTCAATACTTTTCACATGATTTTTCAGATAGGTCCCTTTTAGTGTGACGTGACGATGTCACATAAATGCACTATAAACAGAAATATGTATGTTGCGGTCATGAAAACATTGGAGCAAAATGTTTGTTGGCAGCCCATTCCTTTTTGTCTGTATTGTTTTAAAAAAAATTCTCTTTGTCGAACATTTTTTTTTTTGACAGTGTTAAAGTTTTTTTTTAGTCTATTCATCGTCTCTTTTCTTCAAAAACTTTGTAACTGCAGCTTAAAACAAGCTGCAGTTACAAGGTTTTAGAAGAAAATTGATGATATAGACATTTGCAGCATTTGCAATGTTTGTAGATTTCTGATTCGTTTGACAGGTCTGTAGATGGCAGACAGATATTGCATACTAATTTGTTTTTAAATTTTCTTTCATGGATCCCCATGGCTCTTCTTTGCCAATTTTGTTTTGAATGATTCTTGTTACTTTTGCAAATAGGCAAGGGATAAAGAACTCATAAAAATGTTCAGCCAAATCTCACTCATTGAAGCTTTTTGGCTTCCGACACGAAAAAGACTTTGAAAAAAAAAGAAGAAAAAGAAAATGTGCATGACAATGTTTCTTATCCTTTTCTACTTAATGTAGGGGCGTCAAAAAGTGTCATCATGTAGGAATGGTTTATGGCAAGCGCACAAATTATCTGGGGTTTTAGATATAGTATTGGCTGGAGAGTAAAAACGCTCATGTATTATGAAAATCAATTATCATGAAAATCAATAATGAGTGAAGGTATAATGAGAAGCGGTTTATTAATGGTATCAGTCAACAGAATGCTTGTCAATAAGATTAACTAACAGAGTCAACTGATGTTGCCCTTCACCAAGCTATCCAGGGCATCATCTGGAGATGGGCCACTCCAGAAGTGCTTCCAGGTTGAACTATCCAAATTTTATTCCATCTAAAGTTTGGGCAAGGAGCAAAGCGCATGTTGTGGTAGTACTGGTGAAATAAACGACAGGAATCCATGGTTAGGAACTCCAGCTGTGGGATATGACCATAGTAGTTGAAAGAGTTGTAAAACCCTACTCAATCAACCTTTGTTATCCTTTTGCTCACAATATTCCTTTATGCAGAAAGACAGGAGAAAACTTGAAATGCAGTTCATCTGAATGGCATACCACTGATGCTCATCATGCTTGTACATAGCGAACTTTGGTAGTTCTAACTATATTATATGGCGCGCGAATAGGGTCTAAAGTCAATATAGCGCTAGACCGATAATTAAAATAGGGGTAGACCCTTAAAAATAGCGGTCTACCCTTATATTTTTACCGGTCTACCGATAAAAATATCGGTCTACCCATAAAATAAGGGTAAACCGCTATTCAAAATAACGGTCTAGCGATAAAATTACCGGTAGACCGCTATTTTTATCGGTAGACCCCTATTTTTTTCCGATAGCCAATCACAGAGCTTGTATTATACGGTCGTTGATATTCTCGGTGGGTTGAGGATGTAACGAGCCATTTGATTGGCTAATGAGATTTCGAGCAGAAGGGTCAAAAATAACTATCGGTCTACCGGTAATTTATCTAGACCGTTATTTGAAATAGGGGTCTACCCTTATTTTAAGGGTAGACCGATAGTTTTATCGGTAGACCGGTAAAAACATAAGGGTAGACCGCTATTTTTACCGGTCTACCCCTATTTTAATTATCGGTCTATCGCTATATTGACTTTAGACCCTATTCGCGCGCCATAATATTATGTTGTCAGCCTGTGACTCTTCTACACTGGCATAATATCCAGTAGTCCTTGTAAGACAGAATACATTTTTATAATAAGCTGAAATACAATGTTCACAACTCTCTTTTCTTGGTTTTGAATGAAAGGCCATTGACCATTCTTTGTGTCATTGTTAAGTGTTATGGTAAACAAATTTTTTTAGTTGAGCTGCAAACTTTCAAAGTTATCTTGATCCTTTTTAGTCGTTTTTAGTACAATTTGGTACAAAGAAAATGAAAAGAAATAAACATGAAAGCTTTATTGGATGATAGAATCTATTCCACTAAGTTTTCTAAAGTTTGTCCATCGGGAGTGGCAGATGTTCACATTTTGTTTTTATAGATTATACCATTATTAACCCGATTAACTATGTATCGATGATAGCTACAAAATCTTAAACAGGTAATTTATCTCATAAAACAATTTAAATCTCAAATCAAAAGTCTGACATGCCTTTGTGAATGAAATAGCCTATTGTTTATCTGCCACTCTTTTTGGACCATATACTTGTGCATTGGATATGAACAAACATTGAAAGAGAAGAACTAAGTATCAAATCAGCCTAGATTGCTTTAGACAGTGACCATGAAAGATATCTAAGGGTGAGTTGTCCTTTGAAAAAATGGAACCAAAACAACTTGTCTACTTCTGATTCTACAAATGTCCACACAGTATGAATTACAGGGTTTTCCCGGACGCAGAATATTGCGTCCTAGACTCTTAAAATTGGGTTCAGGACTCTTAAAAATATATTCAGTGCGTCCCATGGGACTCCCAAATAAAAGTACAAGTACTAGCTTACTTGAAGTGCTACATGTATGATCGTCTAGTTTACCGAAACTACACGTGCTTACATTCATTTTTAAGCAGACATTATGTGCATGACATCAAACACATTCTTGACTGACGCTTGCATAAGGTTCCATTTTTATTACGCACAATAAAAAATACTCCTATAGGCGGGGGGTTAGAAGGGATTTGTACCCAAATTATTTTGTACTTTTCTGTGACTTTTCCTAATTTTTACCAGATTTGATAAAATCAATATAGACAATACTACTTCCAGATGGGAGAAAGTGTTATACGAAAATCCAAACATATTCCTGTTATCTGGGTAGCATTGGAACTCTGAATCATCAAATTCCAGTCCTAAGTGTTATTTGTAAATTACATTTATAAATGAAATTTGATTTTGATATTATTCAGAATGATTCCACCATTTTGGTCAATACAAACCCTATGGCAGGCTGGAATAGGATGCCTATATTTTGTTAAACATACAAAGCCAAATACTAATAATGGGCCTGAGTTTGCAGCAGTCTTTTTAAATATGGCCAATATTTGGTGTTCATATTTAACTGATTTTCTAAGATAGGACTCTTAAAATTAGCACAAGGACTCTCAAAAATCATAGCTGAGGGTCCCAAGGACTCCTTCTTTACAAGATCCAGGGAAAACCCTGGAATTATATTTAGGTTTTGACAGAGAGGTGGAGTCCTTGAGTCAAAGAAATCTAAAAAGTAATCTAATTTGGTAATGTTTAGCCCTTTCCAAAACAAGACCTTGTTTGACCTCCTTAAGAGAAAAGGCTTGGGAAAACATTGAAACAAAAGAAGAAACTGCTGATAACCAGCAGTTTCTCCTTTTGTCTCAATATTTTCTGTGCCATATTTTGCTCAAATTCTATGTTTAATAACACCCATTTTGTCATTTGTGGCAGTTTTTGAATTGGATCACCCTACAATTTTGTCGTTTGGGATGGGGTTAACCCAGAAAGTATGCCAGATGCTTATGAACATCTGATTGTCATGTCAAGAAAGACACATCCCCATTTCAGTGATTCAAATTTAAAAAAGAATGAAAAGCCTGTCAAAAATTTGAAAATTGAAAAAATAGTATTTTCAAAGTGATTAAATAGTCTGCCTACAAAGTCAAAAAATGTGACTTTCGTAGGCATTCTCTGAACATTGGCGACTACCAGGTCCAATGATATCTTCAAGGCATGGTACGTACGGCTTGCCCGGTAGTCGCCTCTAGCAGACGATATTGGGTGAAATAAACTAGGTCAAAGGTCATTCGGTACATTTTTCACACATGCCCCCTAAAATACCACATAACTTACACATTTATGAACCTAAAACAATTCTTTTGGTACCGAAATAAAGCTGACGACTAGTACTGTTACTTAAAACAGCAATATGTAACCTTACGAATTTGTGTATTTGTAAATTTTGATAAATATAGCAAATAATGGCCAAAAAATCACAAAAATAAGTTTGTTTCGAAAAGTAAAAAAATCCTAAAAAATACCAACGATATGTTTTGATAAATGACATTATACTTAAAAATTGCCTAGACATCTGTTGTTTACTGATATATAGTTGCTTACAGAATTAGTCATATTCTTACCCTTGTAGCCGTAGCTAAAAGTGGGTGGGGTAAATTTTCCCCAAAAAAAATACAAAAAATACAAACATTGGTGTAGCAATACGAAATTCACATAAATGATATTCTACGATATTTTTACGATGTTTTATCGGAAATTCTTGTTTTAAAATGTCATTTTCATGAATTTTTATAGCTTTCGATGCATTTTCCTAAAATATAATAAGAATTATATTGGCAAAAATTGCTTGAATAAAACAGCATTAGAACTATATATAGCTTATATAAATATCAGTAAGTCAAATCTACGCCTCTTTTGACGAATACCTAGTCATTAAAAAGTGCAAATAAATAAAACAAGACTCAAAATAAAACAGAAATTAAGCATAATCAGCAGCTGGAAGTAGTCATTTCACTATCTTACTCCCATAAGACATTCAAGGTATAACTCAAAGGTTATAACTGTAGACTTCTATACAAACACTTCACTACTTGTTGTTGAAAATGACCAAAACACAAAAACTATATTTCGAGAATAAACTAGTTAGGAAATTCCCGCGTATAGCTCATGATAAAAGGTTTGGTAAATATTAAAACTATATTTGTGTTAAGTGTTTGTATACAAGACTAGAGTTATGAACTTTGAGCTATAAGTATTTATGTTTCAACATGTTTCGTTCATTAATAAATGGTGTAGTTTCATTCTATAAACCGAACGTTAAATTCAATTATTGCAATTTGGGTGTTTACGTAATTTGGGTGGCCTTACGAGAACATTCAAACATGTATATAAAATGTAATTAGGAACAGATCATTCCATTCTATGGAGAAAAATAATATCACAATTATAAGTCTGATTGCAGTTCTGGTATACGATTATGGTATATACGAAGGTCTTAAGTGCCCATGAAGGTATCAATACATGTAAATACTTAGATATGTACATGCTTTCATTAGGGACAACAGGAGATTCAGTCTTTAGGTCTCTCTGATTTTGTAACCAATAATCTTTACCAATACTCTTTTAATTGTTTTAGAAATTGAACTAAATATGATTCTGTATGTATCTCTAGTTATGAAAATCACTCAATCTTTAATAAAACATCTTACATTATGTTACTGGTAAATATTATCATATAATTATAAATACACAACGATCGCTAGCTAATTCTTACCATGTTAGTTAACAACTAATGGGTTGTGGAGTTGGCGCAAAGGAACTCTTTGAGCATAAATAATAGGGGTGAAACGGTTTACCGGTATACCGATAAACCGCGGTCTGCTCAAATGAAAAACCGGTAACCGGTTCGGATTCTATCGTACCGGTTTTTCTGCTATTTGCTAACTACTCTTTGTTTTATCGGAGAGTCAAGTATTTTCGTAATATCTATCAGAAATCAATTGAGCATTTTCACCACTTCATAAGTTGTTTCATATCTTTTCTGTTGTGTGGTTTGATTTTAACGAAGATCGAAATCCGTGAAAACTAATTACACTTCTCTTATTTACGTATAAGGCGAGTACGACCAGAATAATGTTCTTTGAAAAGACGCGATTAAAACAGTTCGATTAATTTTATGAAACTTTTAAAACTTGCATGGTAAGTTGCAACCGATTAAATGATACTCATTACTGAGCAATATTTAGGATCGTAAATGCTGGAATATTTTTCATTTGAAAAATCAGTGTTTCAATATGTTCGATTTTATTTGGCGGGAGAGTACAATCGATCGCACCGATCTCTCGTTTTTGTCGAGATTTGACAATTTCTACTTTCACTTTGCAGCCACTGCTGTATTTTTAACACGCTAAATTGAGAAGTTTTGGATCTGTATTTCAACCCTTTGGTGTGTAAACCATCCGAAAATGTGAATAATGACTATACTTACTGATATTTTACTCATGAACAAGATATTTCGTTATTAGATTTAATTCTATGGAAATTACCAGATTTGTTTTTTTTTTTTTTTTTTCATTCTTCGAAACTCAAACAATTCTAGCCGACCGAAAATTGATTTGAGGCGGTCATTTCGACCGGCTCTTAATGATAACTCATATCAATGCAATTATTTCATCCATTGCCAAGACAAATAAAATTTAGACTGGTTTGATTTAAAAGTGGGTTCATGTTTGCGATCTGCAAAGAAATTTCTGATTGTAGGCCTATTTTTCCCATAAACAACTAATATTTAGCATGACTGGTTTAAAAGTATTGTCAGAGGAAAAATCATTGTAGATTGTAGATCTTGTCTGCTAGCATGGAAAGTATTCACAAAGCAAAATATGGTTATGACATTCCTTATAGGAACAATGTTGGAAAACATTGCTGCAAAATATGATTTTGCTGGCCTTTAATCATTTTTTGATTGTTTATAATATATGTGCATGCATTTGATTTGATTTTAAAGGTTAATTAAATTGAAAGAAAGAGTTTCCAACACTGTACTAGTGTTGTTTATCACACATTGAACACATGCACCTAAGAGTGAAATATGTCAGTAATACAGCGTATTGCAATACATATTCAGGGTTTTCCATGACGCACAAATCATGCGTCATTGTCGCAATTTCAGAACAAATGACCCCTTAGAAATTTACATAAGGGTCATTGATGACGCAAGTTTTAAAATCCAGATTTTCTTTTGATACATTAGTCCTAGGGCATTTGACCCACAAAATAGTATAAATGACCCCTAATTTTGAAGGCAAGGGGGTAACAATGACCCTCAAACTCTCACGCTCAGGGAAAACCCTGCATATTGCAATACGGGTCAGCTGTATTGCAATATATTGCAATACGGTTTTCGCCGTATTGTTTCACCCCTAATAAATAAGGAAAAGCTATGTGTCTGTGGTTGCTTTAAGCTATCTTTACGACAATATACCTGACTAATCTCTGGGCATTGACCAACTTGTAACATAACTAAAAACTCTTCATTCAATAATAATTTTCGTTGTAATCAAAAGTGTATCTTTCATTTGTATATGAGTATTGTTGTACCTTATCATAAAACATACGACAAACGTGAATCCGTATATATATGTTAAAAGCCGCAGACATTTTTTGGCATCATAACTCAGATCATGCGATTTAATTCAGAAAATCGAACAGGATCGTGTTTTTGTTTACTTGATCGGTCAGTATTTGTACATGCCGAAATAAATAAAAGTAAAAAAATGGCTTTTGTATTTCAATAGTGCAGAAATTGCTTTCTTTCATATAAAAATTATACCTTAATCCTATGACAACACACACAGAGTCCATTTGCTTGGAAATCTAAATATTTGTTGATGCAAGAGATTCTCAGCATACACATCCATTTGTGAAGTTGTAGGGCACAAAACCCTGGACTTATTGGTAGTTTTCTGGGAATGCACCCATTGGAAAGAACTTAAAAATGAGCGTGCCCTTCTATTCCCTCAACAGCTAGACTCAACAACAGGTATTGTTTCAGAAGGTCCTTGATCATATCAGTTATTCTTGGATAACTACGAGGGATGATCCAAAAGTAATGTCACAGTGTCTATATTTTGGTTATTCGACATATTCTTGTACAAATAAAGACTTATCATTCAAGCTTATACTATTGGAAACATGATTTTCTGAATTATTTGAATATTGTTTATACGAGGGGTGATCCAGAATTAGCGGTACTGGCTTTATAACTTCAATATGAATCCATCTAAGGCAAACACATTTTTACCACATGAACTGAAATTTATCAATGATCAGTCCACCAAATATCATCAAAATCGGACCTAAAACAAAAAAGTTACAATAAAACTAGTTTTGTATATATCGTGTATGCGGGGCAGGTAGGCACCGAACGTCACGACGTCAAAAGTTCGCACTGTTAAAATAATGACGTTACTCATCCACATAGTCACCTACAGTTGCAATACATTTACTGTGACGTTTAATTCACCCACTTAATATGTCCCTGTATCATTACTAGTCGAATGTAGAAAACATCCGTTGGGTGTCTAGAGCTAATTTACCGTTTTGAAGTCCTTGAAACTGTGACATTTCGGTACCGATTCCATACAGGGGAATACCTTAAATTCCATTGAAGCTTGTCTGATGAGAAGGAACAATTCTTACTTTCTTGGATTAGGGATGAGACAGGTGACGTCTGTTGCCGTGATTGTTCCTTGCTTTCTGGGTCATATACAAGTGCATCTAAGTTCGTCTGTTGTTATCATATTGTCAGAGAATTAGCTTCTAAACGAAAATCTTTGGTCCAGAATTTCCTCAATGTCCGAACACGTTTTCCCATAATTATCTGCGTTCAGTAGATATGGAATCCACCGACAGAGCCTGTCTGTGCCTATTCATGTTTAAATAATCCTCCAGTATTCAAAACTCACTAGCATAAATTAGGTCCGTCTTGTAACAAATGTATTTGATCGTGAAGCGGCGATCCCAAGCGTTGACGCCCGTAACAGCTTTAGTTGACGTCGCGTCCAGACTGCTCTTCTAGCTGCCACTAGCTTTCTTTTAATACTACAATGTTCTTCCCTTTTTGAACATTAGGTACCAAACAATTGTGAAATTGTCTAACTAAAGAATGTTTTATGAGTTATTCTACATTATTTTGTACGTATCGAATGGGGAATATCCACATTCTACGCAAAACTTAAAAACTGCGCACATTCGAATTCTCTGCCAACGTCATAGTAGACTATTATCGCCAAAGTAAACTGGTCCATAGTTTTCCCGTTCAGCCAGAAATAACATCCAAATTTTGGTGATAGAATAGTGTGAAGTTCCTTTTTATGTCCACAGTGTCTCATTGAAATTGGTGCTTTAGAAAGGGTTGAAAAAACAAATAAGATATGAAAATGCCTAGAAACTCTACCCCTGCCCCGCCTAACCGTGCCTTGGTTGCTATGGACACGCTTCCAACTTGGACGTAATTAAAAGACAATGCCAATATTTCCGTATCATGTCAAATATAAATAGTACTTGTATTATGCCAAATTGCATCAAGAAAAACACATAAATAGTGATTTTAGAGCATCAGTACCGCTAATTCTGGATCACCCCTCGTATATCCGAGAAAATAAAATGTCAAAAAAGATCCATGTCGTGCATTTGTACCACACGCCCCAGACTTTTCGTTTGAAGACCATTATTGCTTTATGTTCTATCATTATATAAAAGAAAATTCAAGACAATTAAGCTGATATTTTAATGCCGCGACGTCACGATATTTCTAAGCAATTTTAGAACGTTTCAATAAAATCGGTGCGTTGATATGCCAAAATAAGTCTCATTGATTTCATCACTCGCATTCAGATTAATGGCAGAATCGGATAAAATCCCACTACGTGCAATTCTGAACTTTTGCTAAAGGCTTGGAAAATATATAGCCGATTGAAGCAATCGAAACTATAAATTCAACCTAAAAGAACGGACATTTCATAAGAGTCTCGTCTACCGTTAGTGCAAGCGTTTGTAGGAATGAATATGAGTCGTTTGAAGATCAAGACAAGCCGGAAAACATTTGAAGCTGGGGAATAACGCCAACGTCCGTGTTACTTTGCGCTATTTCCACACCTTAAGCTGAATTTAAGAAGAATTCATTATGTCAACCTTAAACAACTGAGAACAAATTGATTCGAGGAATGTATTCAAAGAATTGCTTAACGAGTTGTTTGTAAATGCATTTATGAAGTGGGCCGAACGCCACGAATGTTGCATTAATTAAACACAGAGGGCGATATTTTGAGAAAGAGTAGACTGACGTCAACGACGTCGTGTGTTGTGCGGCGCTGGTCACCGATGCGCTATGTAAAAATGTAGTTTATTTTTGTAATAGTACACGAAACTTTATGAAAATTCGTGCATGTATTAAACGAGTGTTAATCTTTGGCATGTAAAGTTGCATGAGGATACGTTCATAAAATCACCGAAAACAACGTTTGTGACATTACTTTTGGATCATCCCTCGTATTTACGTCGAATAACTATTGTGGTATATTTCATTCGTCAATTGATGCGAAATATATCGTGCACCTTCGGCGTCATCAGTGGCATCGGTAATTGACAAGGACATCCAGATCTTTAAAATCCGGATACCCTTGTTGACTTGCATTGTAACGGGACACGCTGAAGATGGAGGAAAAATTACACAAAGTGTTTGGTATCTAATAATTGGTGGAACACCTCAATCATCTGCCAGATTTGACAACGCTTTTAGGGAGACCTCTTTTTTTAAAGGGTACGATAAAAATCTAGAATCGCAGATCTCTTAAATCTTTAAAATGGACTCTGTGTATTCTCCCGAGATAATGCTGTGCACCATGCAACTTAGCCTGAATTCTAGTCTAACAATGTTTTGCTGTTCCTCTATTCCTGTTCACAGGTGCCACAATTTTACATATATCAATGTCTTTGAATCATACCCATCACATTGTATATTACCGACGACTAGACCCAGGCTACACACAAAGTTCTACCTGTACATAGACTAAATCAGGCCCCGATTCCTCGGAAAAACTTTAGTACGTTGTCATGCTCAAATCTGAGCACCGTGCTCAAATCACACGAAATCCACGAGAAATTAATCGAATACCCTTCAACGTTGGAGAGTATTCTTTTGAAGTTGAGCATGTTCTCATGAGTATGTACTTAAGTTCTTTTTTAGAAACCAGGACCTGGTCTGTTTTAATGTGTAAATTGACTAGTCTGTGCCCATGTTAAGCGAATCAAACTTAGTTGAAGAACCATTTTCGTCACGCTACGAGAACGGGTGTTCCAGTAAAACCGTTCCTACTTTCTCGTTTTTATGATACAGTATCACGTTTAGACATATTCAAACAATGCTATCAATAGCTTTCACAGAATAAAACACGTCAAAGTGTATGCACTGTAACCTACAGTATATACCATGATTCTGCCATTGCGTGTTAAGGAGGGGGTCAAAACGTTTAGAGCCTCGCATAGACAGAACCAGATATTTGTATTAAAACTTTTTTTTTGTTTTTCCACTTAGACTTCTTCGAACTCCATACTATACTATTTTCCATCTCTTTTGCCAATTGGTGATACTTGATCTATAGAAGTCCTCCACAGTAGCAGTCATTTAATCAATTCTCATCTTATTAACCCCCCCCCCCCCCCCCCCTCTCGCATCTCTGGAGGTCTTCACCCAAGCTATGATGGTTGCAAAAGGAAGAGGACTCGTCATAACCTACTGGCAATTGCTCTTCAACTCATTTGGCAAATAATTCCAATGGTTCTTGTGAACATACTTTCCATCAATTGTCCGTAGAAACAGACTATATTGCTTTTAAAAGAATGGTTCATCGTGAAAACAGCTGTCAGATGTGTGTGGATTTTAAAAGGACGATCGTCTGGCTTATCCTTAAAAGTTTTTTCACCTGTGAAATGTGTAGGCCTATGGAAGGATGTTTGAACGAAGGTAGCCACTCGGATCTTATCAAACTATGTCATTGAATTGTGGGATTTACTAGTACAAGAATTGCCCTGGGCCCATCTAGTTTAAATCTGTTTTGAATCTTAATTTTGACCCGGCAATCAAAACTTATTTTGTAAAATACCACTTATTGAGAAAAATCCACCAGTTTCTATATTTTTCTCCCCTATGCAACGGTTTCACTGTTTCAAGATACCACAATGCTAGAAATAACTGAATGTCGGATGTTGCTTTAATGTATCATTAAACAGTACTGATTTCATAATTATGATATATCATTTTTCTACTATTTTTCACTGAAACCTGCCTAAAATATTGAAGATCTCACTTGATTATTTTGGAATTTTGGTGTTTGCTCCTACTCTGTTCTTTAGATCTATATACACGCTATGAAGTTAAGAAAAAATATGAAGATACAAGTATTTAATCGCATATCACGTTGTCGAAATTGACTTACTTTTTCAGTTCCTATGAAAACAAAAATTATTGTTTAGTTTGACCAAAAGTCGATTTTCAATAAACAGAAAATGCCACTGTTGCTACTTCTGCATGTACACGTCAGACCCGTAAGAAGCAATTTTATATTGGAGGGGCTGAAGCCTTTGTTTCTGAATATTGGGGGAGGGGGCTAAATTAGATTTTCTCTAAAATTGCGGTGTTAAATATGGAAAATCGGCATTTTTTGCCATTTGGGGGGGCCTAAGCCCCCTGTTCCTACGGACGTGAACGTAACAATTTACCGTGCCAATCACCTTTTTTATTTATTGAATAAGCTTTTCTGTGTCTAATTAATTGTAGTTATGCCCCCAGTCTTTCCAATCCGAGGCCTATTAGTGTATAGTAACCCATCAGAATTTATAGGTGGCGAGGCGTAGTAAGTCTAAACGTGTAGATAGGCCTATGTGTTCTTCGTGTAACCATGTCAACCATTTCCGAACTAGTGTTTAAGTTTCTATTTATACTATAAACGAATTGTTCTAGATCGTTAATGTTTTTTCATTACATTACTTGAAATGTTTTGGGCGCAAAAGTAAATTGTACCAATTTGCCAGGTTATTTGAGTGGGTGGGGTAACTCTTACTCACTTTTTTTAACATTTACACCGTGAAAGCCATTGCTTTAAATGTTATTTTCGCAGATATATACTAATATGATCTATATAGAGTCAATATCCAGACAAAAGAAATGATATCATATAAGTTACATCAATACTGTTGAAATGCCATGTACATTGTATAAGAGCAACGATCGTTACAAATATTGACCCCAGCTGACTTTGAGCTGTACCTACATTTAGAAATAGTGGCTTTTTACTACCACACGTGATTTTAAAGTTTTGGCCGACTGGAGGCGACTACCGGTCTAAGCAAATCAGGCAAGCCTTATACTTTGCAAATAATACATCAAAACTCCATGTTCAAAAAATGCCTACGAAAATGTTTTCTAGCCACTTTTTCGGAATTGGTAGGTAGACTAAAAAGCATGCTGTTAAATTCCTTGATTTAAAAAGTCAATGTAACTTCTTTTGTCTTATCGGTCAGAATACCAAAACATGAATATATTGGTTGTTTGGAAAAGAGTTTATTGATGTCCGCTAATGTCTGAAATAAAATACTATTTGATTGGTTTGTGAGCAGTAATTGTATGGTATCAATAAAGTATGATGTATTGGGTTTGTTAGAACAGTCAATACTAAATCAACCATGCTCATGTATCTAATGGTGCATGGTATCAAATTTAATGGTAATGACTCTTTACAGTCCTATCACATATTATTTTACATGAATTGCTGCCACTTTTCTTTAATTTAATACATATGCATTAATGGCCCTTCAAGACGTTTATAAACTTGGATATTGTAGAAAAATGCTAGTGACCTTTGGTTGATGCACTTTTGAAACTCATTTGCAAACCATCTAAATCTAATGAGGTAATCATATTTGCTTGGTAGTATACTACAAAATTAATGCTACTCTTATTGGCAGGAGTCTCTGTAAGATGAAATGTTAAGGATTTCCCCCCTTTTTAGCTCACCTGAGCACAAGGTGCTCAAGTGAGCTATTGTGATCACCTTTTGTCCGGCGTCCGTCCGTCGTCCGTCGTCCGGCGTCCGGCGTCCGTCGTCCGTCAACAATTTCTTTAAATGACATCTCCTCCTAAACTACTCGGCCAATTTCAACCAAACTTGGCAGGAATGTTCCTTAGGTGACCCCCTTTCAGAATTGCTAAAAGAATTGAAATCCATGAAAAACTCTGGTTGCCATGGCAACAGAAAAGGAGAAATTTGACTGAATCTCAATATTATCTTTGAACGACATCTCCTCCGAAACTACTGGGCCAATTTCAACCAAACTTGGCAGGAATGTTCCTTAGGTGACCCCCTTTCAAAATTGCTAAAAGAATTGAAATCCATAAAAAACTCTGGTTGCCATGACAACAGAAAAGGAGAAATTTGACTGAATCTCAATATTATCTTTGAACGACATCTCCTGAAACTACTTGGCCAATTTCAACCAAAGTTGACAGGAATGTTCCTTAGGTGACCCCCTTTCAGAATTGCTAAAAGAATTGAAATCCATATAAAACTCTGGTTGCCATGACAACAGAAAAGGAGAAATTTGACTGAATCTCAATACTATCTTTGAATGACATCTCCTCCTAAACTACTGGGCCAATTTCAACAAAACTTGGCAGGAATGTTCATTAGGTGACCCTCTTTCAGAATTGCTAAAAGAATTGAAATCCATAAAAAAACTCTGGTTGCCATGGCAACCGAAAAGGAGAAATGTGAATGAATCTCAATACTATCTTTGAACGATATCTCCTCCTAAACTACCAGGCCAATTTCAACCAAACTTGGCAGGAATGTTCCTTAGATGACCCTCTTGTAGAATTGCTAAAAAAATTGAAATCCATAAAAAAATCTGGTTGCCATAGGAACAGAAAAGGAGAAATTTGACTGATTCTCAATACTATCTTTGAACGACATCTCCTCCTAAACTACCAGGCTAATTTCAACTAAACTTGGCAAAAATATTCCTTAGGAGGTCCTCTTAAAGAATTGCTAAAAAAATTGAAATTGACTGAAAACTCTGGTTGCCATGGCACCAGAAAAGGAGAAATTTGACTAATTCTCAACAATTTCAGGTGAGCGACCTAGGGCCAACGGCCCTCTTGTTTATATATCATCCTATGGCTAGGAATTCAGTAAATATTGAACAGGGTTTATACAGAAAACTTCGAAGTAATCCCCTGCCAATTTTAGCCAAGAAGTAATTGAAACTCATGTCCTAGTAATGCATGCCTTGTAATAAATCATTGAAAGTTCAATGCAATTGGATCTGTTTAAATGCTTAATTGCTTAACATGTTTACACATTGAATGATGAAGAATGTTTTTCAATGTTGTTTCTATTCAAGAGATTGGATCTTTATTTTACTAGAAATATGTTGAACGCCACACCACATTGTTTCTAATGCAGAATCCAGTGAGGCTGAAGACTATTGTGTGACAAAATGTTGTGCATTTCCTTGAAAGTTTCAGAGCTGAAAGCAGTCTCTAATTCGCAAGGTTTCTGCTGAGTACAAATGCATGTAAAAGACAATCAGTAGACAAGAACTGAACAACAAAACCCTCATAAACAATGATCATCAGTGAATTATGGTCTCTACCAACGTCAATACCTTGAGGAAATTGTTTAACGAAAATTGTTATACAGGATAATCATGAAACATAGTGGGCGTAAAACCAAAATGAGTCAGTTTGTTATAAAATTTATGCAGTTCTGTGTGACCATATTATTAACTGATAGAGACCATAATATACAGGAAATTAAGGTATAAAGTGCCTAATGAAAAACACCACTTTCTAGCCATACGAAATGTATCAAATTACACACATTTGTAAATACACTTCACATAAGTTGATTCACCGTGCCAGATTTCAAGATTTTGCTTCAAGAAGAAAATAATTTACAAATATCATTTTACTCTATATTCATATGCAAGGGAGGTAATTTTGAACATTTTTGTCAAATATTTCCATAAATATGCATTAATTCAAAATTCTAAACCGTACAAAATGCTTATATTTGTATTTGGAATGAAAATGTAACACAGTTTAGGAATTACTGGCACTTTTCAAATTTCGCCGCTGGCTTTTTGGTGCTAATAAGGCCCTTCTTACCTTAATAGTATATATTTCAAAATTGTTTCTCTTGTCTCAACCTACTTTTCATTGCAAAGCCAAAAAGATAACATCTGTATTATCTCTGGCATTTTATCTTCTTGCTTCTCAAAGTCTTCTGCTTCAGAAATGTCACAGGCTGTCATTTTCAGACAAACACTATCTCCACCGCCCCCACCACCTTCACCACCACCAACAAACAACTTCAAGATAAGACTGTGTGCTTTATTGTTAACCCATTACCACTCAATGACTCTTTTTGACTCCTCAAAAGATTAATGCTTTGGAAAACATAGTGGAAAATGAAGAAATTGCCTGTGACAAGCAATTTCTTCATTCCCCACAATGTTTTCTAAAACAAAAGACCAAAAAATACTAAATTCCATTCACTTGAAATCGTTGTCTGCATCATCTTTGAATTTGGACTAGTCTAAAATTTTGCCGCTGGGTAATGGGCTAAGCATCATCTGATATACTTAGCTGGTTGGTTAAAAAGATTCCATGTGAAGATAGCATTGATCTAGTGGTTAACTAATGTCAATTAAGTCAAAGATCATAAAGAACAATTAGCCATTATTACAGTCAGTCATGGTAAACTGGCATGGTGTCTGGCTTACTCCACTTTTGTAGCTTTACACTGCCTTATCAGTGTTACACTGCTTCCTTAGTCTTACACTGCTTTGTTTGTGTTACACAGCATAGTTAGTGTTACACTGCTTCCTTAGTCTTACACTGCTTTGTTTGTGTTACACAGCATAGTTAGTAGTACACTACTAAGTTAGTCTCACATTGCACGAATGAATGGAGTTTTAAGGCCCGTCGACAAGTTCAAAGGTCATATAGGCACACTCACATAGGGTTGGATACCGATAACCGGTACCAGAACCGGATCGAAAATCGTTTTAAAAAGTACCGGTATATACCATTTCGAGAAATACCGGTACTGTTATCGGTACCTATGTCAACAAGGAAAGAAAGAAGGAGAGAGATAAAAACGGAAATTTTATTTCCAGATATTGATGTTTAAATGTATAGAGACCATATTTCGCTAAGAATCAAATGGTTCTATCATCAGAAAAGTTTTGGAGCTGTCAAACTTCTTCATTTTTAGTGTTCGTCGGCACCATTTCCAAAGCATGATTATGGAGAAAAACAATTATTTACTGACAGGAAAATACCAAAATTAAGCCATTCTATTTCTTAATTGACCACACATTTCCTTAAATGCCATAAAAACAAACTTTGGAGTCCAAAAAAAGTCTTTTTCGAAACTCTCTAATTCCAATCTAGTGTACTAGTAACCGACCATATGCCTATTACCGGATACGAAAAAAATCGTTTTTTGCCACCAATACACTTAGTTTATGACAGTAGGTATGAATTTGGGAGAGTAAAATGGATTCTTTGATACTTACATCAATTCTTGCCAAGTTTTGGCCATTAGAAATAAGTAAATTACACATAATTGTCTGACTGTTCTTTCCCCCCCCCCCCCCCCCCCCTCGGCCCCCAAAAAATCAAATAAAAAATACTTGGTTTTCTGGATAAAGATCTGATTTTTTATATGATAAGATTAAAATCTTTTACCCAAATTGCCTCGCAGACAACAAAATAATAATGAAATTATATATTTCACCCTAACACTAAGAGATAGTTCAAACAATATTTTTTTTTTTTAAATCTTGAATACAGCACAAATTTTCACTAGTATGGTCATATATTAATCAGATTTTTTGAATGTATATCAAATGAAAATAGTTTATCATTTAGGAAACAAAAGTAGTAGAGCTACTATACTGATTTTAAAAGCAATAAAACATATGGCATGCATTATCAATGGTTGTTTGATTTGCACCTCCCTTTATCACACCCTATTACCGGCTATCACTACAGCAGTTGCTAACCTTGGGCAGTATCATCTATAAATAGCGGGTGTACTGGGTAGGTCATACTTTTTCCATCTTTGCTTTTGTGTTAAAGCCTTTCTCAGCTATATTTGTAGTGCACTTGGCTGTCCATACATTTGAGCACCTACATGAAAAATATTAGCCCAAAGAATCCCTAAACAACAAAATTATTCAGCGACAAAGTCGTAACTTTACAATTTTTTGCGTCCAACTTTCAGTCCATATAATGAGAAAATGATAAGACGATCATTAGAATTAATATAACTATTGAAATAGCCAATCAATTTTCTTACACTGTGTTAATTTAGAGAACTGTATGAATTGGATTAACTTCAGACTGACCGATTTAAACTAAACACTGATGCCGATTTGGCTATCACGAACAGCATATTGAAAATTTGAATGGCAAACCCGGACATAAGTTGATGGCAACACAGAACAATATGTCTTGTTGGAAAAGCGGCATCTCTTTCAACAAGAAGTTGCCTGAAAGGAGCATAAATAATGAATTAACACCATTTCTTGATAGACTAGCCAATTTCTGAATTATAGACATAGAAATAATCTAGATATGGTTGAAGCTGAGTAACACAAAATTGAAGGACGTATGCAACCATTAGTTGTAGATGATAGTTTGTCGGTTAAGGTATACATCCCATCATTAAAAACACCACTTTTTAGCCGTACGAAATGCATCAAATTACACACATTTGTACATACACTTCTTATAAGTTGATTCAATGTGCCGGATTTCAAGATTATGCTTCAAAAGAAAAATAATTTACAAATATTACTTTACTCTATATTCATATGCAGCGGATGTAATTTTGAACATTTCTGTCAAATATTTCCGTAAGTATGCATTGATTCAAAATTCTAAACCGTTCAAAATGGTTATGTTTAGAATGGAAATGTAACACAGTTTAGGAATTACTGGCATTTATCAAATTCACCTCTGGCTCTTTAGTGCTAATGATGGGTTGCAAACCTTAAAAAAACTACACATACTTTACAGTGAAAATTGTGGATTTTACATCATGTCGTCGCTGTTTCAGGCACACAATATGACTGTAATATTATTAATGGGGTTAAATTTCATTTAGTCAGACTTAACTTAAATAGATGGAACCCACGCAAATATATGTATATGAATCCTGCTATTTCAAAGTCGGTCAATGAATCTTCAAACATTTCGATCGAATGTTTTGTGCGGTGCAAATTTGTATTTTTCATTGCGAAACGCTTTGGTTTATTGGGGTTTTACGCCGTTTTCAACTGCCATGGTTATATCGCGGCACCTTGAGCGCCTAACCATGGATTCCTGTTGTTTCTCATACAAGTACCATCACAATAGACTAACCGAGCCTCCAGCTGCTCGCCCACATAGGTTAACAATATCAAACCATTGGTGGGTAACATTAGTTAGAAAAGATATTTGCCACGGCCGGGGATCGAACCTGGGTTCTCTCGAATGAGAGACAGATGCGCTATCAATGTTCAGCGTTTTGGCCTCATTGCGAAACGAAGAAGAGATATTGGTGATAACGGATTATCAAGCAAGAATCTGTTGATATCGATAAAACATCATGATTGTCTACATAAAGCACATGATTGCAACTAGCCTAGGTAAGTGAATACAGAAACTAGTGAAGGATCAAAGATCAGTCAGCTAGGTAAGGATCTCTATGGATAAGGCGAGAAATCTCCCTAATCGTCTGAAATGGAAAACTCAATTTTCAAAACATGAAAATTGATAAATATCTCGAGCTGTATTGTTAGATCTTTACCTAAATCATATGAAAATTGATTTTGTACAATCAAAACGATCCGACATGTACATATAACTCCGTAAAAAGAGGCATTTTTTTTGGGGGGGGGGAATGGTTACAAATGTTTATTTCTTTATTCTCTGCTATGTTTCACCTTGCATGGTGAAGTAAAGCCGAGTGGTCATTGGACAAATAGACCTCTCAATAAAAGTACCCAGCCTCCAGCTGCGCTCTCACATAGATGATTCACACCCATTGGTGAGAGACAAATGACTTTTGTCAAATGTAAGAATAGATACTGGTCGGCCTGGGGTTCGAACTCGCGACCCCTGGATTGACAGACTCCGACGTTAAATGGACTCGGCTTAAACAGATACATGTTGCAGCAAATACTCTTTATAAAGCAAACCGCACGGAATCTCGGACAAACAAAAGAGCTTTGTCCGTATGATTCTAAAACCACACAACTGCAGCTTGAATGAAGCCGTGGTTACGAGATTTTAACAGCTAAAACCGCTTGGACCATTCTATTTATAGCGTAAGATTTAACCCTATTAACCATAAGATTCCATTTCCTATATTATCAATAGCAATGAACTCTGTGCTAAAAGTACACTAGATTTACCGTTATAAGTATTGACAAACCGTCAGTGTAGGCCTAGTTATAAAGTCTCACAACTATGGCCACATACGAGATTTTATAACAACACATACGATGCACTATTGTTTCACCAAAATTGCGCCTCGGTTAACTGGATAAAAACATTCTCCATTTATCTGATTTTAATATCAAATAAATAACAACGACATCGCTGTATTGTCCACCCAAATTAACCCGGGACAACTTAATTTTCGTGTGCAAAGTCCGTTAGTTGAGTGCCTTAACCTTAACAAGTGGGATCATTACATATGCAGATGTCTCGGGTTAATCTTACTAGACAATATAAATGACCATTCTGATATTTGGCTAGTATAATTACCCGGTCAAGGTCAGTAATTATCCTCCAAATAGTGTTCATGATTAAAACTCTTATTAAATTCCCCTGCAAATAATCGAGTTCATAAGCAATAATTAGATAAAGCGGAAACTCACAATTTTAAAACTTAAATTTGTATTGCTATAATAGACGAATAACGCAATGGTATTTTTGAGCATAGGATCTAATGTTGAAGGTATTTTTTTAAAGTTAGTCTGTGCCCGATTTTATAAACGCCGGCTAGAGTTAACCAAATGGCCAAGTATCTGTTTTGGTTATTTTTCGATTATTCACATCGGAAAATTTGAACAAATCAGTGAAATATTTTGTTTGTGCTAAACAGCGTTGATACAATCGGGCCTATGATTTGATTTCATGAGATGTAACGCCGTTTTAAACCGCTATGGCCATATTGCAGTGGCTGGAGCACCTAACCGTGGATTCCTGGGAAGTTCTTGATTCATATATAGCTTATTCTTATCTGATGCTCTTTTATCAAACAAAAGTACCAGCATTCATGTATTGTTATAATTAATTATCATCAGCAAATTTTAAATATTTCACACCATGATCACTTGGATAATGAAAAAGAATTGTACATAGACAAGCAAAATAGTATCATTTATGCTGTCTGTGATTGCCTATTTCAAGTACGAATCTCCTGTCGGTGATCCCCCTACGTGCTGTTCGTGATTGCATAAATTTGTAGCTCACCAAACTTTGTTTGACTATAACGACATAACGGAATAGTTGATTGTCTTCACAAGCAATTAGTTGGTAGATAATATACTAGATATCCATTTTGTAATAAAATTTCTAACATTTGCTTCAGTGTTTTTCTGCTATTTGCATGGAAAGATGAATTTCATATGCAAATATGTGAAGTTTCGACTTTGTTAGTGAATTATTTTTTTGTTTGATGACTCTCTGTGCTAATATTTGACATGTAGGTGCTCAAATGTATGGCAAGCCAAGGGCACTACAAATTATAGCTAAGAAACGCTTTTACACAAAACAAATATGGAAAAAGTATGACCTACCCAGTTCACGCGCTATTTATAGATGATACTGCCCAAGGTTAGCAACTGCTGTAGTGATAGCCCGTAATAGGGTGTGTTTATGTGAAGCTTGGAATTGATCGCTGTTTTAGGTATCGGTATCGATAAAGAACCGTATTGTTTCGTTAGTATCAGTATCGTATCGTACCATTTCGTTCTTAACGGTATCCAACCCTACACTCACATTACCTAACTACAAGATGTATAAGGATATGTATTAGTTACATAAACATCTAGAGGGTATATGATAAAAATATGATATTCTATACAACAGATAAAATTCTAAGCAAAATAACAACACACCATGAATAATCCGATGTGAGCACAAAAGGACATGGGCTGCTCCCAGTAGTCTCACAATGCCAAGGTAGTGTTACACTGCCTTGTTTGTTACACTGCCTTGTTAGTGTCACACTGCGTTGTTAGTGTTACACTGCGTTGTTAGTGTTACACTGCCTACTTAGTGTTACACTGCCTTGTTTGTTACACTGCCTTGTTAGTGTTACACTGCCTACTTAGTGTTACACTGCCTACTTAGTGTTACACTGCCTAGTTAGTGTTACACTGCCTTGTAAGTGTTACACTGCCTACTTAGTGTTACACTGCCTTGTTTGTTACACTGCCTACTTAGTGTTACACTGCATACTTAGTGTTACACTGCCTTGTTTGTTACACTGTCTTGTTAGTGTTACACTGCCTACTTAGTGTTACACTGCCTACTTAGTGTTACACTGCCTTGTTTGTGTTACACTGCCTACTTAGTGTTACACTGCCTTGTTAGTGTTACACTGCCTTGTTAGTGTTACACTGCCTACCTAGTGTTACACTGCCTTGTTTGTTACACTGCCTTGTTAGTGTTACACTGCCTACTTAGTGTTACACTGCCTACTTAGTGTTACACTGCCTACTTAGTGTTACACTGCCTACTTAGTGTTACACTGCCTTGTTAGTGTTACACTGCCTTATTAGTGTTACACTGCCTACTTAGTGTTACACTGCCTACTTAGTGTTACACTGCCTACTTAGTGTTACACTGCCTGCTTAGTGTTACACAGCCTTGTTAGTGTCACACTGCCTACTTAGTGTTACACTGCCTACTTAGTGTTACACTGCCTTGTTTGTTACACTGCCTTGTTAGTGTTACACTGCCTTGTTAGTGTTACACAGCCTTGTTAGTGTTACACTGTCTACTTAGTGTTACACTGCCTTGTTAGTGTTACACAGCCTTGTTAGTGTTACACTGCCTACTTAGTGTTACACTGCCTTGTTAGTGCTACACTGTCTTGTTAGTGTTACACTGCCTTGTTAGTGTTACACTGCCTTGTTAGTGTTACACAGCCTTGTTAGTGTCACACAGCCTTGTTAGTGTCACACTGCCTACTTAGTGTTACACTGCCTTGTCAGTGTTACACTGTCTTGTTAGTGTTACACTGCCTTGTTAGTGTTACACTGTCTTGTTAGTGTTACACTGCCTTGTCAGTGTTACACAGCCTTCTTAGTGTTATACTACCTTGTTAGTGTCACCCAGCCTTGTTAGTGTCACACTGCCTACTTAGTGTTACACTGCCTTGTCAGTGTTACACTGTCTTGTTAGTGTTACACTGCCTTGTTAGTGTTACACTGTCTTGTTAGTGTTACACTGCCTTGTCAGTGTTACACAGCCTTGTCAGTGTTACACTGCCTGCCTAGTGTTACACTGCCTTGTTAGTGTTACACTGTCTTGTTAGTGTTACACTGCCTTGTTTGTTACACTGCCTTGTTAGTGTTATACTGCCTACCTAGTGTTACACTGCCTACTTAGTGTTCCACTGCCTACTTAGTGTTACACTGCCTTGTTAGTGTTACACTGCCTTGTTAGTATTACACTGCCTTGTTAGTGTTACACTGCCTTCTTAGTGTCACACTGCCTTGTTAGTGTTACGCTGCCTCATCAGTGTTACACTGCTTTGTTAGTGCTACACTGCCTACTTAGTGTTACACTGCCTTGTTAGTGTTACACTGCCTTGTTAGTGTTACACTGCCTTGTTAGTGTTACACTGCCTTGCCATTGTCACACTGCCTACTTAGTGTTACACTGCCTTGCAAGTGTTACACTGCTTTGTTAGTGTTACACTGCCTGGTTAGTGTTACACTGCCCTGTTAGTGTTACACTGCCTTGTTAGTGTTACACTGCCTTGTTAGTGTTACACTGCCTTGTTAGTGTCACACTGCCTAGTTAGTGTTACACTGCCTTGTTAGTGTTACACTCTCTTGTTAGTGTAACACTGCCTTGTTAGTGTTACACTGCCTTGTTAGTGTTACACTGCCTTGTTAGTGTCACACTGCCTAGTTAGTGTTACACAGCCTTGTTAGTGTTACACTGCCTTGTTAGTTTTACACTGCCTTGTTTGTTACACTGCCTTGTTAGTGTTACACTGCCTACTTTGTGTTACACTGCCTACTTAGTGTTCCACTGCCTTGTTAGTGTTACACTGCCTTGTTTGTTACACTGCCTTGTTAGTGTCACACTGCCTTGTTAGTGTTACACTGCCTACCTAGTGTTAAACTGCCTACTTAGTGTTCCACTACCTACTTAGTTTTGCACTGCCTTGTTAGTGTTACACTGCCTTGTTAGTGTTACACTGCCTACTTAGTGTTACAAACTGCTTTGCTAATGTTGCATTGACTTTTTAGCATTACACTGCATTGTTTGTGTTACACTACCTTGTTAGTGTTAAACTGCCTCGTAGTGTTACACTACTTTCTTAGTGTTGCACCGCCTAGTTAGTGTTTCACTGCCTTGTTACTGTTACACTGCCTTATTACCTTAACACTGCCTTTTCTAGGATCACACTGATTTATAGTGTTATGGTTCCTTTTCAGGGTTACACTGTCTTTTTAGGGTGAATATTTTCCCAAACCTATCCTTTTAGAGACATGATATTTAAAATCTATTTCCATAACAATGCTTTAAAGGGGATGTGTTTACTTAGTCACAGTTCTAGATGCAAGTTCTATTTGAAACTTAAGTGCACTGTCTTTGACAACTCTTGTATTGTATTAATGCACATTTAATTTTGTTGTCCAGAATGTCTTTATATTTAAACAAATTTGAAATGTTAGAGTACAGGGAAGGATTATTTATTATGTGGTGGTGAGCAATACAGTATTAAATTGATTGTTGTCATTTGAAGCCAGATGAAACAAGCGCCTGGTATAAAAGTCATGACAGAACTTGATCAGTCTCCATTGGGAACTGTTATAGTCATGCTGAACATCCATTCAATATATCCCCCAGCTATACTGTGGAATTGGAAAAATGAAATAAGGACAAAAACAGATTCCATAAAATAATAGGTCCTCTATGAGCTTGCTTCATTGTTATGGTTAACATGTTGCTTACAGCATAATTGGCTTCCAATAATTATTGGTGTTCTATGGTTAGTTATAATTAGTGACAACTGGACTATTCACCGATAATCTCGATGAAGTTTTTATTGAATTACTAACTCATCTGGAACAACAAAATGCAGGATTAATACTCTTGTGAGCTTTGTCATGTGATGGGGAAAACCTGACAGGAATTATAAATATTTGTGGATTATATCTACTACATTTTACAGTCATGAATTTGATTGGGTAGGTTTAACAATTATAATTTTAGGTGTTGTAAGTCTATTCATAAATATAATTATTTTTGTCTTTTTTATCTTTATCAACATGCAGACACTTATTTCTTCTTTTTTTCAGAAGAAAACTAGACTCATATTTCCAAAGGAAAAAACTGCAGTAAGCAATCAGTCAAAGCTGTAGTATGCACTTATGGATAGACAATGGTATAGTTAAAACCAAGGCATGAAAATATGCTCAGATCGAGACATTTTTACTAGAAGGGACATTTGTTTTGCATTAGCACATGAAAAATTCCTTAAGAGGCCGTCTCACATAGAACACAGTTGGACATACAGTTCTAATACAGTAAACTCGGTTAACCCTCTCGCAAACAACACCTGGTTTTGACGTCCCTAAAAGAAAAGGCTTGGGAAAACATTGAGGCAAAAGAAGAAAATGCTGATAACCAGCATTTTCTCCTTTTGTCTCAATATTTTCTGTGCCATATTTTACACAAATCCTATCTTTACTTCCATCCATTTTGTCTTTTATGGCAGTTTTTTGGGTGGATCACCCTAAAATTTTGTCGTTTGGGAAAGGGTAAAACACCGGTGGGCTGGTACAAGTATTGAGCTCCAACCAAGCCTGGCGATAAGTTGGTACGATTTAGACTCGAATGTAGCACGAGTGTTCAAACAATTTAAATCACAGATATTCTCGGTCAAGCGAGGGTTGTCACAGTTTGAACTCGATTTTCAAACGAATTTCATATATTTGCTGTACGGTTCGAAATACCGTTTAGTACAATGTAGTATGGTGTAGTATGATTTAACACTAATTTTACTCGATTTACAGGACATATACAGGGTCCCACTGACTTTTATTCTAGTTAAGCATAAAGTAGCTCACATTCATGTATGTTTTGGTATATTGACTTGTGTTGATTGCTTGGCTTCATAAATTGTCAAGCATTCATCTGAGAAGGCGTAGAATGGCAGATGACAGAATAAGAGAATTAAACTTAGAGACAGAGTATGATCATACTTTACCGTGTATTATCATACATGAACCAAATTGGTCGTACAATGATCACATGAAATCGTATTGGCTGTATGGTGATGATATAAATAATAAAACTGTGTGTTCACTTGTTTGAATTGTTCGGGGATCGTGTTACATTCGAGTGGTATGGACTTCATGCACGTTTGGAAATACCTTCTAGTACGGTCTCACATGGTCTCTCACAGTCTTATACGATCGCTTATACGACCAAACACGGCTGTAGTACCCATGTCAGATTTTTAAAAATTTTAAAAATCATTCTTGGTTTTCAGAGATACACTCGAATGACCCGAGTGTAACTGGGATAAGTGTACCGTTTGTTCGGTTGTATTTACTGTTTACTCGTTGGCTAACCGTATAAACGGTGTGTTCTGTGTGAGACAGGCTTAAAACTCTTTGATAAGTTAGGGGGCCACCCCTGGATCTTTGCAAGGAAAGGGTCTCTTGTTGCCTTTCCATGTGAAGTTTGATCTTAACACAAAACAGGACAATCAAGAATATGAGCATGACAAGAGTTAATCGTTCTTAGCGTTGTGGATTGATTTTGTGTGAATCAAAGGTATCCTGGTATCTCAATCAACTTTAACAGCCAGTACAAATAGCCTTTTGTTTGATGATGATTAATGAAAATGCTCTATTCAAATTGGAAAATGCTCTATAGAATTTTTTAGTCTTTACCTTTGAAATGAGCTTTTAAAAATATCAATAATTTTTAAACAAGGAAATGATTCAATATTTATAAAACCACACTGAATTCTATGAACCACATAAACTACAAAGAAAGTCAGTTGAAAATCAAACACTTAAAGGCTTTAGTAGCTAATTTTGTACATTTCTATCAACTCTATGACATATTTTTGTCAAGCTCACCAATTTGGAGAGAGACATAGTTATCACAGTTTCGCTTCAGCGTTAGTGCATTAGATTGTCAGTCCATCCCCATTTTTTTCCTGGAACATTCATAATGGCAATTTCAAACTTCATAGTCGTATTTGTCACATTGCAGCTCAGTGCCATTAGCAAGAACCACGATACTCTGTCACTGGTCATTTATTGTGAGTCCTTATAGCAATAGAAAATTAAAAATATTATGTATTGGTAAGAATTGTGTTAATTTTTAATGTTAAAATTTTTGTCACACCAGTATTTGCTGGCAGATTTTTAGTTTGTAAGGTATATACATGTATATTCCTTCAACTTTTCTTTTTTCCTAAGATTTTTTCAAAAACATTTCTAAAAGGAGGTCCATCTCTTCCATTATCATTATGAAATCTATTCTTAATTCTTGTCAGCACTAAATTGTTCCTGTAATGTATCAATTGTATGGATTAATTTTTTTTATGTAAACCTAAAGTACTTAACCCTTTCCCACACAGTGACGCTTTTGGGCGCCCCACAAAATAAAGGCTTTAGAAAACATTGTTGAACATAAATTGCTTGTGACAAGCATTTCATTTCCCACAATGTTTTGTACCAAGAAAGACCAAAAAATGTTAATTTTTATTCAATGGAACTTGTCGTCTGCAACACCTATGAGTTTGGACTAGGCTAAAATGTTGTTGTTTGGTAATGGGTCAAAATGATAGAAAATTACTATATCTTTCCTATTTCTACAAAAAAGTTTTTTTATGACAAATGATAAGTGTTCCTGCAAAAAAAGGGAAATAATAAACATGAAATTAATTCTACCAGAAAAAAACTTACAGAAATTCTACAAGAAAACACTTATTTTATGAGGAAAAAATCATTTTCTATAAATTTGTGCCATTTTATCCAGAATCAATACTTTTTCATTTCTACAGTTTTGTTTGTACTAAGAATCATTTTACCCCTATTGAGAGCACGGTTGTGGTTGATGAATAAAATATAAGGTAAATATTATGATTATGAATGTAATCCTATAATCAATAGCTGGACCAGTATTGTACAAGACTAATTTGTGATGCAAGTATTATGCTCGACGCCGAATTGATTTGCCAGAATGTAGGCTTTTGATCTGGTTAAAAATCAAATTGGTATAAAATGTTTTACGAAGTGAAAAAATACTAGATCTAGCAATCAATAAAGTTGAAAACCCCACCTGTTCCTCGAGCAATTCACCAGCCCGATCAGTTTGAGACGACCTCTTTATATCATGCAAGTTGATCAACCCAAATCGTAAGTGTAATAAGGTACTAGCCATACTTTGGTGTATTTTACTGACAAGTATAAAGACGACAACGATTCCTACGAATAAATTATACTATACCAACCTTTTGTAAACGATAAATGCTTTAGCAGACGCTCATTGAATAAATATACGTCATTACTAATCTGGTTTTACATAATTAATTTGTATATTTTACCTTTCTTCATGTAATATATTATGTATAATGTTGAATTTTGACTGCACATCTAATCTATCCAACAACAACGTTTGATACATGTATGCATAGACATTTACATAAATCTGACAGTTTTTTTATTATATGAATTAGTCCTTGGGCCAGGACCAGGAAAATGGGGTAAGTATTACCAGAAAAAAGGACAAAAGGACACCTATATATATTTGTAGATATATATCTGACGGATGTTTTTCAGTGATGATATCCGACATGAAGAGTAGCTAAATATGTTTTACCCTTACCTTTATATAGGTACCCTTCACGACGTGAATGACAATCTGGTTTGGGGTAAGGGAAAGGGAAAAATTAATAAAAAAATACCAAATGAATGTATAAATCTATTTATTTGAATCCATACGTATGAGCATGTATTTCACTACTTATGAATCATGATTTTTTAAATTATGTAATTATTATGACGTCATTACTCCTCTTCAAAATATGCTTTATGTGCAATCAAGTATAAGAATTGGCCGAAATATTCGAAAAAGTATTTTTCTATAATTATCATTTATTTTTAATTCAAGAAGACATAGTTTTTCATAAAGTACATTATCTTAGAAACATTTTGAGCGTTGTTTGCACTCTGGCCGTCGGGGATTTTGGCTGTAACCCTTATCTTAAACCCTTAACCCTATCATTTTTTGCATTCAAATTTATAACACTTATTTGGTCATATTTCCATTGAATATTGACCTACAGGTGTCAAAATGGTATCAAATGAAAGCTTATGACTCGCTCTTTTGTTTGTAGGTATCTTATTCAAATTATCTCATTTGCATATTCATGAATATTAATGATTTCCCTTAAAAAATCCATTTTTTGGCGAAAATTTTCATAAATACTTTCCAAAACAAGGCGTTTCTTTTCAGGGGGAATTTTGAAAACATGATTTTTCTTAAAGATCATTTTATTAGAAACATTTTGAGCCTTGTTTACACTCTGGCCGTTGGGGCTTTTTGCCGTAACCATTATCGAAACCCTTAGCCCCATCAAATTACTTATGTAAATTTTGAAAATGAATTCGGCCATATCTTCATTGAATATTTGCACACAGTTGTCAGAATGATATCAAATGAAAGCTTATGACTTATTCTTTCATTCTAGTTATGTTATGCAAATTAGCTCATTTGCATATTCATGAATTTTCCTAAAATTGCGATTTTCTACGGAAATTTGGTAAATACTTTCCAAAACGAGGCATTTTTGTGCAGGGGAATTACGTAAACATATTAAATCTTAAAAAAAATAATATATCAAACATTTTGAGCGATGTTTGCACTTAATTTGGCCGTAGGGGCTTTGGGTCATAAACCTTATCTAAACCCTTAACCCTATAAAATTGTTCAGTCATTTCATAACGTTTTTGGTCATGTCTTGGTTGAATATTGACCTACAGATGTAAGAATGGTATCGAATGAAAGTTTATGACTTGCTCAGTAATTTACCATAAATTTTATGCAAATTACCTTATTTGCATATTCGCGAATATTAATGACACTACTTAAAACTGTGACCCTTTTTGCGAATTAGGTTTTTGTTTGGTAAAAGTGTCATATCTCTGTTTTACTAACGCCATTACTCTAAAACTTTGCACATACCTCTATGACCATGGTACCAACCTCAAGACAGATATCTATTGCTCTAGCATTTAATGTCGAGCTATTTTTACCTTTTTGTTGAAATTCTTCATCAAACTTTAATGAGCATCTTTCAAACATCTGTCACAAATAAGTTTGTTTCTGTCATAACTTTTGCTTTCAAACTTGGCATATGCTCTTGCTTCTAAGATCAGCATCTGTTATGTTATCTAGTAACAGTTAATGTTCATTCGTTTGGCATATTCACTCATTTTCATGCAAGATTCAATCATTTTTTAGCACCCGTAATTTTGCATCTTACTGTAAATCTGCTTAAATATAAGGGCTAAACAACCCTTTTGAACGTAAAATAATACACCCTAAATCCAATATCAAATAGAAAATAATGTCCCTAAAGTTTAGGAAAACACTGATACAGTAAACTGAATACATTATTATAAATAATTGTTAAATATTTTAACACTTTCTTTGCACAATTTACACTAATGATTGAATGATTATGATGATGAACAGAACTGATTAGATGGTTCAAATGATCTCGTTTGATACTTTTAGAATTCAAAGTAGAATCAAAACACATGGATTAACAAAAAGGGCAAGTGCAATATATTGAAAGTTTATTGACATCGTTTAAAATTAAGGTTGTAGGTCGTATACATGTATAGCAGATTCTTTAGGGGATAGCTAGATCTATGACAGAAGGTATAAATTTTGCAATTATAGTGTTTTCATTATCATTATTATACAGCGTTCTTTGGATGATATGACTGCACTTCCAAGGAGTATGATCTTCTGCAGTTCCTCGATAACTGGTGCACCAGGGATTTGTTTGAATATTTTGTCAAGTCCCTTCTTAATGAGACCAAGTGCACCTACAACGACTTGTACAGTTGTCGTCTCCATACCCCACATTCTGGCTACTTCTATCTCAAGGTCTTTGTATTTTGATAGTTTCTCAAGTGCATGAACGGAGACATTTCTTTCAGAAGGAACCGTCATGTCAAACATGATGAACGTCTTGTCCAATTTGTTCTTAATGATTTCTGGTCTGTTAGCCCTGATCTCTGTACCAGTATTCACCGACATGTCCCTCTACGACAGTTTTTAGTTGATGTTCATACCATTTTTTGTTTGCTGGGAGTCCAAATTGCTTGCAGATTTTCCAATGAATGTACCCTGCTGCCTTGTCATGTCTTTGAATGTACTATGTTGGCACTAATGTTGGACAGCCTGAGACAATTTCATCATATTGGTTGCATATTCTGCACGTTGGATCTGTACCATCTTTGATGATCTTGTTGTGATATGCTCTTGTAGCCAAACTCTGATCTTGTGCAGCTATCACCATTCCCTCTGTTTCTGCATTGAGACCTGCAACAGAGAGCCACTTATGTGTCTGATCTTGGTCAACATCTGGTTTGTCAAACCTTAAGGGTATTGCCCATGCATTGATTTGGCTTTCCATGTTTGTGTCATCCTCTTTTGGGCATTTGCCTTTGTCCGTCTTGTTCTTTTGGCATACTCTGTGACGGATTCTTCTCATTTTCTTGTCGTTTGTGCAATGTTCAGTTCTTGAATGAATGTTCTGGTTTGCTCTGAGATTGAGTAAAGTTTCTTGTTACGTTCATGTTCCCGGATCAGATGTAGCAGATTGTCTTGTGTTGTCTCCAAATAAGTGTTTATGCCATCTCAATCTATGAGAGGCCCCTACCACCGATTTTTCGTGGTAGGTACAATCTTTCAACGTCAACCTTTGGGTAGTGCATTCTTTCTATTGTTAGTAACTGTCTGGTCTTTGTGTCAAGTTTTCCGTTTTTCTTGCATTTGCCAGTTTATGGCTTCAATCTTATCTGCAGCTTTTAGCTCACTCTTGATGGCATTAGCCTTAACTCTTCTGTAATACTCTTTTCTTATCTTTTCCCTCATTGCTGCATGTTGAATTCCGTCGCCTTCATTAACACAAGGTATTTGTATTTGTCTTGGTCTAGTTTCTTGATGATGTTGTCTCTTTCTAGCTGTATGTCAGATGTTGATGTTAGTTTTCCTTTTTTGAAGGTGGCTTTTAGACACTTGTCCAGTTCAAATTGCATGCATATGTCATCACTAAAGACCTTTACTGTCTCGAGCAGTTGTTTTTGCTGTTGATCGTTCTTGGCAAAGGTCTTTAGGTCATCCATGTAGAAAAGATGGTTGATCTTCTTACCTTGGATTTCATACCCATGTCCAGTGTCATTCAGCATGGTACTGAGAGGGGCAAGAAACAAACAGAAGTGGAAGGGTGATAGTTATGCGACTTTGCATGCAGATGGTTTAAGTCTTGAACTTATTTGGCCTTGGTTTGAAACCTACCGGATGAGGACTCCCACCACGCCCATTTATTTGGGACCATAACCTTTGACCTAGTTACCCTCACCTTTGAGTTTGACCTACTTTTAAAAAACTTAAACTTTAAAGGGATTACAACAGGAATTTATCCTTAACCCCAAATGCTGTCAAAAACACTGTATACTGAGTCCCCCGTCTCTTTCTTGTCTCCTTTTAGATCTACATGCAGTTTACCTATAATTGTCCATAATTTGTCAACGAAGTAATAATTAATTGATTTGTGATATTTTACCTTTTGAATTACGGTATAAAACATACATCATATTTACATTGCAACTAGAAATGTCTCATTTCAGCAATCTAAACACGCAGGAGCATATTGTTTTACTCTTGTCTGTCTGTCTGTCCGTCCATCTGTCTGTATGAAAACTTAACACTGGCCTTTTCTCCAAAAATATTTGACATACAAAGCTATAATTTTGTATGTAACCTTCTTTTGAACAATGATATTCATCTGTTTGTGCAATATCAATATGACCTTCCTCAAGGTCATTCATTAACCCTTATCAATCCTTAACTCGAAAACTTAGCATAAAAACTTAACATTGCCATTCCTTGGGCATTTGTGTTTCACGATATTGTTATTAAAGTTTTTATTAATATTCATAAGCATACTCATTAGTTTTGTGTAAGAGATGTCTTAACAAAATAACATTTCAAAACTAAAATGTATGTTTTATTACTATAATAGTTTTAAAATGTTTTTTTTTTTGCGATTAGTTGAAGCTAATGCTGAAACTTCTATAAGAAGACAGTTGCCATGGAAACAAGAAGGTTGTTAAATTTTGCTTATCCGGCACTTTGAAATGGAACAACAGTCAGAATTCATTAACAGGTTCAAGAAAATACAGAGGGTTTTCATTTTTGGCTTATGACATAATAATGCCATACTCCATATTGAAAAGCATGTAATTTGCTCGGCTTATTACCTCCCTTTATGGATATACCTGTTGTGATTTTTTCCATATACATGCTGTGTAGGACAAATTATTCAACATGAATTGTATTTCTATGCATCTGGTTTATATATGCAGTGTATGCTTAGTATAGAAAGCAGTAAAGCCACATTATTTTAAACATTTCAAAACCTTGCACTGATTTTCAACTATCCAAACCCTATCAAATTTCAAATGCACATTCTGAGGTATAGCTACTCTGCAGAGTGGATATCATTGCATTTTTGTTCTTCCTTTGGATAGGTCTTTCAAGATATATAGGTGTCCCTTTGTCCATTTTAGTGGTAACTCCAACCATATCTGGCCCAAGGACTAAATGAAACTGTTCATTACCACGTTTGCACATGAAACTATTCATTACCTCTTTAACATTTACAAACAGACTCTCCAGTAGCTAACTTGAATTCGTATGCCATAATTGCTCGACGCTGCAGGCGTCGAGCAACAAAATTGAAGCTTAACCAATTACCAAACGACAAAATTTTAGGATGATCCAAATTCAAAGATGTTGCAGAGGACAATTTTAATTTGATGACATTTCAAAATTTTACGACTTTTTGGATAGAAAACATTGTCGGAAATGAAGCAATTTCTTCATTTTCCATGATGTTTTCCAAAGGCTTTATCTTGTTGGGCGTCAAAATGCGTCACTGTGAGGTAATGGGTTAACCCATTACTACATTCTGACACTTTTTGATGCCCAACAAATTAAAGGTTTTGGGAAAACATTGTGATAAAAGAATAAATTGCTTGTGACAAATCAGCTCCACCTTTGGATAAGTAGAAAAAATATTCTCTGGAAAAGGGTTAACCTAGAACCAGTGTCTTGTAATAAAGTTGGAAAATATTTGAATAAGAATTAAGAATGGACACCAATCTATGTCTATAAAAGTAGACATCTATCACACAAATTGCCGTTTTACAAGGTTACAGAGGTCAACAGACAATCAACGTCATTTAAATGTTCTGCAAACAGCAGGGCAATAGCATTTTTGCCTGCTACATCATTTAATTTGAACATTCTTAAAATTGGTTCTTAGCATGAGGGTTCACAAAGACAAAAAAGTATTTTTTGTGAGTTACCAGTAAAGACTCTCATATTTTTCTCTGTAAAGAGAGCCATAATGTATCTGTCAATATGGACATGAAACAATGGTCCACTTTTCTGTAGGAAATGAACTTCAATTATCAGGATATTGGTAACTCATCAGAGGAGCCACCAATGTTCATAATTACTGGCAGAAATATGTGTCATGTCACATAAAAAGTTGCCCTAAAACTGGACACTCAACCAGCACCCAGTTCTGGGAGAACCAAACATTAGGATAAACAAGGCCCATTTTATCATGAAGAAAAAAGACAATATTTGTGAGTTACCAGTAAAGACCATCATATTTTCTCTGTAAACAGGCCGTTATTTATCTGTCAATTTGGACATGAAACGAAAGTTCTTTTTTGTGTAGGAAATGAACTTCAATAAATATCATGTTATTGACACAAATTTTAGTCCTGTTTTTCCATAGGAAATAAGTTTTAACAATCCAGTTATTGAGAATTTCAATTTAGTCCTCTTTTTCCGTAGCAAATGAATTTCAATTAATAAGTTGATAAATAAGTCATCTTTTCCATAGGAAATGTTTCATTTATCCAGCCAAATTGATAAATCAGTCCTCTTTTCCATCAGGATGAGGCAATGGGTGTATCATTGACAGAACCATTCGTGTTCTGGCATAATAAAAGGGGCCATCATCATAGCATAATAAAAACTGATATTTGTAAATGCCATTTATAAGCATTCTTATTCTTACTTTTGGTCAATATTTTAAAAAATGAAAGTTAAACAGAACATTTGCGTAGCAATCCATGAAATAGGTGAAACGTGGCTTACAACCCTGGCTATAAAATATACCACATTTTTAAAGAAGATTTTATTATGTGTTGCATCATAGACGAGACATTTTTTGAAAGAAAAAAAAAAATATACCGGTAGTGAAAGTCTGAAAACTTGCAACTTGGCCCTGGTAAAGCTAAGTCCAAATAAGCTCCTTTCTGATGTGACATGCCATATATTCCTAAGTTCATTAGTGGGACAACAAAAGCATTGTGAAAATTACCATAATTCTCCAAGGTAATTGCTGGTTACTGATAATATGTATGCATGGATGTGATATGTCTTTTTCCAGATAATATTGATTCAATGAGCTGTATTTGATTAGGAGTTTGTCATATATGATGGCACTCTCAGCAATTTTATTCATTGGCAGGGTTCAGTGATTTTACATATTCCTTTCTTGATCAGTATAATACAGAATTAGGGGAGACCGGGGCTATTTCGGCCACGGGGCAAGTTCGGCTAGTGGCTCTTTTGAGCCTGTCAACAGAGATAGAGAGCTCTGACCCGGATTGTAATGTCACACATGACAAAAGCTTTTCGCAGAAGGTTTTTGGTAGCATTGAATACACAAACATAGAATTTAGAACACGATTCTTATTTTTAGACACTTTCAGTAATTTTTCCACTTTTATGTAAGTTTTTATTCATAGTAATATGCGCCATGATTCAGTTTTCTTTTTTGTATATTTATGAAGAGAATTAAGTCCTCCTTCATATTAAAACTAAAGATGAAGCGTTCATGTCATCTAAAAGGAGATATGACGTGATGTTGACACTAGGTCTGTCTGGAGCAAGTTCAACTTTTGGGGTTGGGGCAAGTTCGGCCACCACAAAACTTGCTTATGAATAAAAAGAATAACCGCGGTTGGAGAAGTTATTTCTTGTCGCATTTAAATATATCAATCGCACAGACCTAGCTCTAACAAAAATGTAAAAAAATGGACAAATTCAAAATCACAGGCCGAACTAGCCCCGGCCTATACTTGTTATCCCAAATGTCCCCTTCCTGACGATGATTTGGCTGTTAAAACAATGGTTTTTCAATTTATACCTTCGTTTGGAAGTCGTATACAGATTCCTTGAAATTTAAACAGTCTAAAAATCAAATATAAGGAATTATAGGTATGTGCATACCTTGCCCCAAGGGTGGGCCAAACTTGACCCATATAGGGGGCAAGTTCGGCCACCACGATCAAAACTCTAAAATTTGAAATTCTCTTTATTGAAAAGAAAAATATAAAAAGGACAGACACAGTTAGAAAGGCTATCGCTTGTCAAGCTTAAATATATAAATCACGCCGATATAACTTTCATATAATTCAAAATATGAGCAATCGAAATTAGGGGGGCCGAACTAGCCCCGGTCTCCCCTACCATGCTTGATCAATTACAGGCCATATCCAATTTAAATGCGGATCACTTAAACAAAAGACATAAATGTAACATTTTGTGGCCAAGAAATATGCTCATTAGCTAAAAAGTTTTCTTATACTGGGAGACACTAAAAAATGAAAAACTTAATCAAATTGGAATTGTTTTAGAACCTGAGACAACACCTTTCAACTTTGACTGCCTACAATTGAATTCTGTCATTTGGGAGAGGGTTAAGATATGGTTCCCCCAGTCTTAAAGACATGTTTATTTTCTTCCTGTTCAAGAAAAAACATTTTCTCCTCTGCCAAAGAATTAAAAAAAAATCCCCCTCAATAGGGTATAAGCAATGTTCTCATAAAAGAGAGGTACCATACCCCAGTTTTGAACAACAGTTTTGTGTTTTTGTTGTGTGGAACAGTGAAACTCTATATTCTTATCATGCTACTGTGACAAAAGCCATTCTGAAGATTACCATTATTCTCCTAGGAAATCCAAATAGTATGCAACAATTTGATACATCTTTTTTTTCTGGAATATTGATTCAATACAAGTATGGTGTTTTTGATTATCAGATTATCAACCCAGTCCCAAACAACAAAATTCTTGACTGATCGTAATGCAAAGGCCAGAATGCACGCAACAAAATCAAGTCTAAATACTTGCAGTATTAACTAACTATATGCATGTACAATGAAGGAACATTAACTTATATGGAATTGCAAAGACCTATCTGATGCCAAATTTGATATGTTTATATGTAACAAGAATGATTACCTAATGTCAGCAACATAGCACCATGTTTCCCTGGTGAATTTGCCTCCCAGCCTCTGAGGGCATGGTCTGTCTGGTATATAATAAATTGAATCATTAATTAAACTGATGCCATTCATATTTACGTGGTAGCCATGTAATACCAGTGTTTTTGCTTGATTGTTTTCAGGTGTTAGTAGATGGAAAGTATCCTTTCAAATTGCGTTTTGATCCCTCGATTTTAAGGAACTTGGCTGCTGTCCTTGTCCTGAAAGAGAACTTATCCACCCCAGGGTCTCAAGTCTATTTTCGAATTCAAACGTTAATAGATAATGAAAACCCTGTTTTACCCTGCGATATTGTCACATCAATTTTCAAAAAGTCACAATGGTTTTCTAAGAGGAGTTGGCATTGTCCCATTGTATATGTAACAGTTCTCATTTGATTTTGAAAGCACTGCAAAATTTTAAGGATTGGGGAAAGGTGCAGAGCAGTTCCCAAAATAATTTTGAGTTCAGTCTGTGAATTTGTGTGAACAATTTGAATTATTAATTACAGTGTATATTCAGATATTGATGACTTAAGGCTGTTAGGTTGTAAAACTGTCTACATGAACATAATAACGGGGAGAGGTGGCACAATGTCAGAGTCAGTCACATGTGCCTCGTCACAATAATCTGAATCTTCACAAAAACTTTGTGTGGTCATCTTTTCCAGTCATTATTCTTGAACAAAAACATCTATGGTCTTACTACACAACCACATGTTGTGTAAGAGGTGTAGCTATACAGATGTTATAGTTTACTGCTTAGTCAAAGTATTGAAAGTGGGTAAATAAACATATTTAGTTGGTCTATGTGCCTCATCCTTGGAAATCCTGAGTTCTCCTCAAATGCAACTTCGACCACTGGGACAATTGATTGAATTTCCTATGTGTTACTGCTAAACAACTACTGACATTAAGTAGGTTCTGTCATAATTCTGTCATGATTATATCATTTGACCAATATAAGTGGTATTTACATATTGCCCTAAATTACATCATGGTGACATAGGTTCTTCCTTACACTGCAGTCGTACCATACCCTATATTTGTTTATACTGGTATGTTGTCGGTGCATGTGCTATCCATACAATTTACCATTTTGTATTTGCATGCCACCTAGCAGAAGATGGTATGGGCACATGCCACAACCATTTTGGTTGTCATTTACAAAATATTCACTGTCTTTAGGAATGCAGGTCTTATTGTAACATTCCCAATGAGGTTTTGTATCAATGTTCTGTGGCTGATACAAAGATTTACATGATTTACAATAATATTTTTCCAGGGGTTGATGCAGCATAGCATATGTGGAGACACCTGGGTTGCCATTGGTGAAGTTCTCTCATTTTTATGCTTTCATGTCGAGAGATTGGGGGCATATTATTTTAGTCATGTCTGTCAGTCTGTCCGAAAACTTAACATTTGCCTTTTCTTGGAAAGTATTGGACATACAAAGATCAAATTTGGTATGTAACCTTATTTCAATGATATCTATCTGTTTCATGCATTATGACTTTTCTCAAGGTCATCTATTAACCCTTATCAACCCTTTACACGAAAACTTCAACATTTTAGAATCAAAGTGCTGAGAGCACTGTAATTGGACGTCTCTGATTGATTGAGCGGGATTGTACATGAACGAAAAATATTTTATTCATTCTTCTGTGTTTAATTCTATAAGATCGGTTTCGGACATACGAAATCGGCTTTAATACCAGAAAACCCTTCTCAGGCTTCAAATTGATTTGATTGCCGTTTCAAGACAACTGATTTGTCGCTATGAATAATCACTATTAATTTGATTACCAAATTCAATTAAGGCCATGCGATTAGCACTTTTGTCTTCTTGTTTCGGTTTACTATGAGTATTGTCGTCAGTTATACTTTTCATTGATTTTATAAAGTATGCTACAAAGCAATTTATTCAAAATGTAAGCCAACGCGCTACATAAATGAAAGCCGCGATAGCTCACTTAGAGCACTCACCTTGTACTCTTTACACATGTTATATCCGGAAGGCCCTGGGTTCGTATTCTACTCAGACATTGTTCTTTTTAATCATCTTTTTTTATACGCCGCCGAAGGCGGACGTATATTGGCGTCATCTTCTCCGTCTGTCCGTCCGTCCATCCATCCGTCCGTCCGTACGTCCGTCCACTTTTCTTGTCAACGCATCTCCTAAGTTTCTGGCTGGATCTTCTTGAAACTTGGTCAATGTTATCACCTCAATTGGTAGATGTGCATGAAGGAAGGATTTTATGGTTCGTTGATTTTTGCCAGAGTTATGCCCCTTAAAAACTTAGTCTCTGGGGCTTATTGAAATTGCAGCCTTGTCAACACAACTCCTCCTAAGTTTCTAGCTGGATCTTAATGAAACTTGGTCAATGTTATCACCTCAATTGGTAGATGTGCATGAAGGAAGGATTTTATGGTTCGTTGATTTTTGCCTGAGTTATGCCCTTAAAAACTTAGTCTCTGGGGCTTATTGAAATTGCAGCCTTGTCAACACAACTCCTCCTAAGTTTCTGGCTAGATCTTAATGAAACTTGGTCAATGTTATCACCTCAATTGGTAGATGTGCATGAAGGAGTTATGCCCCCTTAAAACTTAGTCTGTGGGGCTTATTGAAATTGCAGCCTTGTCAACGCAAGTCCTCCTACTTTTATGGCTGGATATTAATGACACTTGGTCAATCACCTCAATTGGTAGATTTGCATGAAGGAAAGATTTTATGGTTCATTGATTTTTTCTAGAGTTATGCCCCCTTAAAACTTAGTCTCTGGGGCTGATTGAAATTGCAGCCTTGTCAACACAACTTCTTCTAAGATTCTGACTGGATCCTTATGAAACTTGGTGGATGTTATTACCTTAATTGGTAGATGTGCATGAAGTAAGGATTTTATGGTTCATTGATTTTTGCCTGAGTTATGCCCCCTTCAATCTTAGTCTCTAGGGCTTAATTATATTTCAGCCTCGTGAACGCAATTCCTTCCAGGTTTTTGACTGGATATTTATAAAAACCTTTTTGTGAACACAACTTTTTACAGGTTTTTGTGTGAAATCCTTGTCAATGTCATTTTTTTGTCTCAAGTTTTATAAGTGGCGGCGTATATTGTGACCATGGCACTCTTGTTCGACTTCTATCTCCACCATCGTTGGCGAAAAAACGACCGCAGTGATTTAGAATCGATCTTAACACAAATTCAACGAAATAAAGTAATGAAACGCCGATCATTTACATACAATTCCGCTCAATCAATGAGAGGCGTCTAAATATAGTGCTCCAAGCACTTTGATTTTTATTCCTGTTTAGAGTAAAAAAAGAAAAAAACACGGTAGCAGTTTTCCCTGGTTGTAGTTACAAAACAAATTCAATACATACTTTTCCTGAAACAAAATACCAGATGAATTGGAGCACCTAACCATGGATTCCTCATACAAGTCCTACCGCAGCATCCTTACATCTACAGATGTGCATAAAAAGAAGAAATTGGGAACGTGCCGTCGGGAAAATGGCAGTGGAGTACAATAAGCAATTTAAATCTTCATATCACTATCAACGAAAATTTGAGAATAGCAATGTCCCTATCTGTAAACATATTCATACGATCATCCAGGTACCATCTGTTGCAGACCCATTGCTTCATTTTCTTAGCTCAATACACGTAAACGGGTCTCTTAAACGAAATAAATACAGATCGCTGTCACTTTGTCTTATACTAGTAATAATCATTGTTGTCATGATCATCGATCAGTATGTAAATAGGTCATGATTACTGTCGAATATCAGTGATACAGATGCTGGAGAAAAAAACTCGTAAGAGCAACTATTTTTCTGAATAGGTGGATTTCACTAGTGTCTCATCTGAGGCTGTTCAGATGGAACCCCGATTTGTCATCGAGTCGAACCCGAGTTGCGAAATGAACTCACTCCCCGATAATCAATTTCAAAACCCTGGTTCCAAAGTACGTCTCGTGGAAACCCCGTTCCTTTAAATGTGTCAAAGACTTAAACAACAATGATCAAAGAAAAGGAACCTATCATACACAATACGTGCATTAAATTGGGAAATCATTCTAAAATGTGTGTTTTCAGTAAACACATCAAGAAAAACAAACGTTTTACAGAAGAAATAATCCGAACTGGTTTTGAACCAACGGCGTTCCAAATTTCAAACTGAAAAAAGGTTGCGAGGTTAATCCTTTCCCGTTTGAGCTATCGCTGCTGCTGATGATATAGGGTGTCTGTTTACATTATAGCCATAGTGTATGCATGTATCGCTTTCTAAAGATCTTACCCTTTACACAATAAATATTACGAAAGTCAAAAAACTACAAGAAAATGATTAAATCGAAAAAAGATCGTAAAGTTGGTTAAGACGTGGTATGAATTGAATCGGCCAATGAATCTTATAGTATTTGTTAGAGAACACATAGAAAGTAGGAAAAGATACGACAGTTTTCCTGTATGGTCGCAAAATCTATTTTGAATTCTGGTCAACTGGCAATTGAGTCTGAGAAAGGGTTTTTGTCGAGCCCGCTTGCGGTGAGCTCGACATAGTTGTCACAATGGCGGTTCGGTGTATGTGCGTTAGTGCGTGCGTGCGTTAGTGCGTGCGTGCGTGCGTTAGTGCGTGCGTCCGTCCGGATGGAGCTTGTCCGGGCCATAACTTCACCATGGATGGAGGGATTCAGAAATAACTTGGCACAAATGTCAAGCTCAGTAAGGCGGAGTGTCGCGTGCAAGAACCAGATTCCAAGCTCAAAGGTCAAGGTCAAACTTGGAGGTCAAATGTCAAAAATGAGAAGATTTTTGCTTGTCCGGGCCATAACTTCACCATGGATGGAGGGATTCAGAAATAACTTGGCACAAATGTCAAGCTCAGTAAGGCAGAGTGTCGCGTGCAAGAACCAGATTCCAAGCTCAAAGGTCAAGGTCAAACTTGGAGGTCAAATGTCAAAAATGAGATGATTTTTGCTTGTCCGGGCCATAACTTCACCATGGATGGAGGGATTCAGAAATAACTTGGCACAAATGTCAAGCTCAGTAAGGCAGAGTGTCGCGTGCAAGAACCAGATTCCAAGCTCAAAGGTCAAGGTCAAACTTGGAGGTCAAATGTCAAAAATGAGATGATTTTTGCTTGTCCGGGCCATAACTTCACCATGGATGGAGGGATTCAGAAATAACTTGGCACAAATGTCAAGCTCAGTAAGGCGGAGTGTCGCGTGCAAAAACCAGATTCCAAGCTCAAAGGTCAAGGTCAAACTTGGAGGTCAAATGTCAAAAATGAGATGATTTTTGCTTGTCCGGGCCATAACTTCACCATGGATGGAGGGATTCAGAAATAACTTGGCACAAATGTCAAGCTCAGTAAGATGGAGTGTCGCGTGCAAGAACCAGATTCCAAGATGAAAGGTCAAGGTCAAACTTTGAGGTCAAATGTAAAAAATGAGTTGATTTTTGCTTGTCCGGGCCATTCCTTAATTTGGCACAAATATTCTTTGGATGGCCCTCTACCAAGATTGTTCAAATTATCTCAATCCGTAAAAAACATGGCCACGTACAGCTACGTGCAGCTAATTTTCGTACTTCTCAGAATGTTCAAATTATTCCGATCCGTACAAAAAATGGGTGCCAGGGGGCATGGCTTATTTTCCTTATATGTGACCCGTCGCGCTAAAAGGGACCTTATCGGATTTGTGAAAAGTATCGACCCTAGTCCGTCTGCGCAGTCCGCGCAGCCTGACTAGGGTCGAAACTTTTCACGTTTAAGTATTTTCTGAATCTAGAATGTTTTCTCTACCTTACAATATTTTCGTTTTCCAAATACGACATCGGATGGACTTCTGCTTGGTCTGGTATATTTCTCGGAATTTGGTTTTATGGACTTAGCATAAGGTCCCTTTTAGCGTGACGGGTCACATATGTATACTCAAATTAATCCATTCTGGTATCTCGTTATAAATACATAGACATGTAATATTTTGTGAACAATAAACTGTCTCACCATGATCCCCATCATTCCAACTTATTTTGTCCCCACTTTTACAACGCCATTGTAATGACAGCTGTAGACATAGGTATGGTCTTCTTTCTTCAAAATGAGCGGGCTCGACATGTTGCCCTTCGGCATCTAGTTTGGTAATGAAAACCGATTTCGCCTGTCCAAAAGTGGTTATAAGAATTGTACGGACGTCCAATTAAAAATGGCTATTTCGGGGTCATTTGTGTTTCTCAAACACAACTTTTTTATAATTCTTTCTTTATGAGGAAATTCAAACCCAGGGATTGCTTGATGAAGAATTAGTAGGAAAAATGTCTGATTTAAAGCACATGAGAATAACGCTGCTTTTCAAGGAAAACCTTGTAAGCTGCAGATACGAGGTTTTGCTTGAAAAGTGACGATAATCTGAAATAAAAATTATCATAAAACATTAGAAAAGTGGTTACTACTGTCCCTTTCAAAGTCAAGCTGTGGTTACGACCATTGAGGAGTCTTCAACACTCTCCGAAATCATACAATTTTAGGGTGTTCCAATTTAAAAGCTGTTGCAGATAATAAAGTATTGTCCGTAAATATTGACCTGAACCTGTCGAATATTCAATGAGAAATTTTGATGCGGAATAATCACTCTCCGACTTATATTGACAGGGGAAGCACGTGCAGAAATCAAAGTCGCAATGCTAATGGAAACTATAGACTCTGCTTGACAGTGAATGATTGCTGGCGAGTATTGATTATTCCGTGTCGCAATTGCTCATTGCATATTCATTGGGTTCAGGTCAATATTTACAGACTATAGATTTTGATGAAGAATGGGGTTTGTGAATGATACCGCATAGAAAAAATTGGGGCATAATGAGAAATTGTTGATCATCAGCATTTTCTTCTTTTGCCTCATTGTTTTCCCAAAGCATTTGATTTAATTTTTAATAATCATCAAAACCCAGTCTTGTTTGAAAAAAGGATAAATGAACAGATTTCTCATCATCTGTTCTGGAAGTCTCATTTACAAAGCTTTTAGACTCTTTGATTTTATGTCGCAATAAATTTCCTATTGGCCAATTAGCAGTATTACTTTGTACTATAAAGTCGTAGACTAATTTGTGGCGTGAGTTTTGTATTTCTTATTGCTTGTTCCAATGTACCTGATAAATAATGCAAGCTTATAGTTTTTCCCTGTGCATCATAAAAAATGTCACATGAAAAAGGGTCATATCATATTCTTCCATTGAAGGGCTCATAGGGAGCTAAGTAAAACCAAATCTAAGGTAGTTCACCCCAATGAGATTCATGCTACGTCAGAATTATTCTGGCGATGTCATTTACAAACATTTGGCAGTGGAATGTTCCACCGCCAACATTCCACCACCGTATTTTTAACAACGTCGTCCGAATAGGTTCGGAAATGTTTTCGAATGGTAACGACATGACACGAAGAATTCTGATATTGCAGGAATCTTATTAGGGGTGGACTACCTTAAAGCGGTCGTTTGTACTGCACACCAGCCAGAATAACTTTCCTAACTTCTTTAATTACTTTGTTGTTCTCTACATCTCTTCTTTTCTTGGTATTAGGAATCTTTCTTATCAATATTTATTTCCTAGGAAACTTTGTTCAAATTAGTTCATCATCTACAGTAATCTTCATTAATTACATTCTTCAAATTATATTAAAGTACCAGTAGGCCATTGGTATGAAGTATGCCTGAAAATCCTGAAATTCCTGAAATCTTTAGTAAAAAAAATGGTATTGACTTGAAATTCTGAAATTAGAGATTGGAAGTGCCAATGATGGACCTTATAGTGAATAATTCCTGCTTTTCTATATTATAAAGTAGGATTAATATAATTTATCATAATTATTTGACCCGAGACAAATTAATTTGTGTCTGGATTAATATAATTTATCATATTTAACCTCAGACAAATTAGATTTTGTAAGATATCTCAATTAGTCTAGCACCTAAACAAAAAGCTTTCAGATTCAAAATATTCATTTTTTAGGAGTCTTTGAGTTGTCCATGCAGACTTGTGACTATGAACTAAAAATCTTGTTGAATAATTTACAAACAGTGGAATGCCATGACTCATGTGAGACTGCTGAATAGTGCTCTTCTTCGTTATGTAACATCACAACCATGGCTTCTTTGAGAAAAAGTTAGCTGTGCATTCCTTTTTATACGCCCCAAGGGTCGTTTTATGTTATGGCCCCGCTCGTCTGTCTGTCTGTCTGTTAGCAATTTCTTGTGTGCGCAACTCCTACAGTTTTGATTGGAATTTGATCAAACTTGGCACAATGAATCTCCATGTGTGCACACTGCTTACGGAATTCAGCTAACACTTTTCATTCTTGAATTATCTGCCCTTGAATTAAAAAAACGCCCATTTTCTTGTGTGTGCAACTCCTACAGTTTTGATCAGAATTTGATCAAACTTGCCACAATGAATCTCCATGGTGTCTAGTTGTGCACACTGCTTGGGGAATTTAGATAACTGTTTTCACTCTTGAATTATCTGCCCTTGAATTTAAGGAAAAATGCCCATTTTCTCAAAAATGCCCATTTTCTCCTGTGCACAACTTCTAAAGTTTCAACCAGAATTTAATCAAACTAGCCACAATGAATCCCTATGATGTCTTGTTGTCCAAACAAAATTTTGATAACTTTTCATGTTTGAATTATCTGCCCTTGAATTAAAAAAATGGCCAATTTTACTGACAAGCCCCTCTCGGGCGTATATGCGCTGCTCTGCGAAGCTCTTGTTCTCCTTATACATTGGCCTACACATTCGATGTGAGTACTGGTGTATTTGCCAAGGGAGCAAAATTGAGAGGGAATTGAAAAAGCTTGTAGCTGACCATCAATCGAAGCAAATTAAATATCTTTAAACTAAATGCATGTATGCATGTATCTCTTCTTTATTAGAGACATAAAAACTTTGAATTGTATGAAAATGAGTTTATTTCAGATTCCCTCCTAACCAAATATGTATGATGTGGGTATTTATCTGACCACAGAAAACAATTTCCAGAATGTGTCATCGGGAGCAGATTCATGATTTACCAGATGAATGAGATATTTATGGAAATACCAATTTGTTGCTTACAGATTCTAATACATTCTGCTAGAAATGGATGCCCTTTTGAGGTTTTTCCTAACAAGCCCTGGTTCTGACATCCTTGTGAGTGTTATACTAGCTGAGAGCAGAAAACAATTTCCAGATGTGTTGTCTAAAGTAGATTCATGATTTACTGGAAAAAAAGATATTTATGGATATACTAATCTGTTGCTTATAGAATATCATAAACTATGTTCTATTAACCCTTTCCCAAACAACACCTGGTTTTGATGTCCTTATCATGAATGGCATGGGAAAACATTGAGACAAAAGAAGAAAATGCTGATAACCAGCATTTTCTCCTTTTGCCTCAATGCTTTCCTGGCTATAATGTACACAATTCCTCTCTCTATCAACATCTATTTTGACGCCTGCAGAAGCTTTTCAATTGGACCACCCAAAAATTTTGTTGTTTGGGAAAGGGTTAATCTGTTAGTGGTTTGAATGCTTGCCATCTTGACCTTTGCCCAAACAAGCCCTGATTATGGCATCTTTGTGCTGGCAAGAAACAAAATTGCAGATTTTCCTCCTGACCAAATATATGAGCCGGATTCTGGAAAAAGAGCCCTTATAGCATTTTGATTTTCAAGTTTCGAGATACGCCTGTTGTCAAATGTAGTATAAAATGGATCCAATCTACTAATTTACATTTGCTACTGGTTCATAAACTAGCTGTTGGAGAACAATATGGGTCTGGATCAGACTGTGCATATGCACAGGCTGATCTGGATCCATATTGTTCTCAAATGCCTTTAAGGACCTTTATCCAAAACCCTGCTCATATAGTCTAGACGGTGAAGCTGACAGCAGAAAACAAATTTGAGATGTAGCTCTAACATAGATTCATGTTTGACCAGATAAATGAGATATTTATGGAAATACTAATTTGTTGCTTACAGAATACATTCTTCTAGAAATGGAGGACTTTTTAAAGGCAGTTTATCCTGCATTTTTTTGTAACACATTGCTGTATAGATCCCTAGATGGATCTTTGTACTGTTAAGTGGCGAATCCAGTATTTGTATGTTTAAACCCTTTTCACAGAATTTCTGGATCTGGCACTGCGGTGACAGAAAGTTAAAAAAAATCTTAATGCAGGCTTTCCAGCGTCCCTAAAATTCCTAAAATGCATACACTATACTTATCCCTTGAAACTTATCAAATTAAATATAATAAAGCTGTCGTTGATATACCGGTAAAAACAATTTTGTTGATGATCTGTGTTATGCTATGTAATAATTTGTATTATTTTCATTTTTTGTCAAATTTAAGGTACAAGTTAGATGGCTTATTGAGTTTGCTTGCACATATTGTTTGCTTTACAATTTTAACATGAATTTTATGTCCTGTTTAAGTAACAGGTTGAATATTTGGACATCTCATACCATGACCATCAAATTGAGTTCAGGAAAAACCATCACAGTCACATTGTCAGTGAAAAATTGCGGTCAGTGACATATGAAAGTATGATTTCCCATAATAGTTGGGTCATCACATATAAATATCTGTTATTTTGTTTGTAGCACTATTATGCCAGCATTAATGTCCAGCAAAGGAAGATTCAGTCATACAAATTTACATATATATGAATAAACAAAATGGTAATTTTATATTTTTGTGTTTCAGGGTTCAAGAATCGGACGGGAATTTCTTTGAGAACTTCACGGCCCTCTCATGGAGACAAGAAAATAAAAGGCTTAGAGCCACAAATGAGGTAAGAATTAACCCTTTCCCAAACGGGAAAAAATTGGACTTTTCCTATCTTAAAGCAGCTGCAGACAATAAAATGGATTTTGACAAAGATAAAATTTGTGTAAGATATAGCACAGAAAATATTGAGGCAAAAGGAGAAAATGCTGGTTATCAGCATTTTTTTCTTTTGTCTGAATGTTTTCACAAGCTTGTTCAATTAAGGACACCAAAACCAGTTCTTGTTTGGGAAAAGGTTAAGGCTTTTTCACTAACTATTTTGTAATGCAGCGGATATTTTAGGATTCAAATTGTCCAAATTCAAAGCTGTTGCAAACGATAAAGAAGATGTTGTGGATAAACATGGAATTTATGTACATTACAGTTAAGAAAATATCGAGACAAAAGGAGAAAATGCTGGTTACCAGCATTTTCTTCTTTTTTCTCAATGTTTTCCAAAGCCTGTCTTCTTTGGGACATCAAGTGTGAACCCTAGTAATGCTGATTTCTGAATGTTCCAGAACCAGATCACAGATTGCAATGATATAGCTTCAAAAGCACTGCTCAGTGGGGGACCCGTCGGTGCTTCATGCTCTCAATTTCAAAATAGTTGTGAGAATTAATCAAATACAGCGCAGTGATGCCATTTGATTTCCTCACTAGTAAAGGCTTGGGAAAATAGTATGGAAAATGAAGTAATTTTCAAATTGATTTCTAACCCATTTTAAATAGAAATATTTTTAAAAATTTCATTAACTTGGTAATGTCTGATACCTTAAAATTGTTTGGAACAGTCCAACATTTTACTGTCTGGTAATTGGTTAAAAGTGTTCCATTCTTCTAGATAAGGGTTGTTCTGGAACAATGGCTCCTCTTCTTACCATTAAATATTGTTCTGTTCTTAAACATGGTTCAAATCCTCAGTAATGAAATTGCATAGCAAAAAAATCAGCCTATATGTCATGTTAAATATTCCAAGAGATTGTGTTTCTTATATTTAATCTAAAACCCATTAAGCTGGATATAAATGCAAATGTGACCTGTTTTGCGAAATATGATCTTTTGGAATTTCTTTAATTTGAAAATAATGCCATTTTCGCAAATGTCTTTTAAAGCTTGTATTACAAAAACAACAGCATGTATACAGTTACCCACTAGGAATGCCATCATATGCTTTGAGAATCTGACAAAAGCAGAATTTAACCCATTACCAAACGACAAAATTTTGGGTCGGAAGAAGTTGCAGACAACATTTCAATGTGATGAAATTTCGAAATTTTATAGCTTTTTGGGTAGAAAACATTGTGGGAAATGAAGAAATTGCTTGTCACAAGCAATTTCTTCATTTTCCACAATGTTTTCCAAAGCCATTACTTTGTGAGGAGTCAAAAGGAGTCACTGTGTGGTAATGGGTTAAGGTTTCTTTGCTTGTCAACCATTAGGGACTGTCAATGTTTTATGCTTTTTGTTCTTCGAAAAAGAAACATTTTTTTCATGGCTATTTACAAATATGTAACGGAATTGATATGAAGCAACCTTCACAACCTTCAGCTCAAGGGATTTCTGGAAAATTTCAAAAGGCCAAGATTTTTGATAAGGTATAACCAACTTTTTGATAAATAGATGACACAGTTTAATGGTCTCATAAATACAGAAATATCTGTAACTTTTAAAGTGTTATACCTTAAAGATGCAGAAGAAAGTACTGCTAAATTTCTAACATGCAATTTCTGTTTTTGCCTGTAATTTTCTTAACCTTAGTTCCAATAGAATAGCCATTGTTTGGGATGGCTTATACATTTCATGCCAATTTCACTTTCATAATTGTCTGACAGAATATAATGTATATGTAGGAAGATAGATAAATCATGATATATGGGAACCCCAAATATTTACGGAAGTTTCTGTGGGCAAGATCTGATATGTTTACTACCAATCTTCTGGTCATAAAATGCTCTTTTGGGAAAGTCTCTTGTCTTCAGTATGTCTGCATAATGTAACTCTTTCTGCTGAAGTAAATTTTTCCTGGGGGATTGCTTAATCTTACCTTACATTTTAGGAAACATGTAAATATAGACTGGTACAAATTGAATGTAGCTACAGATGACAAAACAAGAGCCGTTATACACAGATTATGCTCTCTGAATAAGTGTTTGTCACACAAAAAAAGAACTATCATACATTAAGCCCCCTTTTCCCATGGCAGATGTTTTGTATACACATTTGTAGAATATGGTCTAGAACATCTTTTTTATCACAAAAATATAAAATTTCAGTAAATTCTGCCTATTAGTTGAAGAGAAATTAGGGAAAAACTAATTTTACATTAAGGCCCCTTTTTCCATTACGCAGCCTCAAATTAAGAAACGGAGAAAAATATATATCTAGGGAATGCCACAGGGAGTTCACATGTGAAGTTTCATGGAATTTGGTCCAAGGGTTGCTGAGATCTGGCTGTGGACAGACGGACAGAAGGACAGCCAGACGGACAGACGGATGCATGGACGGAAGAACAGCGTGGTGACTATATGCTCCCACGATATTTTTCGGGGAGCATAATAAAACATACTGTAAATAGCACATTCTGTTAGGACCAAAAACAATATTCAACTAAAACTGTCAGGTCATTGTTTTGGAAAGGATTAACCCTTTCCCAAACAACACCTGGTTTTGACGTCCCTAATAGAAAAGGCTTAGGAAAACATTGAAACAAAAGAAGAAACTGCTGATAACCAGCAGTTTCTCCTTTTGTCTCAATATTTTCTGTGCAATATTTTATACTAATCTTATCTTTTCCAACGAATATTTTGTCGTCTGCGGCATATCTCAAATTGGACAACCCTAAAATTTTGTTGTTTGGGAAACAGTTAAAAAAAATTCCATAGACTTTGAGGTAGTTGTGGCCGATATTTAACATGAAATGTAAGAAAACAGAATCAAGACATCAACAATTGGTAGTCCATATTCCTGGTGAGTCTCCATCACGGCCGCTTATCTACTAAATCACAACATTTTGTTGTGTATGAAAAAAAGTTTAGAGGATATCCGGTTGGCAGTTAGAGGAGCCGACAAATCGGCGGGTGAAAGGTGAGTCTCGTCTTTTAATCGAAATGTTCTTGTTTCTAGCTCGAAAATCAAAAATCGGAGAATGTCATACAACCCTTTATTCATTTTCACATATTTGTGAGCCCCATCCAAACCCCGATTCCCAGAGATTGAACAGAAATTCATTTTCTCACGTTGCAAGGGTAGCCCCAATATTGACATTTCGTCAATCCTGATGAGCGTTTGTCCACTTTCTGAGGATGAATGGCCCAAACATGTGTGTATAATAAAACAGTTGTATGTACATTACATCGTGCAAACAATATTTTAATAACTCACTGTCGATCTTTGAAGAAAATCAGTTCTTCCGGTCAGTTTGTGCGTTAGAGGATAGGTTGTGAGTAAGAGGATAGGTTGTGATTTAGAAGACAGAATGCATTCATCGCATTTAATACCATTTGTCATTGTTTATATATATGCGAATTAAGCCAAACCGAAATACTCTCATTACTAGACTAGTCTTGTCCAAAGATTAAACCCTTATTTCACCTAAGAATCACTGTGTCATTTTTATTTGACAGAGTACGAGTTCATTGTGATATGATATAGAAAAACCCTTTTTACACACCAATTATATATATATATCATTCTACATTATCTCATCTAAATGAATGTAAGGTTCTTATGCATAATAGATTTATAACAATGTTTGATATAAACATTCACTATCCTTTGTGTTTCTTTCTGTCTGTCTGTACTCTGTGCGTCTTCATGTGAACTTTTATACAATTCAAAGTAAATACTGTGCAATATTCCAGCCATTTTTGTATGCTCTAAAGTAGCCTCTTTAAAATATAATGCGTAAGAAGTGGAAAAACCGGAGACAATAAAGACGTGTCAAAAATACAGATCTGTAAATCTTGTTTATCCATAGATCTTCTTGTTTATCGATTCAATATGTTTAATATTAAGACACCAATCATATAGGTCTACGAATTGATACATTAATAAATTTTGCAAGTTTTAACATACATTAAAGATGAACTTTGTGAAATCCGTACTTTATCACTTTTGTCAACTTCAACGATGGTTTGTCTAGGTACAAACCACGTCATCGTTAAAAAATATCCACGCATGCCTCACTTCCAAAATATTGTAAAGTTCCTGCAGCTTATTGAATAAGCGATAAAAATAGCCTAAAGTTTCTCCACTCCATACATCCCGTATCAGATTAGTCTGATCTCATTTGTGGCGAGGAATTGGGTCAACACATCCTGAAAATCAACAAAAGCAAATTATTAACCTTGGAAGTAAGAAATTCACGCTAGCATGCAGCTTCATATCAAGCAGAAACTAACGACGGTAAATAACCCTTTTAGAAATGATTCCAATGTTGTAATATATCGTTTTTGAGATCATTCCATGAGAAAATCAATGACACAAAGATTATCAGTTTACCTCTCTTAATTAAAAAGATTTATGACCATTTGACGTTCATACAAATATAGACAAAATCTGTCGAATCTACAATTTTGCGTGTAAGATTCTTAACATCATTCAATACTCCAAAATAAAGGGCCACTAAAATACTTGGATGACAGATCTAAGTTTGTCTACTAGTCTGGAACACTTTTGCAGTACTTACTTTATATATCTAGGGACACGACTTGTATCCAGTTCAAACAGTGATTTTTGAAAACAGTGAGTTTGTCACCTAATCTGGACACACCAGGAACACGAGGAAAGGTGTTGAAATCTGATACCTGCATTGGAACAACAAATCTATTGTAAATATTTTAACCATTGCAAATACAACTTACAAAGTTTGATTATGTACAGGCATATCTTCACACCACCAACGTTTTAAAAATCTTTCCGAAACAGCTACATTTTAGGTTGGTCCAATTTGAAAAATGCTGCAGACGACAAATGGATACTAATACCATGATGATTTATATAAAGAGAAGTAGTACAGAAAATACTGAGACAACGGGAGAAAATGCTGATTAACAGTAATCTCTTCTTTTGTGTCAATACTTTACAATCCCTTTCTAATAAGTACGTTATACCATGCCTTGTATGAGAAAGGGTTAAAGAATCCCATTTACACATCATATAAAAGCAACGGAATAAGAGAATTTCTATTCATAAAGATTTCTCCAAAAATCCTGTCCCATACAAGATATATTTTATAACTCCCTTGTAAAATAGTTTCGGAAAACATTGAGAGAAAGAAGAAATTGTTGATTATCAGCCCTTCCCTCAATATTTACGCCCTCAAACATATACTTCTCACATCTGTAACTCTTTATAAATAAAGCAGTCCAAAATTGTGTCATTTTGAAAACACTTTTGAAAACACTTCACCCATTACCAAAATGGCTAAATATTTGACTTTTCCGAAGCAAAAGATGTATGCCTAGCAGACAAGAATATCAGGTGTATGAAATTTTAAAAAGAGAACGCGCAAACGCCCTCTTAACTTAAATTTTCATTTTAAATTATCACATGCAGATTGGCAGACAAGCAGACAATGTTAAAGGTCTATGTCCCTGATGTATCAATTTACTGGGCGTAAAATACGTTATGCCATTTCACTCACCCTTTGAAAATAGACATATCACATAGAGTATTTCGGTTTGGTTTAATTCGCATATAAACAATGACAAATGGTATTAAATGCGACGAATGCATTCTGTCTTCTAAATCACAACCTATCCTCTTACTCACAACCTATCCTCTAACGCACAAACTGACCGGAAGAACTGATTTTCTTCAAAGATCGACAGTAAGTTATTAAAATATTGTTTGCACGATGTAATGTACATACAACTATTTTATAATACATACAGGTTTTGGGCCATTCATCCTCAGAAAGTGGACAAACGCTCATCAGGATTGACGAAATGTCAATATTGGGGCTACCCTTGCAACGGGAGAAAATGAATTTCTGTTCAATCTCTGGGAATCTGGGTTCGGATGGGGCTCACAAATATGTGAAAATGAATAAAGGGTTGTATGACATTCTCCGATTTTTGATTTTCGAGCTAGAAACAAGAACATTTCGATTAAAAGACGAGACTCACCTTTCACCCGCCGATTTGTCGGCTCCTCTAACTGCCAACCGGATATCCTCTAAACTTTTTTTCATACACAACAAAATGTTGTGATTTAGTAGATAAGCGGCCGTGTCCATGGACATGGTCTTCAATAAGTTTATTAACAACATCATGGTTGTTAAATCTTTTGGGCAACTCTTGTCTTTTGTGTGTTCAACCCTTCCAAAAACAAAACTGGGTTTTGATGTCCCTTAAAGGGAGGCTTTGCTAACATTGAATATTCATGTGCAAACAAATGGATAAAACACCCCCCTGGGTAATTCCTGGTATTTCTGGAAAGTTTCCATTGACAAGATCTTTGATAAGTTTATTACCAACTTAATGGTTGTAAATACACTTTTGGGCAACTGTGTTGTCTTTGGTGTGTTTAATGTGATATTTATCTGTATTAAATGGAACATCTCATGTTCAAAGCAAATGCAATGTTGTATCAAATATTTTATCTAGATATTATTTGAGCACCTTATGCATATGTATGACCCATCAGCATTATAAGTCTGGCCTAATGTTTCTAAAAATTTTGCATGGACTACATCTATGATAAGTTTACTAATAACAATGTGGTCATGAAATACTGTTTTTTTAAACAGTCTGTTGCCGTGGCTGTGTTTACTTTAATTCTATTTTTCTTTAGTAAAGGTTATTCTTTGCATTGATTGAACTTTTCCTTAAGTTTTGAGGTATACAAATACTAGTACAAATTGAAAGCATTTGCAGACATAAAAATGTTCCTGAAATGGAAAAATATGTAGATTACAGCACATAAAAATCTCACTTAAGTAGAAAGAATAACTCTGATGGCAAGCAGTTTGTTTCTTTCTTTTTGGAAATTTTGGGTCCTGAACCAGTGAATACTTGGTTTTGGGCAAACATTTGATTGAGATTTACAGGAAAAAAGATAAAAAAAACTCCCCCTAGGTGATTCCAATATTTCTGGAAAGATTCCACGGACAAGATCGTTGATAAGTTCATTGCCAACTTTATGGCCATAAAATACTCTTTTGGGAACTCTGTTGTCTTCAATGTAGTTAACCCTTTCACAAACAATATCGGGTTTTAGAGACGTAAGAAAAGGCTTTTATAAACATTAGGAGCAAAATAAAAAAAAATCCATTTGACTGGATACTTTCTATTCTATGAAATGTTTCCTTCATTTAATGAAAATAATTTTGTCATCTCCATAACCTCAGAAACTGGGCTAATGTTATCTTAACCCATTACCAAACAAGACCTGGTTTTGACGTCCCTAATTGAAAAGGCTTGGGAAAACATTGAAACAAAAGAAGAAACTGCTGGTAACTAGCAGTTTCTCCTTTTGTCTCAATATTTTCTGTGCCATATTTTACACAAATTCTATTTTTAACAACATCTATTTTGTCATTTTCAGCATCTTTCATTTAGGAAAAGTCTAAATTTTGGCCGTTTGGGAAAGGGTTAAGTATTTGGTGATAGAGAGTGTACTAATGTAGTTCTCGGGCTCAAAATAAAGTTCCCATTGAGGAGAGCGTGTTTTTGTTTGTTTTTGTTTTTATCCTTTATAAGGCAATTTAGTAAATTGAATGTGTTTTGTAAATGATAATAAATGAATGAAAAATTGAAATCTGTAAATTTCAGCTTGCAAATGGGAAGCCCTTAAAGAAAGAAGAAAATGCTGATGACATCTCCTGAAATGTTTTGTCAAACCAGTCATTGATTTGGATAGGGCTATGATATTGCATTCAATGGCACTTAAAGGGACATTTCATTCCAATCTCAATTTTTTAAAGTTAATGTCTTGATGCCAAGATTGGTTATTCTAATGAGTATACATACTATTGGTTTTTTGAAGTTGTTGCCAATAAGCGAGAAACAGGCATTTCAAGTTGAGACATAATCGATAAATTGCATATAAATCCGAACTGTTGTACACAACAATTTGTTCAATTTTAACACAAAAATATAAATTTCTCGTAAACGGCGTAATATTTTGGCTCGAAATTTTCAGAATTTTCATAAGGAAATATGCTCTTTTAGATAAAAATAAAAGTAAAATATGACAAAAAATTCTGAAATGTCACTTTAAATGAAAAAAAAGTCTTATATTAACTTAAGATATACAAGAACGTAGACAAAACTAGTTTACAACCCTAAATACTGCTTGAATGTGTCCTGTTTCCGTAGACATTTTAGTCTTCGATAAGTTTACTAAATAAGGTTCTCTTTTTGCAAACTCTTCTTTGGAATTAACATAATACATTAGCATGAGCATTTGTAGAATGTTCACTTAGAGCTGCAGAAGATCTTCAAATCATGTGACCAATACAAAATGTAGCTGATTATTTCTGTTATTCTCCAACACATATTGCTGCTTTTCTACAAAAATCTTGTAATAGAAGCAAGCTACAGTTGCAAGGTTTTTGTTGAAAAGCAACAAAATCCTTGTACAGGTGACGATTATCACACAAAGACACATGTAGAAAAGCTATCTGGCTTCTCGAGCTAGTTAGAAGCCATTTAAATGATAATTACTTTCCCTATCAAGACCTGGTTTGGATATCCCTATAGAAAATGCTCGGTAAAACATTGAGGCAAAAGAAGAAAATGCTGATAACCAGCATTTTCTCATTTTTGCCTCAATATTTTCAATGCAATGTTGTTAAAAAATTCAATTTTTAACAAATATTTTGTTATTTGCAGCAGCCTCTAAATGTGACCATACTATTATTTTGCTGTTTGGGAAAGGGTTAATTACTTTCTTTTTCTGCAGATGTTTGTGACAGAGTCAACAGAATGTCTGTGGCTGACAGCAGCTCATATAGAGAAAATAAAGTAATAACAGTTCAGAGTTATATATGTTACTGTAGTTAAAACACTGTTGTTTGAAGATTTCTCCGAGTTCCTTAGATCCTATTACATAACAGTCTGAAATTTTGTCCTTTGAAATACCATTTTGTGAGTTAGGTCCTATGAAATACCATTTTGTGAGTTAGGTCCTATGAAATACCATTTTGTGAGTTAGGTCCTATGAAATAACATTTTGTGAGTTAGGTCCTATGAAATACTATTTTGTGAGTTAGGTCCTATGAAATACCATTTTGTGAGTTAGGTCCTATGAAATACCATTTTGTGAGTTAGGTCCTTTGAAATAACATTTTTATGCCCCCGATAGGGAGGCATCATAAATTTGACTTGTCCGTCCGTCCGTCCGTCTGTCCGTCTGTCTGTCTGTCCGTCCGTCTGTCCGTCATTCCGTCCAAAAACTTTAACATTGGCCATAACTTCCTTATTACTTAACATATTCGCTTCATACTTTACCGCAACATTCCTTGGTACATTACCTTTCTGTAGGCACATACTTTGGTGACCTTGACCCCTGGATGACCTTGACCTTGAACATAGATTGGCCATAATTTAAAATCAAAGCGGTGTCGGGGGCATTGTCATCTTACAGTGACAGCTCTTGTTTGAGTTAGGTCCTATGAAATAACAATTTTTGAGTTAGGTCCTATGAAATAACAATTTTTGAGTTAGGTCCTATGAAATATATAACATGCTGTGAAAATAAGCCATATAAAATTGCATGAAGTGAGTTAATATTTTGTGAAAAAGCTGTATGGAATAACATTCATGTGTTATGTGTGATGAAATGACATTTAATGGCTAAGGCTCAGCTTTGTTTTTAACTCAGTTTTGGATTATAAGAATAGTATTCCTTAGATGATTTTCCCAATTCTTATTTGTTATTTAAGCAAGTTTTGCTTCTTTTTGTACCACTTTTAGACGTTGGTTCAACACAAATTTAAGTGCTTGATAAATTGAGATTGTAGAATGTCTGGCATATGCCATGCAGTGTTTACTGACTGTCTTCTGATAGTCTACAGATTAACATATTACCAGACGACAACATTTTGAATCGTTCCAAATTCAAAGATGTTGCAGATGACAACTTCAAGTTCATGGAATTTTACATTTTTTGTTGCTTTTGTTTAGAAAACATTGTGGGAAATGATGAAATTGCTTGTCACAAGCAATTTCTTCATTTTCCACAATGTTTTCCCAAGCCTTTTCTTGTGAGGGAGTCAAAAGGTGTCACTGTGCAGTAATGGGTTAACCCATTACCAAACGACAAAATTTTAGACTGGTCCAAATTCAAAGATGTTGCAGACGACAATTTCAAACGAATGACATATAGCAAATTTTGGTCTTTTCGGGTAGAAAATATTGTGGGAAATGAAGAAATTGCTTGTCACAAGCAATTTCTTCATTTTCCACAATGTTTTCCAAAGCCTTATTCTTTAGGGGAGTTAAAAGGAGTCACTGTGCGGTAATGGGTTAACATATTTGGTATACAGTCCTTTACTCAAGAATTTAGCCACAACTCCAAAATAACATGCCTGTGCAAAGAGGTAATGAGTTGAAGAGCTAGTAACTGCAGTTTAACCTAATTCATTATCGAGAGAGATCATTTAATCATTGCAAGAGAACAAGTAATCAAATTCCAGTATCTCATGAGAAAAATTCATTAACCTTTTAGATTCCATTGTATCTGTGGACTAGGGACAATTACTGTTTTTATGTACTCTTCGTTGACAATAGCAGATTTAATTTTTTCTCCTAGTGATTTAAAAAATGTCAGACCTGCATGGATATTTGAAAGCAGAAATTGATATGTCCAGCAATTCATTACTTTTAATTTAATTCCTTTTTAGACTGGTTAATAAAATTGAAAGGAGTTACAGATAAAGAAACTTTTTATAAACACAGCGATATGTAGCCAGTAGTATAGAAAACTTGCAGGGGTAAGAGAGAAAATTGTGATTTTGTATGGTAAAAATTCCAGTAAAATGTGTTCTGTTTCACGTTATCTATCTGTTGATTGCTCATGAATTCATTATAGGATGATTTTCCAACAAGATAATGTGCTAAAAGCTTTTCTATACATAGTTGAAAGAAAAGACCTACAATCTGTTGCTTTTCAACAAAAACAATGTAACTGCAACTTGTTATAAGTTGCAGTTACAAGGTTTTTGAAGAAAAGCGACACATTATTGATTATCCAGAAGCAATTAATAAAGGCAGTGTCATCTTAGACGAGGCTTACTTGATTAATTCCTTCTGTAAATACGCAAACAAGATAGATGTCCATTTGAAATGCATTATGGTAGCTTGAATTGTCCTCCATAAGGGAATACCAATGAGAAATGATAATGACCTTGAAGTGGACTTTGTGAGGTCTTTGTCTTATTCATAAAAAGATATGGACTTATATTTTTCCAAGACAATGGAATTTTAGACTGATCCAATTGTAAAAATACTTTAAATAGAAAAACGAATGATGATGAAGATTGAATTTTGATTTTGTGTTTGTTGTGGCACAAAAGAATGATGAAAGAATCTGGCTAACAGCATTTGTAATGTAACTCAAAGGTCAATGCCACAAGTAAACAATTGGCATTAGTGAGGAGCTATTTAATGTATACTTCCCGACAGTTCAGTTGTATACAAATTATATCTTCATAAACATCTGTTTTGTCATCTGCAGCAGATTTCAAAATGGAACTGTTTAACTTTTGATAGTTTTGTTAACCCTTTCCCAAACAAGACCTGGTTTTAATTTCCCCGATAGAAAAGGCTTAGGAAAACATTGAGACAAATGAAGAAACTGCTGACAACCAGCAGTTTCTCCTTTTGTCTTAATATTTTTATGCCCCCTTTCGAAGAAAATGGGGCTATATTGTTTTGCAAGTGTCGGTCGGAAGGTCGGTCGGTCGGTCCGTATGTCGGTCGGTCTGTCCGTAGACCAAACCTTGTCCGGAGCATAACTCAAAAAGTATTAAAGGTAGAATCATGAAACTTCATAGGTGGATAGATCTTATTATGGAGTGGTGCAGTGCACAAGAACCGTAACTCTGCCGATCAAATTTTTTGAGTTATTGCCCTTTGTTGATTTTATAACTTGATTCTTGTCCGGAGCATAACTCAAAAAGTATGTAAGGTACAATCATGAAACTTTACAGGTGGATAGATCTCATTATGGAGAGGTGCAGTGCACAAGAACCGTAACTCTGCTGATCAAATTTTTTGAGTTATTGCCCTTTGTTGATTTTCAAACTTGATTTTTGTCCGGAGCATAACTCAAAAACTATGTTAGGTAGAATCATGAAACTTTACAGGTGAATAGATCTCATTATGGAGAGGTGCAGTGCACAAGAACCGTAACTCTGCCTATCAAATTTTTTGAGTTATTGCCCTTTGTTGATTTTCAAACTTGATTATTGTCCGGAGCATAACTCAAAAAGTATGTAAGGCAGAATCATGAAACTTCATAGGTGGATAGATCTCATTATGGAGAGGTGCAGTGCACAAGAACCGTAACTCTGCCGATCAAATTTTTTGAGTTATTGCCCTTTGTTGATTTTCAAACTTGATTCTTGTCCGGAGCATAACTCAAAAAGTATGTAAGTTACCATCATGAAACTTTACAGGTGAATAGATCTCATTATGGAGAGGTGCAGTGCACAAGAACCGTAACTCTGCTGATCAAATTTTTTGAGTTATTGCCCTTTGTTGATTTTCAAACTTGATTTTTGTCCGGAGCATAACTCAAAAACTATGTTAGGTAGAATCATGAAACTTCATAGGTAAATAGATCTCATAATGGAGAGGTGCTGTGCACAAGAACCGTAACTCTGCCGATCAAATTTTTTGAGTTATTGCCCTTTGTTGATTTTATAACTTGATTCTTGTCCGGAGCATAACTCAAAAAGTATGTAAGGTACAATCATGAAACTTTACAGGTGGATAGATCTCATTATGGAGAGGTGCAGTGCACAAGAACCGTAACTCTGCCGATCAATTTTTTTGAGTTATTGCCCTTTGTTGATTTTCAAAGTTGATTTTTGTCCGGAGCATAACTCAAAAACTATGTTAGGTAGAGTCATGAAACTTTACAGGTGAATAGATCTCATTATGGAGAGGTGCAGTGCACAAGAACCGTAACTCTGCCGATCAATTTTTTTGAGTTATTGCCCTTTGTTGATTATCAAACTTGATTATTGTCCGGAACATAACTCAAAAAGTATGTAAGGCAGAATCATGAAACTTAATAGGTAGATAGATCTCATTATGGAGAGGTGCAGTGCACAAGAACCGTAACTCTGCTGATCAAATTTTTTGAGTTATTGCCCTTTGTTGATTTTCAAACTTGATTATTAGCTGGAGCATAACTCAAAAAGTATGTAAGGTAGAATCATGAAACTTAATAGGTGGATAGATCTCATTATGGAGAGGTGCAGTGCACAAAAACCGTAACTCTGCTGATCAAATTTTTTGAGTTATTGCCCTTTAATGAGTTTATAACTTGATTCTTGTCCGGAGCACAACTCAAAAAATATATAAGGTAGAATCATGAAACTTTACAGGTGAATAGATTTAATTATGGAGAGGTGCAGTGTACAAGAACCGTAACTCTGCCAATCAAATTCTTGGAGTTATTGCCCTTTGTTGATTTTTACACTTAATTCTTAACCTTGCCTATATCTCATGTCCTTTTACACATACAGCCTTGATATCTCACACATAGATACCTCCTATCAACATCGTTCAGATTTAACCATGACCTTGGACCTTGTGACCTTGACCTTGGAGTTTGACCAATTTTGAAAAAATTAAACCCGGCAAATATCTCATGACCTTTTACAAATACAGCCTTGATATTTCACACATGGACATATCTTACCAAGACCTTTCATAATTGACCATGACCTTGGACTCTGTGACTTTGACCTTGGAGTTTGACCTACTTTTGAAAAACTTTAACCTGACCGATATATCATGTCCTTTTACACATACAGCCTTGATATTTGACACATGGAAACCTCTGACCAAGACCTATCACATACGACTATGACCTTGGACCATGTGGCCTTGACCTTGGAGTTTGACCTACTTTTAGATCAATTAAACTTGGCCTATATCTTATGTGCTATTACACATACAGCCTTGGTATTTCACACATGGACACATCTTACCAAGACCTTTCACATTTGACCATGACCTTGGACCTTGTGACCTTGACCTTGGACTTTGACCTACTTTAAAAAAAACTTTAATCTAGCCGATATATCATGTCCTTTTACACATACAGCCTTGGTATTTCACATATGGACACCTACGACCAAGACCTTTCACATTTGACCATGACCTTGGAACTTGTGACCTTGACCTTGGTGTTTTACCTACTTTAATAATACATTAATCTGGCCTATATTTCATGTCATTTTACATTTACAGCCTTGATATTTCACACATGGTCACTTCCAACCAAGATATTTCACTTTTGACCATGACCTTGGACCTTGACCTTGGAGTTTGACCTACTTTAAAAAAAAACTTAAACTAGGCCTATATCCCATGTCCTGTTACCTATACAGTCTCAATATTTTACACATGGACACCCCCTACCAAGACCTTTCACATTTGACTATGACCTTGGCCTGTATGTCATTGACCTTTGATTTTTACATACTTTTAGAAATCTTAAACATAGCCTTTATCTTATGTCCTATTACACCTACAGCCTTGATATTTCACACATAGACACCTCCTACCAAGACCTTTCACATTTGACCATGACTTTGAATATTGCAACCTTGACCTTGGAGTTTGACCTACTTTTAAAAAGACTGAAACCAGGCATATTTATCATGTCCTTTTACACCTACAACCTTGATATTTCACACATGGACACCTCCAACCAAGACCTTTCACATTTGACCATGACCTTGACATTTGGCCTACTTGTAAAAACTTTAACCTGGCCTATGTTTCATTTTACTTTTAAATATACAGCTTTGATATTTCACACATAGACACCTCCTACCAAGACCTTTCATATGTGACCATGACCTTGGACCTTGTTAACTTGACCTTGGACTTTGACCTACATCAAATGTAGGCCCTTGAGGGGGCATATATGTTTTACAAACATCTCTTGTCTATGCAATATCTTACACAAATCCCATCTTTAATAACATCCATTTAGTCATTTGTGGCAGTTTTTTAGGTGGATCACCCTAAATTTTGCCATTTGGGAATTTAAGGGTTAAAAGACCTCTCAAAACATGCTCTAGTCTGACACGGTGTAAGTTGGCAGTGCACAGTGACCTGATGGCCGACCAACATCATCAATCAACTGTAGTTTTAAGTGCAGTAATGAACATCCCCGTTCCTCTAAAGGCACAGTTAATTGCTAATTGAATCAGGCCTTGTCTGCATTTCACAATGCTTGACAGTCGATAGTACTAGGACACTTATGTAGACTCATAAACCACTTCCAGTATGGCCCAAAAATGGACAAAATTTTTCAATTTGAAAACTACTCCCAGATGTCAAAATGGATTTTCATAAAAGTATGATTTGCACACAACATAATATTTAAAATATTAAGGCAGAAGAAGAAAAATGCTGGTTATCAATATTTTCTGACATTACCCAAATGGATTTCCAAGCCTTTTCTATCAGACGTCAAAACCAGGTCTTGATGAACACAATATGACTTTGATAAGATTTACCATGGCTTTTAGAATGTAGCAGATTTTGAAAAATATTTGCCTTCTTACATATACATATCATTTGTGGGAATAAAAAATCTGGTAACATGAGCTTGAAAACTTGAGTTTCGAAGTTTTGACCCGTTATCGAAGATGTGCTTCTAAAGTATTACTGTTACACGATTTAATGTGATACCATGAAAGCTAATTACCTTATTTAGCATCCTATTTACATATAAAATGGATCAAAAGCTCAGCATTACATTGAAACATGTTTATAAGTGTGACGGCATGGTAGAAAAGGTGTATTTAACCCTTTCCCAAACAAGACCTGGTTTTGATGTCCCTACTAGGAAAGGCTTGGGAAAACATTGAAACAAAAGAAGAAACTGCTGTTAACCAGCAGTTTCTCCTTTTGTTTCAATATTTTCTATGCTATATTGTACACAAATTCTATCTTAAACAAGGTCCAATTGACGCCTGCAGCAGCTTTTGAAATGACAATTTTGAAATTTTGCTGTTTGGGAAAGGGTTAAACTGTGAAGATAGTGAAGTCTGGCATGTATCTAAATAATTTGCTTTTTGACAAACTTCTACAGATAACCAATTATTATTTTGAGAAGTGTTGCATTTTATTATTCTGATTATTTTAATTCACGAAGCCTCAATAAGCCCTTTTTTGCCATCACATGACACAATTTAATTGCAACGGAGACCTCGAGGGATACTCCACATATTGTATTGAAATGGATTCTTTGACATGCAAGCACTCTAGAATTTCGATCTGCTAAAATTTAATGCTTTCTTATCAGATCTGAACATGCAATTGTTTATTTTTTGTGACGTTCCGTTGTAAGCTGGTTTACTTTAGTTGTGACTCAATAACATGCACAAAAGGACCTTTTGGGACAAAAATTGGCAGTGGGCAGACTTGAATTCCACACAGTATGACCAAAACAAAAAGTTTTCGCTGTTTGAAAATCATGTTTAATGTCAGGTGATAGCAATCTGTCATCATCATGTTGATTCATTCTCTAACAATAGCTGGTTATGTTACATTAAGATAACTGTAGAAAAAGCAGGATGAAAAGATATTCATACATCTGGACAGTTTTCAAACAATCAGATTCTTATAATGCCCAGAAGTAATGTTTTTGCATGGCATGTGACATTTGTTTGTTAAGACACTTCTGAGTTAAATTGTTATTGGCTTTAAGAAACAGGACAAGCTAAATAATGTAACATGGAATGTTTTTGGCACTTATTAGCCTTTAAACTATCAGACCGAGAAATTCAAGGAATTATTGGACCAAATTGAGAAAAATGGATATTGCTTTAGTAACAAAATTTGAATGAAGCGAGCAATTTCTTTCCTTTTCCTACTATATTTCAATAATAATTGTAAATGATTAGTTTCACAAACGGTTAAATATCAACTTTATTGAAGCCGAACAAAGTCGGATGAGTCGAACTCCGGATATGTTGAGGTATTTTGACGGCCCCTCCGACTTCGACACAATGAGTGTCGACTGTGTACCAATATCACAAATAGGGACCATCAGGGTAGATTGATAAGTTCTTAATCCCAGTCAGTCTGTCAGGCTTACTATGGTCAAAACCTTTCATATAAAGATTATTTTCTGAATATAGATCTAGAATTTTTCATACTATGATTATCATTAATGTAGATTTTCGAAATTGTTGCCTTTCTTGCAACTGCAGCTTGTTTTAAGAAATGTTCTTTTTATCATCATGGTTTTACAGATTTCCTGGATGGTTCATTTTCTCGCAAGGGGTTACATAATTATGTTTAATTTTCTGTATTTTTCAGGATGATCGTGACCATTCCAAACCTCCCCCATCTGAGGTCCAGTTTGTGTCCAAACCAAAACTACACATACTCTCTAGAAAAGAGGTAACCTATTCTGCACTTTGCTATTGAATGCCTTAACCCTTTCCCAAACGGCAAATTTTTAGGGTGATCTACTTCAAAAACTGCCACAAATGACAACATGGAAGTTATTAAAGATATATTTTTTGTAAAATATGACATAGAAAATATTGAGACAAAAGGAGAAACTGCTGGTTATCAGCAGTTTCTTCTTTTGTCTCAATGTTTTCCCAAGCATTCTCTTATAGGGTTGTCAAAACCAGGTCTTGTTTGGGAAAGGCTTAATGACCACGATGCCACCCCTTCTGAAGTCCAGTTTATGTCCAAACCTAAACTAAACATGAATACTCTCCAGAAAAGATGTGAGATGCATGTTTCTTGATTAATCGTCTAATGAAATACTGTTGACCTTAGATTGACCTCTTAATTTCCATTTTCTGTTTTTTTTCTTATATGACATAAAAGTATGTTTACATAATGACAAACAGACCAACATGCAATGGATCTTGTCATGAAGATTAATTTGTCAATGATTACCATATTTTTAATCAACCATCCATTTATTAAGGTATACCATATTGTTGTGCATGCAAATTTGAAAGTAGGCTACCAGTTTAGACAGGTCAACAGTCAGGGTCATTCTATGCTTTTTGAAGGACTTTCGAAATGCCACACAACTATTCCTCTGAATGATTGTAGTGATATTTACATTAATTCTTCAATTTAAAGATGTAAAGGTCATATTTTAAGTTACAGGTCATTAGTTATCTTCGTAAGGTTTTATAAAAAATATTTCTGATTTCAGTTCGAACTACTATATGTGGAAGTTTTATACACAATCAAACACAAGATTGGCACAACCATTGGGGGACATTTACCGTTTATGCAAGATCTGTATCAATATGCGCAGGAAGCTTTTAAAGTTTCCCCAGAGGATCATGCTCGCCTCCTAGCTCAAGCTACAAAGGAGAAGGTTTGTGATTAATTTTTGATTTGAGGTCTTTTGTCTTTTCCTTGGTGATTTCTTGATCGATATGGTTGTAACTTATACATTAATGGGACTACAACAAAGTCATCAGGGAATTAACCCTTTCCTTTACAATGATATGCTTTACCAAATTAGGAAAAGCCTTTTAAAACGTTTAAAAAGCAACCTTTTAACTTTTTCATGACCCCAATATCTTTTATCAGAAGAATATTGTTTTACTGCTGTGAGTCTATATGTATGTCTGTCTGTTTCAAGCTTAACTTGCAGATTTAAAGTGAGAATGTAATGTAACATTTTGGATACATTTCTGTTTCACAAACACATCTTGTCTTTAATGTTTTTTTCTACTTTGTCAAAAGCGATATTTTTCTTGGGAAAAAATCATTTTCATTTGTTTGTTATGTCTTTTACTTGGTTTCTCCTGATTTATCAGATAACATAAGACAGAATTTGTAAATTTCTTTGTGCATTGAAAACACACAAATAAGGAAATCCGCCTTTCTCCAACCACATTTTCATATCTTTGTGAAGATCCTTCCTTTCCCAAACAACAAAAATTGCTGACCATATACTGAGTATGCTGTAGCTCAGAAATCATTGCAGGATCCAAAATAGGGAATGTTACAGGGTAAAAAATATTGTGGGAAATTGAGAAATTCCTGATGATCATCAATTTCTTCTTTTTTCTTTTCAATGTTTTCCTAAACTATTTGTACTAGGGACATCAGAGCCAAGTCTTGTTGGGAAAGGATTAATTAACCCTTTCCCAAACAAGACAGGGTTTTGACGCCCTATTAAAAAGGCTTTGGAAAATATTGAGACAAAAGAGGAAACTGCTGATAATCAGCAGTTTCTCCTTTTGTCTCAATATTTTCCATGCTTTCTTGTACACAAATACAATGTTTATCAACACTATTTTTGTCATCTGGAGCAGCTTTTGAATTGGACCACCCTAAATTTCTGTCGTTTGGGAAAGGGTTAATCTGTTGAATTGTCTAGGAAAAGGTTTTTAAAATCAATAAAGGTAAGAGAAGGAAGTTATCTTGAATTTTCAAAGCAAATTGTTTTAGCATTACATGAAGTGAGAAAACTAATTAAGCCTCCTGTTGGTTCATCCTTTGACATTTTACTTCTCATTTCCTTGTATCCTGGTTTACTGGTTCCTATGAACAGTTCAGTGCATCAGTTTTGGCCTTGAACCCTTTCCCAAACGACGAAATTTTAGGGTGATCCACTTAAAAAACTGCCACAAGTGACAAAATGGATGGTATCCAAGATAGGATCTGTGTAAAACCTGACATAGAAAATATTGAAACAAAAGGAGAAACTGCTGGTTATCAGCAGTTTCTCCTTTTGTTTCAATGTTTTCTCAAGCCTTTCCTCTTAGGGACGTCAAAACCAGGTCTTGTTTGGGAAAGGCTTAAGTAATCTATGGATTTGACATCCCTTATTGAAAAGGCTTGAGAAAACATTGAGACAAAAAATCTGGGACGCCATGGTCTAGTGGTAGGATGCAGACTTTTGGACTGAAGGGTCTTGGATTCAAACCCTGTTGGTGCCAGGGAATTTCTGAGCAAAAAGTTACACCACATTGCTCCTCTTCATTCAGGTGTATAAATGGGTACACAGGACAGTTGAAAGTCAAAGTGTTGTGGCTGCCAGAGGTGCAAACTTTAACCCTTTCCCAAACAACAGAATTTTTGGTAAGTCCAATTCCAAAGCTGCTTCAGTGACAAAATGTATGCTAATCAAGGTTGGATTTTCGTACAATATAGCTAAGAAAATATTGAGGCAAAAGGAGAAAGTGCTGATTATCAGCACTTTCTCCTTTTGACTCAATGTTTTCCCGAGCCTCACTTACTAGAGACGTCAAAACCAGGTCTTGTTTGGGAAAGGGTTAAAAGGCCAACTTTCAACTCAGTGATCGCTCACTCACTCCTGGGTTTCATATTTATGTGCAGTGGTAGAAGCATGGTCCTCATCTATGGGCCCCCTTACAGATAACTGTCTTGCCACATGCAACACTTGATTTTGGAGTAAAGTAGAAAGTTGAATATTACCTATCTGTTAATTTCTCATCTGTTCATCATCCAATTGTCTAATTACACATCTGTCCATTCACCAATCTCTTCATCTGCCTGTCCATTTACCCATCTGTCCAAACATCCATATGTCTATTTACCCATCTGTCCATTTATCCATCTGTCCATTTACCCATCTGTCCATTTACCCGTCTGTCTATATATAAATCTGTTTATTTCCCATCTGTCCATACAGCCATCTGTCCAAACAACCGTCTGCATATACCACATCTGTCAATACATCCACCTGTCCATTTACCCATCTGTCCATTTACCCATCTGTCCATATATCCATCTGTCCATACAACCATCTGCTCATTCCCAATCTGTCCATACATCAATCTGTCCATACATCCATCTGTCCATTTACCCATCTGTCCATCTAACCATATGTCCATTTACCCATCTGTCCATTTACCCATCTGTCCATACATCCATCTGTCCATTTACCCATCTGTCCATACATCCATCTGTCCATTTACCCATCTGTTCATGCATCCATTTGTCCATTCGCCCATCTGTCTATGCATCCATTTATCCATTAACCCATTTGTGCATTTACACATCTATCCATTCATCCACAATACATCCATCTGTCCATTTACCCATCTGCCCATACATCCATCTGCCCATTTACCCATCTGTCCATTAACCCATCTGCCCATTTACCCATCTGTCCATTCATCCATCCGTCTGTGCATCAATCTATCCATTCATCCATCTTTCCATATATCCATCTGTTCACTCATCCATCTGTTCACTCATCCATCTGACTGTCTTTACACTACACCCATCTGTCCATATGTCCACCTGTCCATGTACCCATCTGTCTATTCATTCATCTGTTGATTTATCCATCTATCCATCTGTTCATTCATCTATCTTTCCATCTTCTTGGCTTCTCAAATCCTAATTTAAAATTGTCCTTTATTTCTATCATGTCGAGTAATGCACCTGATTATTTATATTTGGATGCCATGAAAGACCATTTTTCACATGAAGCGACACATATGTATCATGACATGCCTTTAAAGTAGCAATTTTCTGTGGGATGAATGGATTATAATTAGATTTTATGAGATTAATAGTATATGTGAGATGTCTAGAGGCTCAGTTTGATTGTCATTCTGACAGCATACTGGAATATATTCTAGCTGTATTCACCATTGGGGAAATGACCTTCTCTCTTTATGTCTTACCAGATTTCTGAGCTAAAATGAGTTACGATAGTCCTCAATAAAAATGTTTATGTGCTTTTCTTTTCAATAATTCAGATTTTTAACCATTTCTTGTGCAAGTACCTTCTGAAATAATTTTAATTATACCCCCACCTACAAAGAAGAGGGGGGTATATTGGTTTCACTGTGACCATCTGTCTGTCTGTCTGTCTGTCCATCCATCCGTAGACTGTTTTGTTTCTGTGGTTTAACTTAAGAACCGTTTGACCTAGGATCATGAAACTTTACACAGTTGTTGCGCGTGACCCAAATAGGTGCCATATTGATTTTGAGTGACGAAGGTCAAAGCTCAAGGTCACAATTGGACTTTATTTAAAATCTGTTTCATGCTCTAAGTCAAGAACCTGTTGACATAGGATCATGAAACTTTACACAGTTGTTGCCCATGACCCAAGAAGGTGACCTCTTGTTTTTGGGTCACAAAGGTCAAGGTCACAATCAGACTTTGTTTAAAATCCGTTTCCGTGCTCTAAGTCAAGAATCAGATGACCTAGAATCATGAAACTTAAAACAGGTGTTGCCCATGACTCAAGGAGGTGCCATATAAATTTGGGGTCATGAAGGTCAAAGGCCAAGGTCACAATTGGACATTGTTTAAAATCCGTTTCTGTGCTCTAAGTCAAGATTTGAACCAATTGACCAAGGATCATGAAACTTTACACAGTTATTGCACATGACCCAAGTATATGCCCTATTGTTTTTGGGTTACAAAGGTCAAGGTCACAATTGGATTGTATTTAAATTCTGTTTCCTTGTTCTAAGTCTAGAACCAGTTGACCTAGGATCATGAGAATTTAAATATAGTTGTTGCCTTTGATTCAAGGAAGTGCCCTATTGTTTTAGGGGTCATAATTGGACTTAGTTTAGAACTGGTTTCTGTGCTCCAACAAAAGAATCCTTTGATATTGATATTGTTTTTGCCATGTCCGTCCGTCCGTCTGTCTGTCCGACATTCGTTTCCGCGCTATTTCTTGGAAACTATAGACCGGATTTCGATGAAACTTGGCACACAGCTTCACTACAAAGAGGACATGCGCATATCGTCGGGGTTACCCGGTTCGACCATTGAATTTAGAGTTACTGCCCCTGACTGTTTAAGCCATATACATAAAGAGTGATATTCGTTTCCGCGCTATTTCTTGAAAACTGTAGTCCGGATTTCGGTGAAACTTGGCACACAGCTTCACTACAAAGTGGACATGCGCATATCGTTGGGGGTACCCGGTTCGACCGCCGAATTTAGAGTTACTGCCCCTGACTGTTTTAGCCATATACATACAGAGTGATATTCGTTTCCGCGCTATTTCTTAAAAACTATAGACCGGATTTCAATGAAACTTGGCTCACAGCTTCACTACAATGAGGACATGTGCATATCGTCGGGGTTACTGGGTTCGACCGTCGAATTTAGAGTTACTGTCCCTGACTGTTTAAGCCATATACATACAGAGTGATATTCGTTTCCGCGCTATTTCTTGAAAACTGTAGACCGGATTTCGATGAAACTTGGCACACAGATTCACTACAAAGTGGACATGCGCATATCGTCGGGGTTACCCAGTTCGACCGCCGAATTTAGAGTTACTGCCCCTGACTGTTTAAGCCATATACATACAGAGTGATATTCGTTTCCGCGCTATTTCTTGAAAACTATTGATAGGATTTCAATGAAACTTGGCTCACAGCTTCACTACAAAGTGGACATGCGCATATCGTCGGGGTTACCCGGTTCGACCGTCGAATTTAGAGTTACTGCCCCTGACTGTTTTAGCCATATACATACAGAGTGATATTCGTTTCCGCGCTATTTCTTGAAAACTAAAGACCGGATTTCAATGAAACTTGGCACACAGCTTTACTACAATGAGGACATGCGCATATCGTCGGGGTTACCCGGTTCGACCGCCAAATTTAGAGTTACAGCCCCTGGGCCGCCGAATTTAGAGTTACTGCCCCTGACTGTTTTAGCCATATACATACAGAGTGATATTCGTTTCCGCGCTATTTCTTAAAAATATAGACCGGATTTCTATGAAACTTGGCTCACAGCTTCACTACAATGAGGACATGCGCATATCGTCGGGGTTACCCGGTTCGACCGTCGAATTCAGAGTTACTGTCCCTGACTGTTTAAGCCATATACATACAGAGTGATATTCGTTTCCGCGCTATTTCTTGAAAACTGTAGACCGGATTTCGATGAAACTTGGCACACAGATTCACTACAAAGTGGACATGCGCATATCGGCGGGGTTACCCAGTTCGACCGCCGAATTTAGAGTTACTGCCCCTGACTGTTTAAGCCATATACATACAGAGTGATATTCGTTTCCGCGCTATTTCTTGAAAACTGTAGATAGGATTTCAATGAAACTTGGCTCACAGCTTCACTTCTAAGTGGACATGCGCATATCGTCGGGGTTACCCGGTTCGACCGTCGAATTTAGAGTTACTGCCCCTGACTGTTTAAGCCATATACATACAGAGTGATATTCGTTTCCGCGCTATTTCTTGAAAACTATAGACCGGATTTCAATGAAACTTGGCACACAGCTTTACTACAATGAGGACATGCGCATATCGTCGGGGTTACCCGGTTCGACTGCCGAATTTAGAGTTACTGCCCCTGACTGTTTTAGCCATATACATACAGAGTGATATTAGTTCTGTTGAAGCCATATACATACAGAGTGATATTCGTTCTGTTGAAGCCATATACATACAGAGTTATATTCGTTTCCGCGCTACTTTATTGACAATGAAAATATGTTCGGCGGGGGATATCAATTCAACGAATTTGCTTGTTTCCATTGTTCTACTAGATTGGAAAAATTCGTGAGTTAAATAAAAAAGAAAAAATATTGTCATTTCATAAATAACTTTGAAATTTTGGTCACATATAGATTCTTCATTTGTCTGTATGTGCTGAAAATTTGAAAGGAATCCATTAAATGGGTCCAAAAAGTTGTGTATGTTTTTGTGTACATGGTATCGATTCTTGAAAATTTCTTCGAATTAATTCAGCGGTGAGAGACGAATCCGAAAAAAATATTTGACAGTGAAAGGGTTAGAGTCACATATCCAGTAATACAGCCTTTCCCTGAGTTGCCTGAACTTTGAATTTAGGACTAGTCCAGGAAGTTACTCTTTGTTGCAGCTTTTGACCTCTCCCAAACAGCAAGATTGTACACTGTTCCAATTAGAAAACGACAAAAGTGATGTTGATGAAGATATAGCTTTCATACGATATAGCACAGAAAATGTTAAAACAAAAGGAGAAAATGCTGATTAAAAGCATTTCTGGCACTCATATGATAAGAGCCATCTAAACCAGCTGGTTTTGTTTTGGATTTGGTTAAATATTTCAAGGTTCTGTGGGGCTTTGTATAGTGTGAGATGGCATAACTCCATTATTGAGGTTCTTAAAATATCCATACAGACCAAATATGGACGTCAATATGGTAACAGCTAATGGAAAAAACAAATAAAAAACATAATGTATACAAAACTGGATCTTATTAAGGGGAAAATGTTTTCTGTCAAAAATCTTGATAATTAAACAATAAAAACATGATTTCTCCCATTTTAGGACAAAATAGATCCAGATGTAGTCTTATAATAGCTTCTTCATTGCTCAGCCATTTCAAATGTAAGTTTTTAATTGGGAGACTTAGCAGCAATACTTCAGAAATTCTCTACACTTTAATCCATGGGCCTGGCAAAGATGGTCTTCAGCAAACAAATGCTTTAACTTGTGGATTCTTCAACATTTCACTTGCAAGACATCGTTGTATTCCAAACAAGATTGTGAATGTTAACCCATTACCAGACAGCAAAATTTTAGTCTACTCCAAATTCAAAGTTGTTGCAGACAAAGATTTTAAGTGATAGAAATTTGAATTTTGTTGTCTATTAGGGTAGAAGACATTGTGGGAAATGAAGAAATTGCTTGTCACAAGCAATTTCTTCATTTTCCGCAATGTTTTCCAAAACCATTATCTTTTGGGGAGTCAAAAAGAGTCACTGTGTGGAATTGGGTTAATGCTCCAGGAAAAAAATATTGAAGAGACATTTGCTAGTCTCTAAGTCTGTCATTCGATCCTAGGTTGTTCTTTAGGGAGCATTTTATAACCAATCCTATGAATTTGAAGAAAATTCTGCATTAGAGCTTGTAACGCCTGCAAATTGAAGGTTATAACCCTTCAACAGGAACAGAAAACATTTCCTGGAATTTGGACTAATGGTTCAAATCCAAAGTTGTTGCAGTCATAGATACCAAAGATGTTGATGTTGTGGCATGGCAAGTATCGATAGAAAAGGAGAAAAGCTGGTTATCAATGTTTCAAAATAGTCTTTAATTTGGAAAATATAGAAAATTGTTGCTGATTTGTTGACAATATGTAAGTCAATAAAACAAAGAATTGTTTTTCAAAACAAAAATGTATTGAAACACTGCTTACTGGTACATTTTGTACTTGCCATTACATTTAATGTCATCTGAAACTCCTTCAAAAATCTATTCCATAACTTTATTGTCTTAACTCTTTCGCTGCCAAATTTTCTTAGAAAACAGACTCCTCAGTGCCAATTAAATTCCAGGAAATTTCAAAAATTATACTCTATATAAAGAAATTACTCTAAGATATTTATTTGTTGTTAGATTGTTATGAAACTTTCAGGAAATTAAGTTTATATGTTATGCTTAATAAATATGCTTTCAAATATGTGATTGTATGACCTTGACCTTGACCTAGACCTTGGATGACCTTGAAAAATAGAAAAAATGGTGTTTTTATGTAAAAAAAAAAATTATTTGGTATGGACAAATCTACTAAAAAATCAGTTTTAAGGAATATCTGTCTAATACATTACCAAACTAATACTTATGAGTAAAACTAAACACTTTTTATACATTTATTACACACCAAGGGCTGCCAGATTATATAAAAAATACTGACAAAAATCCTTTGAAATCACTTTTTGTAGACAGTGCACACCTTCAACCAGATAAAAGTACGGTTAAAATTTTGTACAAACATCTAATCAAATGTTTAGAGAAGAAAATCAAAGTAGGAAAATATCTATTATCAAAATAAACGAGACTGGCATGTTTTTCATCATAGGTAGGTAAAGGGTTTTAGCTTAACACATTATGTACAGGTGAGAACAGGTGAGAATAGAATAAAGTATGGTATTTTACGAAATAAACATGAAGAATGTACAAATAGGTCAGTGAAAATTATAAACATACATTTTCTATCAATTTAAACTCCGATCCTGAGTCTGAATCGTTTGCAATCAATGTCAGAACATCATCCACAGTGAGGCGAGTCGCCATTTTGTTGGTCCTCACTGATCTGAGAATTTGTCGTCTAGAAACAGCTTCAAAATCATCGAAAATCCAGAAAATAATCTAATTTCCTGGTTGAATGCCGTAAACAAACTTATTTGCCGTAAATGAGTCAAAAGTCGTAAATAATCGATGTCGTAAAACATGTTAAAAACATGTGTAAAGAAACGTGATCGTCAGGTCGCCGAAAGGCGACATTGGCAGTCTCCTAGTATGTCGCCAAAAGGCGACATTGGCAGCGAAAGAGTTAAGACAAAATCAAATCCAACAGAGATGCAACCAAGAAAATGAAGTTGAATGAACACATGAATTAATTAAAAGATTGAATACCTTGAGACAAGTTTAAAGTGCTTATATTGAATTTTTCTGAGCTCAATGCTTTGTTAAATATTGAGTCATTTTGTAATGCAGAGATAATTTGTCTTGTCAATATCATTTGAGATTTCTGTTGACATAGCAATTGCTTAGCAAACAAACTGGAATAATCTTCAAAATTACTTAAACGTAATTGATTCACTAATTGCATAATTGTGGAATTCCCTATTCTGTCTAAGAATATCCTGTTGCTATTTCAGTCTCTCAATACAGATGCTGTCATTCAACACAGAAAAATGATCAACAAAGGAAGGAAATATATCGCAGATGACAAAACTATTTTATGGGAATTACAAAGATAACTCGCAAAGCAACATCATTTGCACATCTTTGGCATCTATATCATTATAGAAATGCTAAAATTTTAGCCTAAATATGTTGAAATTGTTTGAAATGTAAAGCTTATATCATGCTTAAAAGCCATTAATAATAAACAGCATTATTAAATTGAAATTTACTACACATTACCTCAAAACATAAAGGCTTTAGAAAGCATTGTGTAAAATGAAAAAATTGCCTTCATTACTCTGTCTGCCCGAAAATACAAAAAAATGTAAAGTTCCATGGACTTGAAACCGTCCCAAGGTTTTCCATGACACACAAATCTTGCTTTATTGTCACAATTTCAAAAAAAATGACCCCTTAGAAATTTACCTGAGGGTCATTAATGACTCAAGTTTTGAAATCCAGATTTTTGTATGATATTTTGTAGGATATGAGTCCTAAGGCATTTATAAAATTTGACCCACAAAGTTGGAGAAATGATCCCCAATTGTAAAGGCAAGGGGGTCACAATGACACACAAATTCATATGCTCAGGGAAAACCCTGCCGTCCTCTGCAACATCTTCGAATTTGGGCTTGTTTAGAACTTTGCCATCTAGTTATGGTTTATATAGTGCTAAAGACGGTAATTGTGTCAGTCTATGTAATATTAGCTTGTCACAAAGAAAAAATCTTGCTGAATCTTTCATTAGACACATGAGTTTAATACATCTTGTAATATGGTACATTATCAATATCATAATTTGTAAGGAATTATTTCCACAGTGCTGATTGAAATAAGCTGATGAATTTATGACATTATATCAATAGGTCCATAACTAATCGGATCCTAGCAATTTGTATACCCTTTGTTCGTCATGTTGTTTGTAGGATTACTGCAACTCGGTAATGGATCTTCATATTGATTCACAGAATTGTAAATTAATGGGATTTTCTGATACATAAATGTATACTGATGGACAAAAGAAGTGCCTCAACTGAATTTGGCATAATTTTCCCATACCAAACATTGAGGTTTTAGGGTATAGTCTGTATACATGCACATTGACCATCATTTATGACAAACAAAAAATGGGAATCTATTCAACATGATCACTGGAGAAAATTGCATGACACAACATTTTTTATATTTTTAGCTCCACTGGCCTTTCAGGCCAGCGGGCTATTGTCATGGCGATGTGTCCGTCGTGCGTGCGTGCGTCCGTCCGTAAACTTTTTCTTTAAAAATCTTCTTCTCAGAAACTACTGGATGGATTTCAACCAAACTTCACAGGAATGATCCTTGGGTGACCCTCTCTCAGATTCCTTCAAAGAATTTTGATCAAACCAGAATAACCTGAGTTATCTGCCCTTGAATGTCAAAAATAGCTGGCTTTGACTTTATTTTTACTCTAAAATCTACAAATATCAACCAATCAAGACAAAACTTGGACAGTATATATATAAGCATAATATCCTGCCTGGGTGTAATTTTCAGCTTAATCGGAATTTTATATCATGAGTTATGTGCCCTTGAATTTGACAAAATTGCCATTTTCGACTCTATTTTGACTTTGATTTCACTCTAGCAACTACAAATATTTACTAATCAAGACAAAACTTGTACAGAATCTTGTTGACTATAAGATCTTGCCTTGGTATAATTTTCAGCTTAATCTGAATTTTACATCATGAGTTATGTGCCCTTGAAATTGACAAAATTGCTATTTTCGGCTCTATTTTGACATGTTTTCACTCTAGCAACTACAAATATTGACAAATCTAAACAAAACTTTTACAAAATGTTGGTGACTATAAGATTTTGCCTTGGTGTAATTTTCAGCTTGATCTTAATTTTACATCATGAGTTATGTGCCCTTGAAATTGACAAAATTACCATTTTCGGCTCTATTTTTACTTTGTTTTCACTCTAGCAACTACAAATACTGATTAATCAAGACAAAACTTGTACAGAATATTTGTGACCATAAGATCTTGCCTTGGTATAATTTTCAGCTTGATCTGAATTTTATATAATGAGTTATGTGCCCTTGAAATTGACAAAATTGCCATTTTCGGCTCTATTTTGACTTTGATTTCACTCTAGCATCTACAAATATGGACTAATCATGACAAAACTAGAACAGAATGTTGGTGACGATAAGATATTGCCTTTGTGTAATTTTCAGCTTGATCCATAAGAAATTCAGGCCTGTGCAGCGACTCAAGACCTTCAGGTCTTTCTAGTTCCATAAATCTGTTGATATATTATATTGAAAGGGTTTGAAGCAGAGAAGGCGGGATAATGCCAAGGATTTGCTAAATGTAAAGGATCTTTTTAACCCATTACCACACATTAACTCCTTTTGACGCCCCTAAGAAAAATGCTTTGGAAAACATTGTGGAAAATGAAGAAATCGCTTGTGACAAGCAAATTCTTCATATCCCACAATATTTTCTACTCCAAAAGACCAAAATTTGCTATATTTCAATCGCTTAAAATTGTAGTCTGCAACATCTTCGAATTTGGACGGATCTAAAATTTTGTCGTTTGGTAATGGATTAAACAGCTCCTGATAAAAAAGTAATTGACAACCAACCAAAACTTTGATTTCCCGTTGTAATGATGTCCTTTTTCTGTGGCTGGATAAGAAAGACATGTAAAAATTATTTATGTTTATTGCAGTGTGCAGGTGCACTGGTGGTGAACTAGGCCAAAGTGAGGGACGTTTTTTCGCGAACAATGTATTCCGTCGGTGTTGTTATAAAATCTCGTAACTATGGCTTCCATAAAGTCGTAGTTACGAGATTTTATAACAACACCGACAGTTTTTCAATACAAAACGGTAAACTCGGTCTATTTTTAGAACAAATTCATTGTCATTAGAAAAACTGATCTTTAAACTCACATTTAAACGCAAAATATCTATACCTTGTTGTTGCGAAAAACATCCCTCGCATTGGCCGAGTTCACGACCAGTGAGGTGGGAGTTTGTTGATGTAAAGCTAAATCACTGATACTGAGAAAATGGGACATCAAATAGGAATGAGGTGTTTATTTCTACCATCAGTATACAATATATTTCATAGAAATATTGAAGCAAGTTCAAAGAAAGTAGAAATATGCTGCAGAGAATCATATTGAAACATGATCAAAGAAACTAAACTTGGGGAACCATGTGATATCATAGAAAATTTGTTTAACCCTTTCCCAAACGAGAAGGGGTTTTCACGTCTCTATTAGAAATGGCTTGCAAAAACATTGAGACAAAAGAAGAAACTGCTGATGACCAGCAGTTCCTCCTTTTGTCTCAATATTTTTTGTGATATCTTATACACAAATTCTATCTTTAACCACATCCCTTTTGTCGTCGTCTGCAGCAGCTTTTGAATTGGATCATCTTACAAGTTTGCTGTTTGGGAAAGGGTTAAGAAATTACACCAAAGCTTTTAACAAGATGCGTTTCAACAATTTACATCAAGTTATGTTATGAAATGTTATATGGATCAAAATTCAAAGAGGCCACATCAGATCTTTTGCAAATTAACCTTTTCCTAAACATGACCTGGTTTTGACATCCTTAGCGTAAATGGTTTGGGAAAATATTCAGAGAAAAGAAGAAATATCTGATGATGAGCAATTTCTTCTCTTCCCTCAGTATTTTCTATTCTATAACATATGTGTAATCTTCTTTGGACAAGAATTATATTGTCATTTACAGCTCCTTTCAAATTGAAGCAGTCTAAAATTGTGCTTTTTGGAAAAGGAATGAATTGTGGTTCATCAAGTCTAAAGAATCAGAAAACTTTGTTTACAGAAAAGTCTTGCAAATATGTCACAATAACACAGACAGCATTAATTACTTTTCAAGCTTTAAATTCTAATATACAAGTTTTCTGTCAGAAAATTCAATTTAGAGCGTAATGTCTATCAATTATTTACGAAGTTAGGCAAAGAGAGACTTATTTGATTAGGGTGCCACAGTTAAGAAATATAGGAATTTAGATACTATGACAACACAAGAGCTTGCCCAGTTGCAACTTTCCTAAAATCTAGGCTCTACAGTCCCAAAGGAAAAGAAATTTAGAAAAAAATGAGGAATACAACACTAGGAAATAAATGAAGAGTCTTGCGATCAGATAAAGCCAGAAACAAATGGCTGCTGTTCAACAAAAACCTCATAACTGCAGCTTGTTTTAAGTTTCAGCTACAATGTTTTTGTTAATGAGCGACAATATTTTGCATTGGTTTTAAATGTTACTTATGTTATTCAATGTTTGATAGCTTGAATATCCCTGTTTTGGAGGCAGCATAAGCATTGTAGCATGTATAGATATCTCTGGATATTTGCATATTACCAATTCAAGATGTTTAAATAGAGTAGTTTTTTTGATTGCTCTCACTTTCTCAAATTGCTCCAATTAGAAAACTATTGCAGAAGTCAAACATTTGATGTAAAAATGTAGAAAATGAAGATGTTTTAGGTTAAAAAATATTGAGAGACAGAGAGAAAAAGCTGATTATAAGCATTTTATGCCGCCATTATTGAAAGATCGTGGACATATTGTTTTACCTGTGTCTGTCTGTATTTCCGAAACTTAACATTTGCCTTTTCTCCAAAAGTATTTGACATACAATGCTCAAATTTGGTATACAACTTCCTTTCAATGATATCTATCTGTTCCATGCAATATGATTTTCCTCAAGGTCATCTGTTAACCCTTATAAACCCTTTACACGAAAACTTAACATTTTAGAAAAATGGCCACTTTGTGGGCATTGGTGTTTTACAAACACATCTTGTTTTCTCTTACCTCAATATTTTCCCATTTGTTTTCTAACAGGTTTGTAAAAACATGGCCTTGTTTAGGGAAAGGTTTTAATTTGCTGCAGGCTCTTTGATTTGCAGAAGAACGTTAATTAGTAATTGTTCTTTTGTATCCAATAATACAACAATTGAAAATGAAAGTGCAGAATTGCACATTTAGGATATTGTCTTATTTAATCTTTGTTGCACTTTCCTGTAACCCTTTACTGTATGCCAAAAATTTTAACTGCTACATTTTTCAAGCTGCTGAAAACCACATTAAAATGTATGCCAATTAAGATATGATCTTTGTATCATAGATATATAGCACAAATTAGGCAAAAGGAGAAAATGCTGGATTTTTTTGCCTTGCTGTTTTTCTGAGCCTTTTTCAATTGAATATTTCAAAATGTTATGTTTATGAAGGGGTTAATCTTCTTAAAACAGCCTCATTTTGTATGTATGCATTATGCTGTCTAGGAGTGACAATGTTGTTATGTAATGTTACAATGTAACACTAGGACTCATCAATTTTGTCTTACATTCACAAAATCAAGATAAATTGCTTCCTCACATGTAGTCAGTCCTTTATCTCTGATGTAACCTGAAACCTTCAGCAGACAACAAAACACAATCTGCATTGTCCTGGTTTTAACCATTTCCCAAGCGATTATTTCGCTGTTTTTCATCAAAAATCTTGTATCTACAGGGTATTTAACTTTTGCTGCCAATGTCACTGGCTACTCCATAGAGAGTGCCAATGTAGCCAATTGGCTACTCTCAAAATAATAGCTTAACCCTTTCCCAAACAAGACCTGGTTTTGACGTCCCTAAAAGAAAGGCTTGGGAAAACATTGAAACAAAAGAAGAAACTGATGATAACCAGCAGTTGCTCCTTTTGTCTCAATATTTTCTGTGCCATATTTTACACAAATCCTGTCTTTAATAACATCCATTTTATCATTTGTGGCAGTTTTTAAAGTGGATCACTCTAAAATTTTGTTGTTTGGGAAAGGGTTAATTAGGTAAATTAAGGTCAAAGTCAGGGTCACCTGATCAAACTGCCTATATAATGTATGCTATAAGGCAAAACAGTTTATGTGCAATTACTCCTGAAAGTTTCAGCGAAATATTCATTAAATAAGGGTTTTAAAGAAATTTGTAAACTGATAACCTCAAGGCAAATTCCAGGAAATTTGGCAGCGAATGAGTCAAAGCTGTGTGATTGACATGATACCTGTTTATATTTTCAGCCCCCCCCCCCCATTGTCATATTAATCAATACAGTTCTTGAAGCATGAAACCTTGAGGCTAAAGATGATTCCTGTTTATATTTTTAGCCCCCCCCCCCCCCATTGTCAAATTAAACTGTACTGTTCTAGAAGCATGAAACCTTGAGGCTAAAGATGATTCCTGTTTATATTTTTAGCCCCCCATTGTCAAATTAAACTGTACAGTTCTAGAAGCATGAAACCTTGAGGCTAAAGATGATTCCTGTTTATATTTTCAGCCCCCCCATTGTCGTATAAAACTGTACAGTTCTAGAAGCATGAAACCTTGAGGCTAAAGATGATTCCTGTTTATATTTTTAGCCCCCCATTGTCAAATTAAACTGTACAGTTCTAGAAGCATGAAACCTTGAGGCTAAAGATGATTCCTGTTTATATTTTCAGCCTCCCATTGTCATATTAAACTGTACAGTACTACAAGCACGAAATCTTGAGGCTAAAGATGCTGACGGTAAGAAACAGAATTGATATTTGGTTGTCATATCAAAATAGACAGTCCAGTGATCTTGCAGTTCTATTTTTAGCTCGCCCGGGACGATAGTCTGGGAAAAGCTATTGTCATACCTCCGGATGTCGGTGTTGGCGTCCGCAAAAACTTTAACCTGGCCCATATCTCATGCCCTATTAGAGATACAGACTTCATATTTCACCTGTGGGTACCTCTAACCAAGACCTTTAATTTGAGACCATGACCTTGTGACCTTGACCTTGGAGTTTGACCTACTTTTAAAAAACTTTAACCTGGCCTATATTGCATGTCCTTTTACCCATACAGCATCTATATTTTATACAATGACACCTCCTACCAACACCGTTCCCATTTGAACATGACCTTGTGACCTTGACCTTGGAGTTTGACCTACTTTCAAAAAACTTTAACCTGGCCTATATCTCATGTCCTTTGACACCTACAGCCTTGATATTTCACATATTTACACCATTCACATTTGACCATGACTTTGGACCTGGTTACCTTGACCTTGGAGCTTGACCTACTTTTGAAAAATTTCATTTTGAACCATTACCTTTTTACCTTGACCTAGGAAATGACTTTTCTTTGTGACAAGCTCTCGTTAGGGCGAGCTTTATTGTCCGCGGACAATTCTTGTTCAAGTATTTGAATTATCTTAGAGTTATCATTTAAATAAGAAATTCTTCATAGCTTGGTGATTTATCCTTGCATGATAAAGTCTTTGATTAATTGATATGTACTAGTATACCTCAGTACCATGTTCTTCAATGATAAATCACCTGCCTCACCCCGTCATTTACTGGGATTGAACTTTTGTAGAACAAGATTTCATTCCAAGAGAACATTCCTGCAGAAGTAGATCTTTATTCTAAAGTAATTCTTATATGTTCTAGGGTTCAGTGACCCATACTGTATGTTGGGTATCATGCCTGGACGACGACTACAGAACCAGGAAGGGGCTGAGAGTGGGAGTCTGGGCTCATCCGACGAGGAAAACAACCATCCCAGGGAGAGAGATCGTAGAGGTGGCTTCAAGAAGTTCTCATTGAAGAAAAAGGACAGCAAGTCATCAGCAGTGAGGGATCTCCTTCCTGCTAAATATATCCAGACTACCAGTGTCATGCCTAACACACTGAACCCAGTCTGGAATGAAAAATTCAGATTGTAAGTAATTTTAGCTCCTTGTAAAAAGAACCTTGGAAAATGATTTGAAGAGACTTTCTATTTACAAAATAAATTATGTTTCCATTTTGGTCTTGAATAATTACCAAGATTTGTTTCATGCTCAAAGAAAAAAAAACATAATTCATTTCCAACCATTTTGTTGTGTTTTTGTGATCACCCTGCTTATGTCATGGGACAGAAATCATCTACAATTTCTATAGCTATATTCTCCCTACCATCAGGCCAATTCGGACCAAACTTGGCAAGAATGTTGCTTGGGTGATCCTTTTTTATCACTTGTTTTTTAGCTCACCTGAGCTCAACGAGCTCAAGGGGAGCTCTTAGGGTCAGTCACTATCCGGCGTCCGTTGTGCGTTGTGCGTCGTGCGTCGTCAACAATTTCTTTAAACATCTTCTCCTCCTCAACCACTGGGCCAATTCTTTCCAAACTTGGCAGAAATGTTCCTTGGGTGACCCTTTTCAAAACTTGTTCGTGAATTTTTGATTCGTCAAAAAATGTGGGCGTGGCAGGGCGGGGCTTATCAGACTTAAAGAAATCATTAAGAAATTCTTCAAAAATCTTCTCCTCCTCAACCATTGGGCCAATTCTTTCCAAACTTGGCAGAAATGTTCCTTGGGTGACCCTTTTCAAAACTTGCTCATGAATTTTTGATTCGTCAAAAATTGTGGGCTTGGCAGGGCGGGGCTTATCAGACTTAAAGAAATCATTAGGGAATTCTTCAAAAATCTTCTCCTCCTCAACCACTAGGCCAATTATTTCCAAACTTGGCAGAAATGTTCCTTGAGTGACCCTTTTCAAAACTTGTTCGTGAATTTTTGATTCGTCAAAAATTGTGGGCGTGGCAGGGCGGGGCTTATCGAACTTAGAGAAATCATGTGAAAAATCTTTAAAAATCAATTATCAGGCCAATTTGAATCAAGCTTGGCAGAAATGTCCCTTGAGTGAATGTTTTCAACACATGCTCATGAATTTTTGATTCGGTGAAAATTGTGGGCGGGCCAGGGCGGGGCTTATCAGACTTCGAGAAATCGTAAGATAGTTATTCAAAAATCCTCTTCTCCTTAACCATTGGGCTGATTCTTACCAAACTTGAAAGGAATGTTTATTGGGTGACCCTTTTCAAAACTTGTTCGTGAATTTTTGATTTGTCAAAAATTGTGGGCGTGGCAGGGCGGGGCTTATCAGACTAAAAGAAATCTTTAGGTAATTCTTCAAAAGTCTTCTCCTCCTCAACCACTGGGCCAATTCTTTCCAAACTTGGCAGATGTGTTTATTTGGTGACCCTTTTCAAAACTTGTTCGTGAATTTTTGATTCGTCAAAAATTGTGGGCGTGGCAGGGCGGGGCTTATCGGACTTAGAGAAATCATGTAAAAAATCTTTAGAAATCAATTATCAGGCCAATTAGAATCAAGCTTGGCAAAAATGTCCCTTGAGTGACTGTTTTCAACACATGCTCATGAATTTTTGATTCATCAAAAATTGTGGGCGTGGCAGGGCGGGGCTTATCAGACTTCGAGAAATCGTAAGATAACTAGAATATCACTGAAAGTGATCATACCCCCCAAAAGCGCAGTTTTTGAGCATTTTGAGAAGTTGATTTCATTTGAACTGCGAGCTGATCAATTGAGAAATAGAGCTAACAAAAAATCAACAGACCAAACAACACATGCAAATGTTGCAAAAAATACCAATTTTCAACAAAAGGACATAACTCATTTTACAATCCCCAAGCTCGCCCTGCCATGCCCATATTTTTCAATAAACCAAAAATTCACAACCATGTATTGAAGACAGTCAATCAAGGAACATTCCTGTAAGATTTGGTTCAAATTGCTTTTTGAAAGAATTTTCTCATGATTATACCCCCCAAATTCAATTTGGGGGGTATATAGGAGTCAGGTTGTCGGTCTGTTGGTCTGTCTGTCTGTCTGTCTGTTGGTCTGTCTGTTGGTCCGTCTGTTGGTTTTTTCTTTAAACATCTTCTCCTCCTCAACCACTGGGCCAATTCTTACCAAACTTGGCAGGAATGATCCTTTGGTGACCCTTTTCAAAACTTGTTCGTGGATTTTTGATTCGTCAAAAATTGTGGGCGTGGCAGGGCGGGGCTTATCGGACTTAAAGAAATCATGTGAAAAATCTTTAAAAATCAAGTATTAGTCCAATTTGAACCAAACTTGGCAGGACTGACCCTTGAGTGATTATATTCAATGTATGCTCATGATTTTTTCATTCGCCAAAAAATGTGGGCGTGGCAGGGCGGGGCTTATCCGACTTCGAGAAATCGTTAGATAATTCTTCAAAAATCTTCTCCTCCTCAACCACTGGGCCAATTCTTACCAAACTTGGCAGGAATGTTCCATGGGTGACCCTTTTTAAAATTTGTTCGTGAATTTTTGATTTGTCAAAAATTGTGGGCGTGGCAGGGCGGGGCTTATCAGACTTAGAGAAATCATGTGAAAAATCTTTAAAAATCAATTATTAGTCCAATTTGAACCAAACTTGGCAGGACTGACCCTTGAGTGATTATATTCAATGTATGCTCATGAGTTTTTCATTCGCCAAAAAATGTGGGCGTGGCAGGGCGGGGCTTATCCGACTTCGAGAAATCGTTAGAAAATTCTTCAAAAATCTTCTCCTCCTCAACCACTGTGCCAATTCTTACCAAACTTGGCAGGAATGTTCCTTGGGTGACCCTTTTCAAAACTTGTTCGTGAATTTTTGATTCGTCAAAAATTGTGGGCGTGGCAGGGCGGGGCTTATCGGACTTAGAGAAATCATGTGAAATTTTTTCAAAAATCAATTATCAGGCCAATTTGAACCAAACTTGGCAGGAATGACCCTTGAGTGATTATATTGAATGTATGCTCATGAATTTTTTCATTCGCCAAAAAATGTGGGCGTGGCCGGGCGGGGCTTATCCGACTTCGAGAAATCGTTAGAAAATTCTTCAAAAATCTTCTCCTCCTCAACCACTGTGCCAATTCTTACCAAACTTGGCAGGAATGTTCCGTAGGTGACCTTTTTCAAAACTTGTTTGTGAATTTTTGATTCGTCAAAATTTGTGGGCGTGGCAGGGCGGGGCTTATAGAGAAATCATGTGAAATTTTTTTAAAAATCAATTATCAGGCCAATTTGAACCAAACTTGGCAGGAATGACCCTTGAGTGATTATATTAAATGTATGCTCATGATTTTTTCATTCGCCAAAAAATGTGGGCGTGGCAGGGCGGGGCTTATCCGACTTCGAGAAATCGTTAGATAATTCTTCAAAAATCTTCTCCTCCTTAACCACTGTGCCAATTCTTACTAAATTGGCAGGAATGTTCCTTGGGTGACCCTTTTCAAAACTTGTTCGTGAATTTTTGATTTGTCAAAAATTGTGGGCGTGGCAGGGCGGGGCTTGTCGGACTTTGAGAAATCATGTGAAAAATCTTTAAAAATCAATTATTAGTCCAATTTGAACCAAACTTGGCAGGACTGACCCTTGAGTGATTATATTCAATGTATGCTCATGATTTTTTGATTCGTCAAAAAAAATGTGGGCGTGGCAGGGCGGGGCTTATCCGACTTCGAGAAATCGTTAGATAATTCTTCAAAAATCTTCTCCTCATCAACCACTGGGCCAATTCTTACCAAACTTGGCAGGAATGTTCCTTGGGTGACCCTTTTCAAAACTTGTTCGTGAATTTTTGATTCGTCAAAAATTGTGGGCGTGGCAAGGCAGGGCTTATCGGACTTAGAGAAATCATGTGAAAATTTTTTAAAAATCAATTATCAGGCCAATTTGAACCAAACTTGGCAGGAATGACCCTTGAGTGATTATATTGAATGTATGCTCATGATTTTTTCATTCGCCAAAAAATGTGGGAGTGGCAGGGCAGGGCTTATCCGACTTCGAGAAATCGTTAGACAATTCTTCAAAAAAACTCTTCTCCTTAACCACTGTGCCAATTCTTACTAAACTTTACAGGAATGTTCCTTGGGTGACCCTTTTCAAAACTTGTTCTGAAATGTTTGATTTGTCAAAAATTGTGGGTGTGGCAGGGCGGGGCTTATTGGACTTAGAGAAATCATGTGAAAATTCTTTAAAAATCAATTATTGGACCATTTTTGTCGAGCCCGCTTGCGGTGAGCTCGACATAGTTGTCACAATGGCGGTTCGGTGTATGTGCGTTAGTGCGTGCGTTAGTGCGTGCGTTAGTGCGTTAGTGCGTGCGTCCGTCCGGATGGAGCTTGTCCGGGCCATAACTTCACCATGGATGGAGGGATTCAGAAATAACTTGGCACAAATGTCAAGCTCAGTAAGGCGGAGTGTCGCGTGCAAGAACCAGATTCCAAGCTCAAAGGTCAAGGTCAAACTTGGAGGTCAAATGTCAAAAATGAGAAGATTTTTGCTTGTCCGGGCCATAACTTCACCATGGATGGAGGGATTCAGAAATAACTTGGCACAAATGTCAAGCTCAGTAAGGCAGAGTGTCGCGTGCAAGAACCAGATTCCAAGCTCAAAGGTCAAGGTCAAACTTGGAGGTCAAATGTCAAAAATGAGATGATTTTTGCTTGTCCGGGCCATAACTTCACCATGGATGGAGGGATTCAGAAATAACTTGGCACAAATGTCAAGCTCAGTAAGGCAGAGTGTCGCGTGCAAGAACCAGATTCCAAGCTCAAAGGTCAAGGTCAAACTTGGAGGTCAAATGTCAAAAATGAGATGATTTTTGCTTGTCCGGGCCATAACTTCACCATGGATGGAGGGATTCAGAAATAACTTGGCACAAATGTCAAGCTCAGTAAGGCGGAGTGTCGCGTGCAAAAACCAGATTCCAAGCTCAAAGGTCAAGGTCAAACTTGGAGGTCAAATGTCAAAAATGAGATGATTTTTGCTTGTCCGGGCCATAACTTCACCATGGATGGAGGGATTCAGAAATAACTTGGCACAAATGTCAAGCTCAGTAAGATGGAGTGTCGCGTGCAAGAACCAGATTCCAAGATGAAAGGTCAAGGTCAAACTTTGAGGTCAAATGTAAAAAATGAGTTGATTTACGTACTTCTCAGAATGTTCAAATTATTCCGATCCGTACAAAAAATGGGTGCCAGGGGGCATGGCTTATTTTCCTTATATGTGACCCATCGCGCTAAAAGGGACCTTATGTGCAAGAACCAGATTCCAAGCTCAAAGGTCAAGGTCAAACTTGGAGGTCAAATGTCAAAAATGAGATGATTTTTGCTTGTCCGGGCCATAACTTCACCATGGATGGAGGGATTCAGAAATAACTTGGCACAAATGTCAAGCTCAGTAAGGCAGAGTGTCGCGTGCAAGAACCAGATTCCAAGCTCAAAGGTCAAGGTCAAACTTGGAGGTCAAATGTCAAAAATGAGATGATTTTTGCTTGTCCGGGCCATAACTTCACCATGGATGGAGGGATTCAGAAATAACTTGGCACAAATGTCAAGCTCAGTAAGGCGGAGTGTCGCGTGCAAAAACCAGATTCCAAGCTCAAAGGTCAAGGTCAAACTTGGAGGTCAAATGTCAAAAATGAGATGATTTTTGCTTGTCCGGGCCATAACTTCACCATGGATGGAGGGATTCAGAAATAACTTGGCACAAATGTCAAGCTCAGTAAGATGGAGTGTCGCGTGCAAGAACCAGATTCCAAGATGAAAGGTCAAGGTCAAACTTTGAGGTCAAATGTAAAAAATGAGTTGATTTACGTACTTCTCAGAATGTTCAAATTATTCCGATCCGTACAAAAAATGGGTGCCAGGGGGCATGGCTTATTTTCCTTATATGTGACCCATCGCGCTAAAAGGGACCTTATCGGATTTGTGAAAAGTATCGACCCTAGTCCGTCTGCGCAGTCCGCGCAGCCTGACTAGGGTCGAAACTTTTCACGTTTAAGTATTTTCTGAATCTAGAATGTTTTCTCTACCTTACAATATTTTCGTTTTCCAAATACGACATCGGATGGACTTCTGCTTGGTCTGGTATATTTCTCGGAATTTGGTTTTATGGACTTAGCATAAGGTCCCTTTTAGCGTGACGGGTCACATATGTATACTCAAATTAATCCATTCTGGTATCTCGTTATAAATACATAGACATGTAATATTTTGTGAACAATAAACTGTCTCACCGTGATCCCCATCATTCCAACTTATTTTGTCCCCACTTTTACAACGCCATTGTAATGACAGCTGTAGACATAGGTATGGTCTTCTTTCTTCAAAATGAGCGGGCTCGACATGTTGCCCTTCGGCATCTAGTGAATTAAAGTTGGCACTAATGTCCCTTGATCGATTGTATGCAATGTATGTTCATGAATTTTTGATTCGTCAAAAAATGTGGGTGTGGCAGGGCGGGGCTAATCCGACTGCGAGAAATTGTCAGATAATTCTTCAAAAATCTTCTCCTTAACCGCTGAGCCAATTCTTACCAAACTTGGCAGGCATGTTCCTTGGGTGACTCTTTTCAAAACTTGATCGGGAATTTTTGATTTGGTGTTTTGTTACCATAATTGGCAGGAATGTTCATTTGGTGACTTATTTTAAAATTTGTTCGTGAATTTTTGATTTGCAAAAAATGTGGTAATGGCAGGGCAGGGCTTATCAGACTTAACGAAATCATGAGAGAAAATTCCTTAAAAAGCAATTATACGGTAAATTTGAACCAAATCTTACAGGAATGTACCTTTATTGACTGTCTTCAATACATGGTTGTAAATTTTTGGTTTATTGAAAAATATCAGCATGTCAGGGCTGGGCTTGGGGATTGTTAAATGAGCTATGTCCTTTTGTTGAAAATTGGTATTTTTTGCAACATTTACATGTGTTGTTTGGTCTGTTGATTTTTTGTTAGCTCTATTTTTCCAATTGAACAGCTCCCAGTTCAAATGAAATCAACTTCTCAAAATGCACAAAAACTGCACTTTTGGGGGGTATGATCACTTTCGGTGATATTTTCGCTAAGTCTGATAAGCCCTGCCCTGCCATTACCAGATTTTTTGCAAATCAAAAATTCACTAACACATTTTGAAATAAGTCACCCAATGAACATTCCTGCCAATTTTGGTAACAAATTGCCCAATCAAAAAATCACAAACACATTTTGAAAAGAGTCACTGCCACGCCCACAATTTTTGATGAATCAAAAATTCATGAATAAGTTTTGAAAGGAGTCACCAAAGGAACATTCCTGCCAAGTTTGGTAAGAATTGGCCCAGTGGTTAAGGAGGAGAAGATTTTTGAAGAATTATCTAACAAATTCTCAAAGTTGGATAAGCCCCGCCCTGCCAAGCCCACATTTTTTGACGAATGAAAAAATCATGAACATACATTGAATACAATTACTCAAGGGTCATTCCTGCCCAGTTTGGTTCAAATTGGGCTGATAATTGATTTTTAAAGATTTTTCATATGATTTCTCTAAGTCGGCTAAGCCCCGCCCTGCCACGCCCATATTTTATGACGAATCAAAAATTCATGAACAAACATTAAATACAATCACTCAAGAGACATTAGTGCCAAGTTTAGTTCAAAATGGTCAAAATGGTCAAATAATTGATTTTAAAAGATTTTTCACATGATTTCTCTAAGTCCGAAAAGCCCCGCCCTGCCACGCCCACAATTTTTGACGAATCAAAAATTCACGAACAAGTTTTGAAAAGAATCACCCAAGGAACATTCCTGCCAAGTTTGGTAAGAATTGGCCCAGTGGTTAAGGAGGAGAAGATTTTTGAAGAATTATCTAACAATTTCTCGAAGTAGCATAAGCCCCGCCCTGCCACGCCCACATTTTTTGACAAATGAAAAAATCATGAACATACATTGAATACAATCACTCAAGGGCCAAGCTTGGTTCAAATTGGCCTGATAATTGATTTTTAAAGATTTTTCACATGATTTCTCTAAGTCTGATATGCCCCGCCCTGCCACGCCCACAATTTTTGACGAATCAAAAATTCACGAACAAGTTTTGAGAAGGGTCGCCCAAGGAACATTCCTGTCTAGTTTAGTAAGAATTGGCCCAGTGGTTAAGGAGAAGATTTTTGAAGAATTATCTAAGGATTTCTCGAAGTAGCATAAGCCCCGCCCTGCCACGCCCACATTTTTTTGACTAATGAAAAAATCATGAACATAAATTGAATACAATCACTCAAGGGTCATTCCTGCCCAGTTTGGTTCAAATTGGCCTGATAATTGATTTTTTAAGATTTTTCACATTATTTCTCTAAGTCCGATAAGCACCGCCCTGCCACGCCCACAATTTTTGACGAATCAAAAATTAACGAACAAGTTTTGAAAAGGGTCACCCAAGGAACATTCCTGCCAAGTTTGGTAAGAATTGGACCAATGGTTGAGGAGGAGAAGATTTTTGAAGAAAAACCAACAGACAGACAGACAGACCAACAGACAGACAGACAGACCAACAGACAGACAAGCTGACTCCTATATACCCCCAAATTGAATTTGGGGGGTATAATTATTCAAAAATCTTCTCCTCCTTAACCACTGGGCTAATTATTACCAAACTTGAAAGGAATGTCCCTTGGGTGACCCTTTTCAAAACTTGTTCGTGAATTTTTGATTTGTCAAAAATTGTGGGCGTGGCAGGGCGGGGCTTATCGGACTAGGAGAAATCATGTGAAAAATCAATGGGGGGTATGATCACTTTCAGTGATATTCTAGTTTACAATAATTTAATTTGACATAATACTGACATATATATTTGTTTACAACAAAATTTATATTGTACACAATCAAATACACGAAGAATTCAGGTGAGCGATATCAGTGCCTTTCAGGCACTCTTGTTTAGAAAAAATGAGGGCAGGGAAGTACAATATCAATCTTTGGTAGTAAATTCGTAAGATATAGGTGTCTTTTAAGAATCAACCCGTGGTCCAAATTAAATCATGTTTCCATATCAGTATCTGCTTAGCTGTTTCAAAAGAAGGACTTAATGGTCTATTTATAAGTTGAAGAAAACTAATAAGCACACAACTGGAATCCTTTTTAGAGTGAGCTCAGAAAGAAATCCTATTTCATAAACATTAGATTCTGAAATATGTTATAAGATAATCTTGCACTGTTTACCTTGCAGTGACCTTGAGGATGTATATACTGACCACCTTCACCTTGACATCTGGGACCATGACGACGAGTTCTCCGTTATTGAAGCGGCCAAGAAGCTGAATGAGGTGCAGGGGCTCAAGGGTCTGGGTCGATACTTTAAACAAGTTGCTCAATCAGCGAGGACGAGAAAAAGTAGTGGTAGTACAGTAGATGACTTCCTGGGATGTCTGAATGTACAGCTAGATGTGAGTGGCCTGCCTCTGACTTGTATTTACCTACATGTTCATATGAGCTCCTGATCTTGTCCAAACAATGCAATGTTTGCTGCTGCACAAGACAAAATGGATGTTGATAAGGATCATATTTGCGGAAAACTTTGTACAAAAAAACATTTAGGTAAAAGGAGAAAATGCTGGTTTTCAGCATGTTCTTCCTTTGTCTCAATGTTTTCCCAAGCCTTTTCTTTTAAGGACATAAAAACCAGGTCTTGTGTAAAAGAGGATTAAATGCAAGAAGGAAATATGGATTAGTAGTAGTCGAATTTAACCTATCTTGAAACCCTCAGTCTATGGGGTTAAAACAACCTTAGACTATGCAAAAATCTAATCAGTCTTGATAGTACATAAGTTTCTGCACAACTAACAATATTAGAATCAGAATCAATATTGTAAAACAGCTAAGAGATGAAAAATGGTTTTAACAAACACATACTTTTACTTTCTATTTTGAGAGTGAAACATCCCAAAGTTGAAATTGATAAACAATGACTTTTGGTATTCTTGCTCATTCAATTTCACCATGCTATATCAGGTTCTCTGCAATATCTTATGTTCCGATAATCTCATGATCACTACAGTGACAAATTTGAAGACATTTATCTGCTGGCTTCTTTTGAAGCTATATAAGCATGAAATTGATTTACTGGAAGGAGTAGTAACGCCCATATAGCTTTTTGGGTCGGGTATAATGCTGTACATACAAAGGTATTACAAGTGCAAAATAAATTATAAAACAGTTCCGTAATAATTCTTATTTCAGGACATTCCGTCGTCTGGTCACGACAAGTGGTACCAGTTAGAAGGTCGATCGGCCAAGTCTAGTGTGGATGGTCAGATCAAACTGAGGCTCACGCTCGCTACTCGTGAAGACCGGGGGATCCCCGAGGATGATAACTGGACGGATGTGCGACAACACGAAGATCTGATGGCAATATTTATTGAACATGAAGTCAGAAAATGTCAGGTATGAGGCACATTCATTAGGTTTCAATTTCTCCATACTTCATACAAATGACACTATGATGTCATTTGTATGAAGTATGGAGCATTTGGAACACCACAGTCAGAAAATAGGTCTTAAGGTTTACAGACCCCCAAAAAATCTACTTTTTCTAGCCATACGAAATGCATCAAATTTCACACACTTGTAAATACACTTCACATAAGTAGATTCACCATGCCAGATTTCAAGATTATGCTTCAAGAAGAAAATAATTTACAAATATTATTTTACTCTATATTCATATACAAGGGAGGTGATTTTTAACATTTTTGTCAAATATTTTCCTAAGTATGCATTAATTCAAAATTCTAAACCATGCAAAATGCTTATATTTGTAATTGGAATGGAAATGTAACACAGTTTAGGAATTATTTGCACTTTTCAAATTTCGCTTCTGGCTCTTTAGGGCTTTTGAGGGGTCGGATACCTTAAAAATGTTTTTTTAAAAACATTTTAGGAAATCTTAGACAAAATCTCGCCTTTGGGTACATGTTATATTATACATCTGAATATTGTACTATCCATCCTACAAGATAGTAACTCCAGAAGTAAAAGCCCAAAAATAATCTGGGATCAGATTGAAAAGGGCAATTATTAGTATCACAGAGGCATTAGTGATACAGTACACGGTCATCTGTAAACAACATAACAAGGAATATTCAAGAATGGATGAAAATGTTACTTGTTGATGTTTTTAAAGCTTTATCATGGTCTTTAAAAGATAAGTCACAGACAAGGTTCACAATTAGAAAAAACATCCTTGACAAGTTAGATGTTTCTTCTTATCACTTTTCAACGAAAACCTCGTAATTGCAGCTTAAACCAAGCTGCAGTTACAGGGTTTTTGTTGAAAAGCAGTGTTATGCGAATATTTCAGGACGGATCGTACAAATGGAATGGTGAAATGCCACAAGCAGCAGAAACCATCATACATCAACATGCAATACAAGGGGACATAACTCAAGTTCAACAATCTGTCTGGTAATTATCCTTACATTAAATTTGAAACTTCAGTTTATAGTCTGTATTTACACCAGCATATTCTACTATCTAGGATCTTTAATTCACATATGTTAACAGTAAGAGCGTCTGGCAACCACAGTACTTTAGCAATCAATGTCTGTAATCTTTTCACTATTCTGCAATTGGTGAATGAGCAATCTTTACACTATTCTGCAATGGGTTACAAAAGAAATATTTTCACTTCTCTGCAGTTGATTAACGAGTAATTTCTACATTAATCTCCAGTTGGTTAACAGGTAATTTCTACACTAATCTTCAGTTGGTCAATTAGAAATCTTTATACTTTTCTGCAGTTTCTTAGCAGGATATCTTTTCATTATGCTGCAGTTGGTCAACAGGAAATTTCTGCACTATTCTTTAGTTGGTTTACAAGTAATCTTTACACTATTCTGCAAGCAGCACACAGGTTATCCTTTTGCTATTCTGCAGTTGGTTTACAAGTAATATGTACACTATTCTACAATTGGTCAACAAGTAATCTGTACACTATTCTACAATTGGTCAACAAGTAATCTGTACACTATTCTACAATTGGTCAACAAGTAATCTGTACACTATTCTACAGTTGGTTTACAAGTAATCTGTACACTATTCTACAATTGGTCAACAAGTAATCTGTACACTATTCTACAATTGGTCAACAAGTAATCTGTACACTATTCTACAATTGGTCAACAAGTAATCTGTACACTATTCTACAGTTGGTTTACAAGTAATCTTTACAGTATTCAGCAGTCAGTTAACCCAGGTCTGATCTTTTTGCTATTCTGCAGTTAGTTAAAAAGTAATTTTTACAATATTTTGCAGTTGCTCATTAAGTAATCTTTACACTATTCTTTGGTTGGTTAATAAGAACATTGTTACACTATTCTGCAGCTGGTTAACAGGTAATGTCTACACTATTCTTCAGTTGGTTAAAAAGTAATCTTTATTCGATACTTTGTAGTCGCTGGATGGCCTACAGTCGTAAGCACCTAGAACACCCACTAGATTACCAGTTATTGTTAACACAGCTGAAGGAGCTGGACAAACTGTGGGAACCTACAGCACTGTCTAGAGAGGAGGTAAATACTCAAATAGTTTTGACAATCTTTGGAGAAATGCCTTCCATAAGCAAGAAAAGACAACCTTGTTAATGGCATCTCTTATTTCCTAAATTATTAAAGACAGATCCTATCTTGTTTTACTTTCGAAGTTTGGTAGATTACAGTCCACTGACACTCAAAATGTAGTGGTTTAGTCAAATAATAAAAAAAAATGATGTCAAAATTCACTACTAATCTTGCAACCCATTACAAAACTAGGTCAGTACAATTTGTGAAAAATAATGTAAACTAATGTAGAACACAAATTCTATGTTGACAAAATAAAATCTAATTTTGGCCTTAGAGCATTTTTCGGTCTGTCCAAATGCCAATTTTCTCCTTCCATATTTCTCTAGGCGAAACATCAGAATGAAAAACGCTGTAACATGATAATTATATTTTACATGCAAAATACTCATCATTGAACTTAATGAACATAAACCCATTACCAAACAACAAAATATCAGACTGGCTGGAATTTGAAAGGAGTTATACAATGTGATTGATATCAGAGATAGAAATGTAACTTATCATATTTAAACAAAGAAATATAGAAAGAAAGGAGAAATTATTGGTACTGAGCAATTTCCTCTTTCTTCTTGAATGCTACATTTGGGTGGGGGGGGGGGGGGGTGGGGGGTGCTTGCATAATATGCTGGGTTTAATTGAAACTAAAAACCAGTTATATTTTTGTGCGCAAAATATTGTCAATTTAGGTAAATATCATGAAAAAAATCAAAGTCCACAAAAACTCAAGAGATGATATTTATTTTGAGAGGAATAAAATTCATTTGATTTCACCTTTAAGGGAAATTATTTAAATTGTTCAAATAAAACGGCGGTTAACTGATGTGAACTGACTAATTTGGAGAGATTTTCTACAATTGTCGTGCAAAACAGATTTAGAATGACAAATCTTTTTTGCCAATAATGTCTTGCAGTTTGGTTTTTATGGGGAGCATCTTGGGGAAATTAGAACAATAATACTGGTACACTCTCTTTTGTAAGCTCTGGATATTAGGCAATTGCCTGGATTTTGACAAAAAGGGTTATTATGCAATTTAAGACCAACATGGATCCAGATCAGCCTGGGCATACGCCCAGTCTGATCAGGACCCATGCTGTTGTTCTCTTTTAATTTCTCCATTACCTATAGTAACTATAACAGTACAGACCTGCTCCTGATCAGACTGTATTCAGGCACATACTGATCTAGGTCCATGTTGTTCTCAAAAGTTACAAGGGCCTTTTTTGAAATGTCAAAATGCTAAGCATTGACACAATTTTTTATACGCCCGTCGAAGACGGGACGTATTATGGGATCACCCGTGATGTCCGGCGTCCGGGCGTCCGGGCGTCCGGCGGCGTCCACTTCTTTGTCCGGAGCATAACTCTGTCACCTTAAGTCCGATTGACTTTAAACTTGGCAGTTATATTCTTCTCATCATTACGGAGTGCAGTGCACAAGAACCATAACTCTACCTGGCTTATTTTTTGAGCTATTGCCCTTTGTTGTTTTTCATACTTGAATCTTGTCCAGAGTATATCTCTAAAAGTATTATAGCTAGGATAATGAAACTTCATGGGTGTATAGATCTCACCAAGGGAGAGTGCAGTGCACAAGAAGCATAACTCTACCTGGCCTATTTTTTGAGTTATTGCCCTTTGTTGTTTTTTTATACTTGAATCTTGTCCGGAGTATATCTCTAAAAGTATTATAGCTAGGATCATGAAACTTCATAGGTGTATAGATCTCACCAAGGGGGAGTGCAGTGCACAAGAACCATAACTCTACCTGGCTTATTTTTTGAGTTATTGCCCTTTGTTGTTTTTTATACTTGAATCTTGTCCGGAGTATATCTCTAAAAGTATTATAGCTAGGACCATGAAACTTCATGGGTGTATAGATCTCACCAAGGGGGAATGCAGTGCACAAGAACCATAACTCTACCTGGCCTATTTTTTTAGTTATTGCCCTTTGTTGTTTTTCATGCTTGAATCTTGTCCGGAGTATATCTCTTAAAGTATTATAGCTAGGATCATGAAACTTCATGGGTGTATAGATCTCACCAAGGGGGAGTGCAGTGCACAAGAACCATAACTCTACCTGGCTTATTTTTTGAGTTATTGCCCTTTGTTGTTTTTTATACTTGAATCTTGTCCGGAGTATATCTCTAAAAGTATTATAGCTAGGATCATGAAACTTCATGGGTGTATAGATCTCACCAAGGGGGAGTGCAGTAGTTCCTGGCCTATTTTTTGAGTTATTGCCCTTTGTTGTTTTTCATACTTGAATCTTGTCCGGAGTATATCTCTAAAAGTATAATAGCTAGGATCATGAAACTTCATGGGTGTATAGATCCCACCAAGGGGGAGTGCAATGCACAAGAACCATAACTCTATCTGACCTATTTTTTGAGTTATTGCCCTTTGTTGTTTTTTATACTTGAATCTTGTCCGGAGTATATCTCTAAAAGTATAATAGCTAGGATCATGAAACTTCATGGGGGTATAAATCTCACAAAGGGGGAGTGCAGTGCACAATAACCATAACTCTACCTGACAAATTTTTTGAGTTATTGCCCTTTGTTATTTTTCATACTTCATTTTTGTCCCGGGCATATCTCTAAAAGTATAATAGCTAGGACCATGAAACTTTTACCAACCTGCTCCCCCTGTCGACATAAAGCAGTGTTACGGGCGTATCTTGTGACAGTTTGACACCTTGTTTTCTTTTCTGGAGACATTTTTCTCTGGTTTTCTGGTAAACTTAATATATCAGTTAAGGACAGATCCTCCAGTTGTTAATGCGCAACTTACTGCGCATATCCTAAATTACGAAATAAAGCTGTTTCAGTAATTGGCCTTTTCAGCAAATGAATTTCTTACATTTATCTAATGTTTGGTTGATAAATGACAAGACCCTTTTCGGTTATTTCAATTTTCTCTGTTTGGTCAATTAAAGTGTAATAGTACTCGGATGGTACATTTCGCTTTCTGTTACGTGTTCAAAATGTGGCGTTAGCGATAGGAAACGGAGCAACAAAAGCAACATGGTGTCTTTATGAGATAGTCCGCTTCAGATGGACACAGAAGATGACACGTTTTATTATCTAAAGCTGGTAATAAGGAAGAAAATGGATAAAAGTAGTGAAAAAATTTCGGACAGAGCTGTAAAAAGTAAACCAAATTTTACTTATAACTAAGAAAAACGCTTGGTTTGATATATTTTTCTTTTTTTGTTTTTGTAGGTATGACCAAGCGCTATGTCTATACGAAAAAAGAAAAAATTCTTACCGCTGGAATATTTTTTATTATCAGAAACGTTGCGACAAAAGAGCAATTTCAGCTACTTTTGAAAGAATGTTTTACTAAAAATTTCAAAATCATCACTAAACTTTCCCAAATTGATACTTATTTAGACAGAATAAAACATATTGAACACAATAAAGACTTATTTATGTAAACCTAGTAATTTCGAACACCTTTTTGTGGGTATTTAAGTGACACATCATTTTTGCAATTTTAGACAAGAGTAGTCTCCCTTGAAATTCAATAACTTTTTAATTCGCTTGGTGACCTATAGTTTTTAAGTCATTTTTTTACTTGTCATATATTTAAATATCAGTACAGAAAAAATAAAAAAAATCTTACCGTGGGAAATAAATGGAGGATCTGTCCTTAATTTAATATGCTTAGAGGAATTGTGAAGATAACAGACGGTGATTCACCTTTACAGTAAAGGGCAATGAATTATAAATGTGTCATGTGGCACAGAAAAAGCTTATTGCAACCCTTCTTTACCAGGTAGTAGAGACTAAGATCAGCCTACATATACATACAGTCTGATCTTTGTCTACACCACCTGCTACCTAAAGGAATTTGTGGAAAAATAGTCCAGTCATCAGCCTAAAAAGGCAATATTATTATATATGGAATGACACTTACCCAAATAAGGCCTGGTTTTGTCATCTGATTTGAAATGGCTTTGGAAAACATTGACAAATTTTTTAAAATCTAATAACCAGCACCTTTTGCCTGAATATTTCTGTGTTAAACTTTATGCAAATTCTATTCCTATGAAAGTCCACTTTGTCCTCTGCAGCAGATTCCAAATGAGGCCATCCTAAAATCTTGGGCATTTGCAACACCTTTGTGAGTATCTCCCTGAGGTTAATTTACCTTATTACCAAACAACAATATATTAGGGTGGTCCAAATTGAAAGAAGTTGCAGACGACATTTTCAAAGCGATGACAATTTGAAACTTTATGACTTTTGGGGTAGGAAACATTGTGGGAAATGAAGAAATTGCTTGTCACAAGCAATTTCTTCATTTTCAGAGTCAAAAGGCGTCACTGTACAGTAATGGGTTAAGATTCAAAATTCTTTCTTCTATAATATTAGGGGTTTTTGGAAAGAAATAATTGCCTGACATACGCAGGAATGATTCTAATCTAAGAGAACTATAATGTGAAATTTGTTAGTTAATTTGATTCTTCAACAGCTGCGCTTATTTGCTCTCGTAAGAGATTTTACGAGCCTGTGGAATCATTGGTTTTAATAAAACTATTTTTATGGTCATACATGTCTTGTAAACACCACAAATTTACCACTTTATGGTCTTTATAATGTTGAGACAGTAGTTTGATTTTTTCTCATACAAAAATAATAATAATGAAAAAAAAAAGCCAGGATTTGCAAGAAAGACTGTTATGGCATTTGAGAACAACATGGATCCAGATCAGTCTGCATAATATAAGGAAAGCCTGAGAAGTATTTATTATGCTCGTAATTAATTCATTGTTTTGAATTCTTCAAAATTACCAATGTTGGGTTCCATTTGTGTGCTTTAGTAGATCTTATGTAAAGGTTTTCGGCTATTCACAAATTTAAGGGCGACAGTTTTCATTATGAAAGATTTATCATATCATGGCAGTGGCAGATCCAATTTTGGGGGTTCAAACACACTTACTACTGTAGCCTTATTATTTCATTTTCATGTAAAATTTAGTAAAATACATAATTTGGTAATACTGGATCTACAACAGTATGGTTTATTATACCCCCACAACGAAGTTATGGGGGATATACTGGAATCAGGTTGTCCGTCCGTCTGTCCATCCGTCCGTGGACATAATCTTGTGTCCTCTTCTCCTCCCACAGTTTTTGACTAATTTTTCTGAAATTTTATCAGGATGTTTCCTATCATATGAAGTTGTGCACCTACAATTTTCATCTTGATCCAGTCATTAGTTTCAGAGTTATGCCACTTTGAACTTTTTAAGTGTGTGTGTGTGTGTGTGGGGGGGGGGGGAATAGTCAAAATTTACAATTTGGTTTCTGTGTTCTAACTCAAGAACCGTTTGACCTAGGATCAAGAAACTTTACACAGTTGTTGCCCATGACCCAAGGAGGTGCCCTATTGTTTTGGGGTCACCAAGGTCAAAGGTCAAGGTCACAGTTGGACTTTGTTTAAAATCCGTTTCCATACTCTAAGTCAAGAACCTTTTGACCGAAAGCACTTTTTCAGTGACAAGGCCCTAGTGGGGAGTATTAGTCCGCTTTGCGACAGTTCTAGTTCATCTGGGTTCTCTGGAGCAGTGAGACTAAGGTCTTGTAAATAGTAGAGGAATCCTAAGTTAGTTTGTTTGTTGGATCCATACCCGCATTACCCTTCAAATATCTCCAGGCAAGGCTTTTACAGCTAGGGTTAGGCTGTAACCCATTACTGTACAGAGACGCCTTTAGACTCCCTAACAAGAAATGGCATGGGAAAACATTGTTAAAAATAAAGAAATTGCTTGTGACAAGCAATTTCTTCATTTTCCACAATGTTTTCCAACCAAAAATGGAAATAATTTTAAAATTTCATCAACTTGAAATTGTCGTCTGCAATGTTTTTCAAATTGGAACAGTCCAAAATTTTGTTGTTTGGTAATGGGGTAAGTGGTGATTTTCTGGAATACAATGAACATGTGAACTTGGTTATGATACCAGAAAAAAAATGTTGAAAGTAATACTAATCCAAAAAGAACAAATTATGCCATTTATGAAAAAAGATGTTATTTAGATTTTTCATAATCCTTTGGTAAAATCAATTTAGAAATCAATGATTCCACAAGCCAGTTTTACTTTGATAGAAGTGCTGACTGATCTACTTTCTAATTGAACTCATCTAAATCCTTAGAATTTAAGCTGCTCCTTATAATTGTATGTATTCAAAGTTGTTGAAATGGTGATTTCTATACACCGTCAAAGGTCAAGACATATTGATATCATCTATGTCTGTTCATCCAAGGACATATTGAACACAGCTTCTCCTACATCTATGGATGGAATTTCCTCTGACCTTGCACATATTGACAGGGTTTTGTCACATAGGGATGTGGCACTAGAGGATGGACTAGCAAAAACAGCATATTGTGGCTATAACATTCTTGCTTTATTTTATTACATTGAAAACATTTGGACCAAAATGATTCCTCACTTAAGAAAGATAAGATATTGCTGAAAGCAGTTTGTACAGACAGATTCTTGTAGTGTCAGGATTGTCCTAGGACTTGAGTTTATTCACACTAAAACTTTTGTTTCTTGCTCCTGTAGCATGCTATGATGATTAATGGTACCTGCAGACAGACCTGATAGAACATTTGCTGCACCATCGTGTTTGTTGACTGACCCTTCAAACCCTCATCTTTGATAATATGTTTGATGCACTGTAGATGCTGGTTTGTTTTTTTAAATGCACAAAATATAAACTATCACTAGATTTGGTATTCCTCTGCATTTACAATGTTTGACTTGGCACATAATCACAAGTTTTGAAAAATATGTGGTGGTTTTATTGATGACCATTATGAACTTGATGTACACTTGTTTGTTCAAACTACTGCTTTGTCATTTGTATATATATATCAATGATATTTTACTAAAACTTCAATGATTAAGGATCTGAAATTTTCATGACTAGCACCTTAGGAAGCTTAAGAAAACTACAGCATCGCCCACTCTTGAGATAATGTATGGAGCAGCCTTTGACTTAATTCATAGTTTGAAAAATTACTAGTTTCAAATAAATCTCTTTTATGGAATCAAAAATAAAAGTTTTAACATATTTCTTTATCCATGCATTAGAAATTATAACAAACTTTTTAATTCAGTTTGCAGTTCAGGGCCATTTTTCTTTTCTTCTAAAACAAATTATGAATGCCACAATGATTAGATTATGGTATGATAATATAATTCTTACATTTTATGATTCCAAAAAGAATTAAAACCAAAATAATTTAATTGACAGTAAGAGAAATGTAATTTTGAATTGTTAATTGTATAAAAACAAGTGATAATTTGATTCTATTGCGTATGTATGAGTCAGGACACGGAAAAAGGGTCCTCACAATGGCAAAAACTGTGATTGTTCCTGTGTAAAAGCTTCTAAAAAGGTGTTGATAAAGATGGAATTTAGAACAGAAAATATTGAGGTAAAAGGAGAAAATGCTGATTATCAGCATTTTCTTCTTTTGCTTCAATGTTTTCCCAAGCAATTTCTATTAGAGGTGTCAAAAGCAGGTCTTGTTTGGGAAAGGGTTAAACCAAGGATGATCTATATCAGTCAGTAAGTAACCTGAAAACAAGATCTGTTCTTGATGTTTCAATCAGAAAAAGCTTGGGAAAACATTGAGGCAAAAGAAGAAAATGCTGATAATCAGCATTTTCTTCTTTTGCCTCAATATTTTCTATGCAATTTTGTTCACAAAACATGACTTAAAGGCTACCAAGCGAGGCAGTTGATTTCACCGTATAGTGGAAGAACATCATTAAATCAATGTGTTTCATAAAAAGATCCACCAAACTTGGTTTATTTTAAAAGTTTTGTTTGCTTTTCTTTACGTCGTTACTTGAATTTTTCGAGGAAATAAAGATCGGCAATTTCCGTAAAATCGCCACGGATTGACGTCATACAATGGCTTGACTTCGCCCCATTCTAGAGCATGAGGTTTCTGACAAAAATAAAGTGTGCGACTTTTCTGTCATAAAGCTAAGTCTCAGTTTTTATCCATTTCTCGATCCTCAGAGTAATACAGACAAACTTAAATCGTTCTTTGGCACATTCCTTCACTCACTAGCGACATATTCTTTTACTATTTTAACATTTTTTCTAACATTTACTATGGATGAATACCGTGTTTTGAGTATCAATTGGGGAAGTCACTATATGACAGAAAAGTCGGACATTTAATTTTGTCAGAAATCTCAGGCTTTCCGGGAAATGACCTATGACTGCCCATTTTTCCCGCCATGACGTCATAACTTCAAATAGGAAGTTTAGCGTTTCTTCTTCGGTAAAGATCGGAAAAGACCAAAATATCCAATTTAAAAGACGAAATTAAAACACTTCTAATGTTTGATAATTGTAGAAACTTTGATGTTTGGTCCTTAGAAAGGTGTTTTTTCGACACAAAAGTTTGATTTTGCCAATCAGCGGACACTTTAAACTTTTTTGATGTCCATTTTGTTGTCTCAAGTAGCTTTCAAATTGGACTGCCCTTAACATTTGCTGTTTGGAAAAGGGTTAAATACAACCTGGCCAGTATCCATTATGCTATCTTACAGTTGCTGGAAGTAATGAAGAAGCTGTTAGAAAACAACATGGATCTTGATCAGACTATGTGTGTATGCAGACTGATCTGGATCCGAGTTGATCTTAGATGCCATTAGGCCCCTTTTTCCAGATCCAGGCTCATTATTTATTATGTAATTATGAGATGCAATATTTGATTATATGATTCAAATTCACCAAATTTTGTTAAAATGTTTCTCATATTGCTACTCTCTAAGGCTTTGGATAACATATTGTAGAGTTTATCGGATTTGATATACAACTGTACATGCAATTCCCTGGAATTTGATATAATCAGGATAATCCCCACTGGAAAGATGTAATCCTCTTTTCTTGGTAGGTTGGGCTTAATTTCCCAATGCTGCTGTTTTGGCAGTTATGATATTTCATATGGATGGCTCAGCCTGAAACAGTTGTATCTGCCTATAAACATATAGGCGGTTACAACTGTTTCGCGCTGAGCCATAGAATATTATTATTTTTATTATATGGCTATCTAAAGATATAACATAATGTTAGATATGAGCGCCAGGATCTGGAAAAAAGACCTTTATGGCATTTGAGTCCTACATGGATCCCGATAAGATTGCATGTATGAATCAATATCGGTCTCTTACAGCTTCTTTATACATGGTTCGCTCAGGTCTTGAAAAACCCTTGAATTTGACCTTAGCCTCATAAAACCCTTAAAAAGCAAGCCTGAGCCCTTAAAAACCCTTGAATTCTATTTCTCTATTATTTTGTACGTATGTGTAAATTATTTTCAGCTGTCTTTTAATTCATGTGGAAAATCGTTTTTATGCAATCGGAAAATCTATTTATAAAAAGACTTAGATAAGGGAAGGATTAACAATAATTGAATTACTTGTCAGCAAAGAAATTACGAATAAAACAGTAAGTATGGGAAAATGTGTGTTCAACAAAAGTTGGTTAACAGATTAAAGATACAAAGCATGGGTCCGAGAAGTTATGTCGGACAAACCAAAGAATGAACCATATATACGCTCACACTTAGATTATTTAATGTTAGTAGCCCTTGAATTTCAATGTTGAGTCCTTAAAAAAACCTTTTGTATGAACCATGTTATATTTCATAGTAGAAGGCATTTAATACTGATAAACTGACATGCAGCATTTTCTTCTTGTTCTGTCATGTTATCACAATTTTAAAATACAAACTGTGCATAGTCAGTGATGTTAACCCATTACCAAATGGCAAAATATTAGACCTGTCCAAATTCAAAGACGATGTAGACAACAATTTCAAGTCACTTAGTGAATGAAATTTAAGATTTTGGGTCTTTTTGGGTAGAAAACATTGTGGTAAATGATGAAATTGCTTGTCACAAGCAATTTCTTCATTTTCATACGCCGCCGGAGGCGGTTGTATATTGGTGTCATCTTCTCTGTACATAGGTACGTCCACTTTTCTTGTGAGTGCAACTCCTCCTAAGTTTCTGGCTAGATCTTCTTGAAACTTGGTCAATATTATCACCTCAATTGGTAGATGTACATGAAGGAAGGATTTTATGTTTCGTTGATTTGTGGCTGAGTTATGCCCCCTTAAAACTTAGTCGCTGGGGTGGCGTATATTGTGACCATGGCACTCTTGTTCATAATGTTTTCCAAAGCCCTGATCTTGTAGGGAGTCAAAAAGAGTCATTGTATGGTAATGGGTTATCTTTGCCTTCTATATATGATATGAGCCTGGACCTGTCTAGAATTCACGTCTCTAAGAAAAAGTTATTGTGATATGATTACTGCTTGTATTAGACTTATGCCCATAAGTTTTGTTCTATTGAATATACTGTAAGCAGCTAGATATTGATTGTTTCATTATCTTCAGCCCATGTATAATGACCATGGCCTGGCACCATTAAATCTAATTATACCTTCCGAGATTACTTATCCTACGTTTATTGTTTTGCTAATTAGATTTTATTGTCTTTCCTCTAGTCAATAGAAATTCCCAAAATGTCTTATTTTTAGTCGGCAGAAATTCCCAAAATAGTTCTGATCCTTCAGTAAAAGATAAATGAATCTCCCTTCATTAAAATACAACGCTTTACCAAAAGGTAAACATGCAAACTTCTAATTTGAAAGGTGACGCAAAAGATTAATTTTGTGTTACTTATCTTACTTATATCTTCTTTTGTCTTAAATTTGTCAAAACTAGGTTTAGTTTGGGAAACGGTATAAAGACCATTAATGTCCAAACAGTACTGAATTTATTTTGAATTTCTTTTAATCCCATTTACTGTACTACATATTGTCCACTGAATAAGAATTAAGGTATTCCATCCATCATTAGATACCAGTCACTTTAAACAACTTCGGGTGTCATCTGTGGCAATGTAAATTGACAAAATTATACTTTAGTCAATTTCCTTTACGAATTATCTCTGCTTGCATAAACGTGTTGGCAGCCTGAACAAAAGAAGTAAACTAAAGTCACATGATGAAATACGCTACGCTGATTTGACGATTCCAATGTTTCTCATTTGCATATGCGTTGTACAGGGTAGGACCAAATTTTTACCCTTTGCCTTTCTACAGTTTGATTCAAAAATTTGATCTCCATAATTTCAAAGGGAGCATAAAACGTATTATCTACAATAATACTACATTAGTCAATTTCCTTTGCCACAGAATAATGACACCCAAAGTAACACATCTAATGATGGACTGAATATCTTAATTAAATTTGTCTCTTGCAGGTTAAGCATTTTGATACTGTAACCATTTTCCAGATAAAAGGAATTTTGCACTAATTTAAATCATCATTAATTTTTATTTCGCCCAAAAGTAACATTATGTTTAAGCCCATCATATTTTCGTTCTAGGAAGAATGTTTGGCCGAGTCCTTCAACAGTTTTATAGACCACTGTTTAGTGCTGATCCGTAAACAGCGTGAGGTGTTCCCGACCAACAACAGACAAGCGTTACAGAGAATCGAGGGCATGTTGTTGTGTCTCGCACAGATTTACCAGATGAAGGTGTTTAGACATATTTGTCCCTTCCAGAAAGAACTGCATCCAGAGGTTACTTCTGTTTTGAAGGTAAGATTATGAGACTTGCTTAGAAAATTGAAATCTAGGGCTTGCTCATAATTTATCATGTCTAGCACCAGGCCTGTAGGAACATGGGGAGGGGGAGCCTGGGGGCTAAGCCCCCTAAAGATGGCCATAAATGGTAAATTTTCCTTATTTTACACTGAAAATTTAGGAAAAATCCAATTTAGCCCCCCCCCCCCTTCAATATTCAGACATTGGGGCTTTAGCCATCCCAATATGGAATTGCTTCCTACGGGCCTGAACACAAATTCATCATATACCAGATTAACAAATTTGTCCCATAAAAAAGATGTTGCATCCAAAGATTACTTCTCTTTTAACCTTTTCCCAAACAAAACCTGATTTTGACATCCCTAGTAAGAAGGTTTGGGAAACATTGAGGCAAAAGAATGCTGATATCCAGCATAATTTCCATCTTTTGACTCAATATTTTCTATACTATTTTGTACACAAATCCTTTATCAATTTTGGAACGTTAATCTGGAACAGCTTTCAAATCTAAGCTGTCTAAAATGTGCTGTTTGGAAAAGGGATAAAGGTGCACTGTACAATGATCGGGAATGATTTTATCCAGGTTACCGTGACATAATTTCCAACAAACAATAATATTTCGTAGGTTTTGTTATTAAAACTTGTAACTACGGCTTGAATCAAGCCGTACTAATGAGATTTTATAACAACAGTGACGGTTTATCAGAATATAACGTTAAACCCAGTCTATTTTTAGAACTAAGTTATTTGCCATTCTAGGGATCCACATGAATGCATTGTAAAATTTTCATTGCAGGTATGTTATTACTTCCCTTTAAAGTTATGTGTATATATTTATGCACAATTGAAGCAGATACAATGCATGTTAATTATACATAATTCACGGGGCAGTTTTCACTCAATAAACAATTATTGTGAAGTAAGCTACCAAAAAATTGTTTATGTAGAAATTCTTCAAACTGCTCATTTTATAAATAATTAAGATATAAATACTTGGGCGTCACCTAGTACAAGTTAACAGACAAGCTGATTCCGGTATTATACTGAATGTGATTAATACCCCCACACTATGTGGAAAAACTTATTTTGAATGTCCTGGGTGGACAAATCTACATATCATAAATAGTGCTCAAGTTGTATAATTTGTAAGATGTTGCAAACAGCAAAATCATTCTTACCAATGTGATAGGAGTTTATTTATATGCCCATGTATCGAAATATCTGGGGGCATAATTGTTTCACCGTGTCTGTCAGTCTAAAACATAATTTGAAAATTTAACATTATCCATTTCAGGGGCATTGGTGTTTCACAAACACATCTTGTTTAGCATGGAAATCTTTGTAAAAAATTGCTTCTTTCTTTCATGCAGTAATGGCATCATTTCATGTTAAGCCCCTCAAAATTGAAAAAAAAGAGTAACTTTACTATGTCCATGTCCCAAAGTGAGACGCTTGATGTTCTATATTACTGTATATTATAGAAGAGTGCCATGGACTGGTACGAGCGAGTCCGGAGTCGATGTCGACAACACAACAGGGCGGAGTCAGACGAGGACATTATACATGGACTACTAGAACTCACAAATACGTTAAATGTAGATCTACATCATGCTGTTATCTTCTATACAAAACTATACGAACAGTAAGATAACTAACTGTTTATACATCTGCAAACATTTGTCATGTATGTCTTATGCACAATCTTATGAAGAGCAATCTGGTATGTTTGGTATATTTTGTCCCATTTGTCTGTTTCTTTATTTGTCCAAAAGCACATGTATTTCTATTTTGACGAGACCTTTCCTATAATGTCAAAGTTATAGGTCACGTTAAAAACAAAGTAAGGGCATTCCTTGAAAAAAAAACACCATTACATGCCCTATTTCGAATACTCAGGATAAGAATAATCAAATACTCAGGATAAGATTAGTCAAATACTGAGGATTAATTAAATACTCAGGATATGATTAATCAAATACTCAGGATAAGAAATAATTAAATACTCTGGATAAGAATAATCAAATACTCGGGATAAGAATAATCAAATACTCGGGATTAATCAAATACTTGGGATAGGATTAATCAAATACTCAGGATAAGAATAATCAAATACTCTGATTAGAATGATGAAATACTCTTGATAAGAATACCAAAGTAGCCATCAATACTTCAAACTCTTCAATTATTTCACTCAAGATTAGGTAGATCAATGAACTTGAGAGTACAATGGAGCTTTTAAAATTGTTGTTGTTTCACTCTTTATTTTATGTTCTCTCTGCCATTTCTCAAAAACTACACAATGGTCATTTATATTTTCAGAATTTTAGATGTGCAATACTTCAAAACAATCTATAGACAAATAGAGAAAATGGTAAGTCATAGGATGCTGTTGCATCTATACATGTATTAGATACACTGCCCTTCTTGTGTTGTTATGTTACTTCCCATGTATTTGATATGATCATCATTATGTTGGTTACATTTGCAAATATTGTGACTACAGCTTGTATAATTATAATTGCCTTGTATCATAATGTAAAATTATTTAATTTATTCCTTAATCCTTTCCCCAATGGCAATTTGAATGCTGCTGTAGATGGCAAAACAATTGCGGATGAAAATAGGCTATGTGAGGTTCTGAATATATTGAGGCGAAAGGAGTAAATCGTCGGTGTAAATGCAAAACCTTGTATGTCATTTTATGCGATTTTCAAAGTAAAATCTTGTGTGTCCAGTTAAGACAATTCATGCAGATTTTGAGATATTTTTACTAATCAGTGTTAATGACACATTATTTGTGAACAATATGTCAAAATTTCAAGTAAAACATTTTAGTTTCGAAAAACACTTCCTTCACTCCCCTTTAGAATTTTTCAAAAACGAGATACAAGGTTTTGCATTTACAACGACAAAATGCTGCTTATCATCATTTTCTTCAATTGCCTAAATGATTTCCAAAGCCTTTGGTATTATTGTGTACCTTGAGATTAATTTCCCTTGTCAAGAAAAAAAAAGCAAAACTTCTGTCATTCTTATCTTCATCTGTGAATTTGGCTTATGCATGACCCATCTCTTTCTTTTTGCTTTTAATCTTGCATTTCCGCATTTGTCTTAAGGGAAAAGAAGTTATGGCTCAAACCATTACCCCTCTCAAAAATGGCAAAAAGTTAGAGTGGATCAGTTTGAAAGCTGTTGTAGACAATCTGTATATAAACATGTTGATAAGAATAATATTTGTGTATATAATAGACCAAAGAAGATATTGAGGCAAAAAAAAGAATATGCCCATTATCAGCATTTTCTTCGTTTGCCTGAATGTTTTCATAAGCTTTTCCATGTAGGGATGTCAAAACCAGGTATGGTTTGGAATGAAGAGAAAAATGCAATACAAAAAAATGGAATATAAAAAGTATATTTCTTTTCCGACAAAGCACTTGAAAGCTTTATTTTGTCAGGTTGCTGAACCCAAAATTTGTTTATAAAAACGTTAAGAAAGATGTAAAGCACCAATGTTATTTGTGGTCCCTCTGACAATTTGTTTATAGTTACCAGACATCAGCTGCTGGCTTAACCCTTTCCCAAACGGCAAAATTTTAGGGTGATCCACTTCAAAAACTGCCTTAATTAACAAAATGGAAGTTATCAAAAGGTAGAATTTGTGTAAAATATGGCATAGAAAATATTGAGACAAAAGGAGAAACTGCTGGTTATCAGCAGTTTCTTCTTTTGTTTCAATGTTTTCCCAAGCCTTTTCCACCAGGGACGTTAAAACCAGGTCTTGTTTGGGAAAGGGTTAACAAATTGTTTCAGACATGATGTTGCTATAAGTGTCCCTGTTGGTTTGTTAAAGATCCATACCATTCATGGTTTAATGTAGAATCAATTATCTTCCTTGTTATGTGGCATGTTGCCTTCTTTCTTTATTGGCAAAGAATTTATTATCTATAGCATGCCATTTTATTTGCCCAATGTCAAGTGAACCTTGCTGGTACTATCTCTGTTATGATAATGCAATAGTCCAAACATAAGCTTTTTAGCTCACCTGAGCACGAAGTGCTCAAGGTGAGCTATTGTGGTCACTTTTTGTCCGTCGTCCGTCTGTCTGTCTGTCTGTCTGTCCGTCTGTCTGTCCGTCCGTCCACAATTTCGTGTTTACACTCTAGCATCTACAAATATAAGCCAATCTTGACCAAACTTGGTCAAAACATGTATGGCCATAAGATCTCGGATGAGTTCGATTATGGGTCAGATCGAACTAGAAAGTCAGGAGTTATCTGCCCTTGAATGCGAAAAATACTTAGTTTTGACATTGTTTACACTCTAGCATCTACAATTATTGATCAATCAAGACAAATCTTGGACATAACATTGCAGACCATAAGATCTCGGATGAGTTTGATTTTCAGTCTGATCTGACCAGAAAGACAAGAGTTATGTGCCCTTGAATTTGACAAAATTGCCATTTTCGGCTGTTTTTAACCTTGTTTACACTCTAGAATCTACAATTATTCATCAATCAAGACAAAACTTTGACACAATGTTTAGGACCATGAGATCTCGGATGAGTATGATTTTCAGTCTGATCTGATCAGAAAGTCGAGAGTTACTTGCCCTTGAATTTGACAAAATTGTCATTTTTGGCTGTTTTCGACGATGTTTACACTCTAGAATCTACAATTATTGATCAATCAATCCAAAACTTGGACACAATATTGGGGATCATAAGATCTGGGATGAGTTTGATTTTCAGTCTTATCTGGTCAGAAAGATGAGAGTTATGAGCCCTTGAATTTGACAAAATTGCCGTTTTTGACTGTTTTTTACCTTATTTACACTCTAGAATCTAAAATTTTTTACCAATCAAGACAAATTTTGGACACAAGGTTGGAGACCATAAGATCTCATATGAGTTTGATTTTCAGTCTGATCTGACCAGAAAGGTGAGAGTTATGTGCCCTTGAATTTGATAAAATTGCCGATTTCGGCTGTTTTTGACATTGTTTACACTCTATAATCTACTATTATTTATCAATTAAGACAAAAACTTGAACACAATGTTTGAGACCATAAGATCTTGGATAAGTTTGATTTTCAGTCCAATCTGATAAAAAAATGGAGAGTTATGTGCCCTTGAATTTGATAAAATTGCCGATTTCGGCTGTTTTTGACATTGTTTACACTCTATAATCTACTATTATTTATCAATTAAGACAAATTGGACACAATGTTGGATATCATAAGATCTCGGATGAGTTTGATTTTCAGCCTGATCTGACTACAAAGTCGAGAGTTATGTGCCCTTGAATTTGACAAAATTGCTGTTTTCGGCTGTTTTCGACCTTGTTTTTACTCCAGAATCTACAATTATTTATCAAACAAGACAAATCTTGGACACAATGTTGGGCACGATGAAATCTTGGACGAGTTTGATTTTCACAATGTTATTGACCATAAGTTCGTTTTCAGTCTTTAAGTCATAAATATTTTTTGAAATGAAGAAAAGTGTTGCTTATATGATGGTTATATCATTTTGGTTCAGGTGAGCGATATAGGACCATCATGGTCCTCTTGTTTACAGGTAAAGTGCCACCCTACAAATTGCAAACATCAGTCAAAGTACCGGTAGCATCATTCACACTAAGCTTAGATGATTACTTTTATTGTCACTTTTGCTGAATTATTTTATCATAAAAAAGAAGACAGGGAAGGCTTAATTACATCTTTGGTTACTTACTTGTTAACAAGGCCATTAAGTACTGGGGTACCCAAGAGGACTGTCCTACATGATTAATATTTCCATGTTTATGTATCTTTGAAATGGATGCTCTATAGGTCTTTACATTTCATAGAAAAAATAACCATATGTGACCTGTCACTCTAAAATGGACCTTTTGGAAAGTCTGAGAGTGTCTACCCTAGTCAATTTTCACAGTATGAGTTGGCTGACTAGGATTCAAAGGTAGTTTTCTGTATCTAGATCTTACTATATGTTCATTTTCCAAATTTGACATCTGGTTGATAATATTTTAAGCCTGATCTAATTCTTGAAATTGTTTCCAGAAGGTCCCTTATAGCAAGACGGGTCACAAAATTTATGTATATTGTTTATGTAATCTATTGTTATTATCTATTATTAACCAAGGGTTTATAGCAGTACTCTAGAACTGTAACTCTGTCCATCATATTAATGGAGTTCTTGCCCTTTATTGATTGTCATGCTTAATGTTGTCCGGTGCATTGCTCAGAATTTATTAAAGATACAATCATGAAACTTCTAGGTGGATATATCTCATTATGATAAAGTGCTGGGCTGAAGAACCATAACTCTGTTGATCATACATGTATTTATCGAGCTATTACTCTTTGCTGATTTTCATACTTGATAGATATTATACCTTTGGACCGTTTCAATTATTAATTTACTACATCAGAGTTGGTCCTAAACCCTTTCGTTTGCAGAATTATTTCCCAGAAATGACTATTTTCCTCATTTCAAAGCACTTCATGTATATGCATGCATAATAGATGGATTTTACTTGCAGAATACCCATAAACCTATGTATCATTGGAAAGGTTATTCAATTTCCTTTCACAATATAATGAGTAACTGATAAAAAATTTGCATATCATCAACATCTCGACCCCTAGCCCCACGATCCCTGTCAGGCCCCCTGTCAAGACCCCAAACCACCCCGACCAACCCACCCCTACAATTTGTGACTGGATTTGGTTTAGGGTTTTCGGAATCACTATCGAAGGTACTATTCAAAGTCTCTGAAACATTTCTAAAGTTCAAATCACCTTTTTTCCTAAGGAAAATCAGGGTAATTGCTATCATCATTGTCTGGCACTGACATGATGATATGCCAGACCTCTTCTGCAGAATATTTAACCCTCCTAGCCATCGTTTCAGCTCATACAAACCAAAAAAACTGCGTTTTTCTTCACAACTACAAGAACATAACAATATTGCACAATATTTCAACATTTATCCGGTGTCATAATAACTTTGACAGTGTAAAAATCGCTTTTATAAGCCGATGCCCCCTAAACAATATAAGCTTTCCAGAAGCGCGCTTGAAAGCACGGTTGCAAACGAAAGGGTTAAGAGGGCATGTTATACAAACATTTCTTGTAAATGTTTATTTACTGTTTTGCTACCCGCAGCTCGCTGGAGATATTGAATCTGGTCTCACTGAAGAGGTCTGTTGACATTTTTAACAACAAACTTTTTCTTCTTATATCACTTTTTTACTAATAATTAGTTTCATATGTATACCCCCACCTATAAAGTTGAGGGGGTATAATGGTTTCACCATGTCTGTGTGTCTGTCCATCCATCCATCTCACCATCTGCAGGCTCTTTCATTTTGTGCTATAACTGAAGTGAAGCATTACAGAACTGTTGCCATTGATCGAAGGAGGTGCTCTGTTGTATAGGGGTTATATAGGTCAAAGGTTAAGGTCGTGATGGAACTTTGTATAGAATCTGTTTCCATTCTCTGACTCCAAGAACCATTTAACCTATGACCATGTAACTTAACCCTTTCCCAAACAGCAAAATTTTAGGGTTATCCATTTCAAAAAGTGCCACAAATGACAAAATGGATGTTATTAAAGATAGAATTTGTAAAATATGGCTTAGAAAATATTGAGACAAAAGGAGAAACTGCTGGTTATCAGCAGTTTCTTCTTTTGTTTCAATATTTTCCCAAACCATTTCGATTAGGGACGTCGAAACCAGGTCTTGTTTGGGAAAGGGTTAAGGGAATTGTTGCCCTTGACCAGAGAACGTGCCCTATAGTTTCTTGGTCATACAGGTCAAAGGTTACCATTGTTAACATTTGTTTAAAGTCTGTTTCTGTGCTGACATGTAACGCTCTAAAAACAAAAAGGCACTAGCTGTGGGTATTTGTCTGCTTTGCGACAGTTAAGGATCATACAACATTTGTTTATTCATACTCTTTCAAGATTTTGTCCTATGATGTATACTGGATTTATATATATTGTATATTGGTGATAGTGGCTTAGATAGTATTAATATATTCAGGGCTTCAACTTAAAATGCTCCTACAGCTACATATCTTGGACACAATGTCTTTTATTTGTCTGTTTGTGGGCAAAAACTTATAGTGGATATAGTGGAGCATCTTCGGTTGACCTGTATTTATGCTTAGAGATAATCATTTAAAGTTCCACTAATGTCTGGTACCAAATTCCATGATTTTGTGCAAGGCTGACACGTACAAAACATTATTTCTTAAACAAAATAGGTGCAACTGAATTCTAGTATTGCTTCGCACGGGAAAGCATGTTATTTATTCTTATGAAGCAGTGGTTCAAGATATGAGTATGATTTGGTGATGCTGCTTTGATGCTATTGAATTCTGCAATTGCCTAGGGTTTTGTGACTTTTCATATTTGAGTCTTAGTGAAAAAACTAAATATATTTTATGTTCCCATCAATCGATTTTGATGAAATTTACAGAAAACATGTAAACATGGTTGATTCATATTTGCTGGAAATTTCATAAACTATACTGCATTATTTATTTAATTATGATGAAAAATAAAAGTGTTGCGTTTGAAGTGTCTTTAAGTGTATGCATCATAATCTGTCATGGTATTGAAACACCTTAAAACTTAAGGTATTTTGTTGTGAAATCTTGAAACATCTTCAAGAAATTAGATTTCGATTGATTTACATCTTCTGCTGATCAGAATTTCTCTTCATATTAATAAATAGCTTTGATATGAGTTACAGAGTTATTTTTGTTTTTTTTTCTGACAATTCGATTGAAGACTAGACAATTAGCATATCTGGTATTAACCTTTTCTGAAACAAGTGCTTCTTTCATTATTCATCTTACATTTTAGTTCAGAAATCCTAGAGTTAAAAGAAAAATATGTTGATGATCAGCATTTTTATGTCCCTGTATCGAAAGATTAGGGGCATATTGTTTTACTTGTGTCTGTCAGTCTGTCCGAAAACTTTGTACATTGGCCTTTTCTCCAAAAGTATTTGACATACCGAGCTCAAATTTGGTATGTAACTTTCTTTCAATAATATCTATCTGTTCCATGCAATATGACCTTCCTCAATGTCATTCATTAACCCTTATCAACCCTTAACACGAAAACTTAGCATGAAAACTTAACATTGTTTTTTTTTTAACTTACTGTCTCCGGATCCGTGGTAAGCCTTGAGCTTCTAGTTAAAATTGAACATTGCCATTTCGGGGCATTCATGTTTCACAAACAAATCTTGTTTCCTCGTAGTTACACCCATGCTACAACTACAACATGTTTATCAACATTGTTATACCCCCCAAATTCAATTTGGGGGGTATATAGGAGTCAGGTTGTTGGTCTGTTGGTCTGTCTGTTGGTCTGTCTGTTGGTCCGTCTGTTGGTTTTTTCTTTAAAAATCTTCTCCTCCTCAACCACTCAGCCGATTCTTACCAAACTTGGCAGGAATGTTCCTTGGGTGACCCTTTTCAAAACTTGTTCGTGAAATTTTGATTCGTCAAAAATTGTGGGCGTGGCAGGGCGGGGCTTATCGGACTTAGAGAAATCATGTGAAAAATCTTTAAAAATCAATTATCAGGCCAATTTGAACCAGACTTGGCAGGAATGACTCTTGAGTGATTGTATTCAATGTATGCTCATGATTTTTTCATTCTTCAAAAAATGTGGGCGTGGCAGGGCGGGGCTTATCAGACTTCGCGAAATCATTCAATAATTCTTCAAAAATCTTCTCCTGCTGATCCATTGAGCCAATTCTTACCAAACTTGGCAGGAATGTTCCTTTAGTGACCCTTTTCAAAACTTGTTCGTGAATTTTCGATTCGTCAAAAATTGTGGGCGTGGCAGGGCGGGGCTTATCGGACTTAGAGAAATCATGTGAAAAATCTTTAAAAATCAATTATCTGGACAATTTGAACCAAACTTGGCAGGAATGACCCTTGAGTGATTGTATTCAATGTATGTTCATGATTTTTTCATTCGTCAAAAAATGTGGGCGTGGCAGGGCGGGGCTTATCCAACTTCGAGAAAATCATTAGATAATTCTTCAAAAAACTTCTCCTCCTTAACCACTGGGCCAATTCTTACCAAACTTGGCAGGAATGTTCCTTGGGTGACTCTTTTCAAAACTTGTTCGTGAATTTTTGATTCGTCAAAAATTGTGGGCGTGGCAGGGCGGGGCTTATCGGACTTAGAGAAATCATGTGAAAAATCTTTAAAAATCAATTATCTGGACAATTTGAACCAAACTGGGCAGGAATGACCCTTGAGTGATTGTATTCAATGTATGTTCATGATTTTTTCATTCGTCAGAAAATGTGGGCGTGGCAGGGCGGGGCTTATCCAACTTCGAGAAAATCATTAGATAATTCTTCAAAAATCTTCTCCTCCTTAACCACTGGGCCAATTCTTACCAAACTTGGCAGGAATGTTCCTTAGATGACTCTTTTCAAAACTTGTTCGTGAATTTTTGATTCATCAAAAATTGTGGGCGTGGCAGGGCCGGGCTTTTCGGACTTAGAGAAATCATGTGAAAAATCTTAAAAAATCAATTATCTGGCCAATTTGAACCAAACTTGGCACTTATGTCCCTTGAGTGATTGTATTCAATGTATGTTCACGAATTTTTGATTCGTCAAAAAAATGTGGGCGTGGCAGGGAGGGGCTTAGCCAACTTCGAGAAAATCGTTAGATAATTCTTCAAAAATCTTCTCCTCCTTAACCACTGGGCCAATTCTTACCAAACTTGACAGGAATGTTCCTTGGGTGACTCTTTTCAAAACTTGTTCGTGAATTTTTGATTTGTCAAAAATTGTGGGCGTGGCAGGGCGAGGCTTTTCGGACTTAGAGAAATCATGTGAAAAATCTTTAAAAATCAATTATTTGACCATTTTGAACTAAACTTGGCACTAATGTCCCTTGAGTGATTGTATTCAATGTATGTTCATGAATTTTTGATTCGCCAAAAAAATGTGGGTGTCACAGGACGGGGCTTAGCCGACTTCGAGAAATCTTCAGATAATTCTTCAAAAATCTTCTCCTCCTTAACCACTGAGCCAATTCTTACCGAACTTGGCAGGAATGTTCCTTGGGTGACTCTTTTCAAAATGTGTTAGTGAATTTTGATTTGCAAAAAATGTGGTAATGGCAGGGCAGGGCTTATCAGACTTAACGAAATCATGAGAAAATTCTGTAAAAAAGCAATTTGAACCAAATCTTACAGGAATGTTTCTTGATTGACTGTCTTCAATACATGGTTGTGAATTTTTGGTTTATTGAAAAATATGGGCATGGCAGGGCAAGCTTGGGGATTGTTAAATGAGTTATGTCCTTTTGTTGAAAATTGGTATTTTTTGCAACATTTACATGTGTTGTTTGGTCTGTGGATTTTTGTTAGCTCTATTTCCCAATTGAACAGCTCTCAGTTCAAATGAAGTCAACTTCTCAAAATGCACAAAAACTGCGCTTTTGGGGGGTATGATCACTTTCAGTGATATTCTAGTTTTGTTGTCTGTGAAATTTTGTCATGTAGGAGAGGGTTAAACAACTAGAAATTGTTAGAATTCAAAAATGGTTTCTATTATAATTATGAAGTCTGATATCGTTATATTTTTGTATGATAAATGAAGTTATTTCATGTTTTGTGCACCTCATCACTTATAGTTTTCCTTATTCACCCAATCTTAGACTGATCCTAACTCAAACATTTGTGAATGACAAAATTATATTGGATAAGCATACAGATTGTAGTATCTAGCATTTAAAAGATTTAGAATAACAGAAATCTGCTTATTACAGTATCATTGCTTATTTCCTACAATAAGTATAGGAAGTGTATTATGTAGCATAGAAAAAATTAAGAGATATAGAGAAAATGCTAAATTAATTTCTTCCTTATTTTGCTTTAACCCTTTCCCAAACAAGACCTGGTTTTGATGTCCCTTAAAGAAATGGCTTAGGAAAACATTGAGACAAAAGAAGAAACTGCTGATAACCAGCAGTTTCTCCTTTTGTCTCAATATTTTCTGTGCCATATTTTACACAAATCCTATCTTTAATAACTTCCATTTTGTCATTTGTGACAGTTTTTGAAGTGGATCACCCTAAAATTTTGTCGTTTGGGTAAGGGTTAATGTGTTAGTAAGGTTTGCCAACTGCAGACATCAAAACCAAGGATTATTTGGGGAAAGGAAAATAGTTAGATTTTAGCTTGTCACCAATCACTTTTGTCATAATGTTATGTATGGTCATTAGATCATGAAAGATAAAGATTTGTCCTGACTGTGATGGTTACAATGACAGGTTTTGGATCATATTTTCTGTGAAAAACTATAAAACTGCAGCTTTGACTATTTCTCAAGAAATATGAAATTTTCATTGTATTTTTGCCTAGTTTTGTAGTGTTCAGACAACCTGACAAAATTGCTACTCTTCAGTCATAAGCCATAATTTAGGTCAATAATAAAATCCTAGTTGACAAGCTGTCATAAAAGACCAGTGTCATTTTTATGCTCCCCGAAAAAATTTCGGGGGAGCATATAGTCGCCATGCTGTCCGTCCGTCCGTCCGTCCGGCTGTCCGTCCGTGTGTCCGTCCGTCCGTCCGTCCGTCCACAGCCAGATCTCAGCAACCCTTGGACCAAATTCAATGAAACTTCACATGTGAACTCCCTGGGATAATACCTAGGGACCTTTTTCTCCGTTTCTTGATTTGGGGCTGTGTCATGGAAAAAGGGGCCTTAGTGTAAAAATTAGTTTTTCTCTAATTTCTCTTCATCTAATGGGCAGAATTTATTGAAATTTTGTACTTATGTAACAAAAAGGATGTTCTAGACCATATTCTATAAATAATGTGTGTACAAAATAAGCTGTCATGGGAAAAGGGGGCTTAATGTATGATAGTTTTTATTTTTTGACAAGCACTTATTCGGGGAGCATAATCCGTCTATGACGGCTCTTGTTGTGACATAGACACCTTATTATGTCCCTTGATATATGTTCCTTGTTGTTAGCCACACAAGGGGGACGCCAGGGGGTGCCTCTGAGAGAGTAAACTGTCTGGCCTTGTTATTTAGTCAGAGGAGCTTGCTTTAGCCTTTTGAACACCAAGGTTCTAGACATGTCTCGACACTTTACCAAATGATACAATATTAGGGTGGTCCAATTCGAAAGCTGCTGCAGATGACAAAATTGATGTTGATAATGATAGGTTTTGTGTATATTATAGCACAGCAAATATTGGAGCAAAAAATGCTGATAATCAGTATTTTCTTCTTTTACCTCAATGTTTTGTTTGGCGTTTGCTATTAGGGACGTCAAAACCAGGTCTTGTTTGCGTAGTGGTTTGTTCTACAGGAAATGTATCAATGAAAATAAAAGAAGTCATTTGTTGCTTTATTCATGCAGTCAACATATTCCATCTTTAAAAATTTACATTGTTGTCTGTTTTGGATTTAACCCTTTGTCAAACAGTCACCCTTTTGACACAGCTTTGAAGTGTTAAATAATAACCTACTTTGAAATATATTGAAGAAAAGGAAGATGGCTTTAATCAACATTTTATCCATTTTCCTCAATATTTTTAACCCTATCAAAGAGAATTTGAATTCTGAAATTATGTGAATGAAGTTATTGTAATTTCAGTTAGGGATAAATGAAAACAACATAAAGATAAAATATCACAGACTATTCTACTTTTGAAGTTTCTATTACTGTTTGTTTTTGTCTACAGTTTGGAGATGAAGTAACCACAGACTTGAAGAGAACATTGTCTAGGATAGAGAGAAAGGAGAAAGAAGAAGGAAATGACAGAAATGATGTGTTTGAAGAAATGGGGACACAACTGTTTGAACTGTACCTGGCTATACAAGAGTTCTGCAAGTTTAAAGAACACCTGCCTCCCAGGTAATGTACACATTCTGGTAACATCCCAATTGGTCTACTCCCATTTCATATACTGTTATTTCAGTGCCTTTAGTCCCAATTTGTCTACTGTCCCAACTCATCTTCGTTCATGTCAAATTATAAATAAACAACATAATTTTTGTTTTAAGAAAAGAAATTAAGTTAATATATTCACAAATGAAATGAAAATGCAAACAACTAAATAAAAATCATAAAATATTATATTCATTTACAAAGTATAGAAAAGTAGACAAAATGGGAATGATGTACAAAATAGTAGACAATTTGGGAATAGAGGAATTGGGAGTAGACCAAATGGGATTAAACCCACATTCTAACCCTTTCTGGAGTGGCAGAATTTTAAACTGGTCCAATTTGAAAGGAGTTGCAAAAGACAAATTGATTGATATCAAAAGTAGGAAAAATTTGATTTGTATACAGAAAATATTGAGAGTAAATGAAATACTATTGATCATCAGCAATTTTATCTTTTCTTAATGTTTTCAAAGCTTTATCTACTAAGGATGTCAAAATAATGTCTTGTTTGAGTTCATTTTGAATTTCCATTAGCCTATTGATAGCTTGGTAAGATAGAGAGCCCAAAAGGTATACAATTGTACTCATCTAGAAAGCCAATAATCATTTAATTGTCATATGATTAAAGCAGCTCTCTCTTTGCTTATTTTCTTTGCCTTATTTTACACAAATCTTTTCAGTATTGTCATCAGTTTTGTTCTTTGCAGCAGATTTCAAACTAAATTATCCTAAAATTTTATTGTTCACAAAAGTAAAATACTGCCCTATATGGTCTTTCAATTATTGTTTATATTACAGTGTGAAGAAAGACCTAGCTGTATGCAGCTACTACAAATGGTTCAGTTTTGCTGTAGAGAAGTGGCTAGTCATAGCGAAACAAAAATGTTATAAGAGAATTCACAAAGCTGTAGAATTAGATAAGGTAAATATGACGGTTGGTAAAAACTTGGTGGCATATATTTCAACAGTATGAGTCAGTCCTGAATTTTTCATTTCCTAGCTAGTGATGCCTTTTAATGCAACTAACCTTAGTGTTAAAGCTTTGGTAAATATTAAACAAGAGGAAGGAAATGCTTATTTCCAGCATTTTCCTCCTTTTCTTGGAAATTTTCTCCCATATTAAGAATAAATTCCATTCTAATAGATTAATTTGACATCTGCACCCTTTTGTATTTGGACCAACCAACATTTTTGATGTGTTTGGAACATGTTGAACATGTTGAATTAATCATGCTCTTTATGTTTTTCTACATGTACTCTAGATACTGTTTTTTCCAGAATCAAAAGATACTTAAAACTTCTGAGTTAAAAGACTGATCATAAACAAGATTATTTTTCTAATGAGCCTGACTGCATGACAGTGCTATTCTCCTGAGGAATCTGCATGAAAGACTGGCTTAATGGAACTTTAATCAATCTTCATCGGGCTTTAATTAGTTCTGCAATTTAGAATTAGGTTAACAGAATGCATGCATTCTTCATTTTAGTTTCCATTTTATTTCTTTGAAAAAAAATATGAAGAAATAGTTATTGGACATTACTAGGAACTTGAAATATTTTTGGTAGCAAAGAGAACATGTTGTGCACTGAAATACTGCATGCATGCAATAAACTTTGTCTTCGTTTATTATTCTCCCGCAAAACAAATGTTTTCAGGTGTATACTGGAATCAGCCTCTCTGTCTGTCAGTCCATCTGCCTGTCTCTCTGTCTGTGTACAAAAAACTTGTCCAGAGCATATCTCTGAAAGTAAAGTAGCTACAATAGTGAAACTTCATAGTTTTCTATGTTACTTTGGACATTTTTCAATTTTCATAAGTGTCTTTAAATGTGACACTCGGCTTTCTGCACCTATACATTCATTAGAATATTTTCTGTACCCAAGATATTGATAATCATTTTAAATATATTTACAGAATGTAGATATAAAGAATGGAGTCAAATACAGTACTTCAGCAGTGGATGTGTGTTGTTGTTTCTCTCAGGTCAGTCTTAAAGGGCAATAAATTATCAACCTTCACCCATGACCCCTTTGTTACTTAGTCACTGATAAGCAGCCAGCCACATTGCCACACATCCATGCCATCTGTCTTCTGTCATTAGGGAAGCCAGAGGAACGTTCTTTAGAGCAAGACTTTTTAAGATGCTTTTTATGCCCCGTATCTAGAGATTGGGGGCATATTGTTTTACTCGTGTCCATCCGTCTGAAAACTTAACCTTAGCCTTTTCTCCAAAAGTATTTGACATACGAAGCTCAAATTTGGTATGCAACTTCCTTTCAATGATATCTATCTGTTCCGTGCAATTTGACAAGGTCATCCGTTAACCCTTATCAACCCTTTACTCTACGAAAACTTAACCTTTTACTCCGAAAACTTAACCTTTGCCTTTTCTCCAAAAGTATTTGTTATACAAAGCTCAAATTTTGTATGCAACTTCCTTTCAATGATATCTATCTGTTCCATGCCATTTGACCTTTCTCAATGTCATCTGTTAACCCTTATCAACCCTTTACTCTACGAAAACATAACCTTTTACTCCGAAAAATTAACCTTTCCTCTTTCTCCAAAAGTATTTGACATACAAAGCTCAAACTTGGTATGCAACTTCCTTTCAATGATATCTATCTGTTCCATGCAATTTGACCTACCTCAAGGTCATCCCTTAGCCCTTAACAACCCTGTACTCCACGAAAACCATTTCTGGGGCATTTGTGTTTCACAAACACATCTTGTTTATAAATTGTTTTTAAGAACTAGATTCTGGCCTATGACAATGACACAACTCAGTCAATTGTTCCTACCAAGTTAACCCAGGGCTTCTGCAAGAGGTATAGGGTAATGGCGCCTCCCATTTAGCGGCTTAAAAATCCTGCTCTAAAGAACGCTTGACCCTGAAATATCTTAAGAAATCTCAAGACATCTAAAAAAAATCTCGCTCTAAAGAATGTGCCTCAGCTCTATCGAGTCTTCCATGCCTGTAACTCTCTTCAGGACATCCACCTATGTTCCTTTAGGCCTACCTCATTCACTATACACAAGACACTCATCCCACAGTACCAATGTTTGTGTGCTGAGCTATTGGTGATGATAGCAGTGGCTGGCTTGTTGATGTATGTAGAAAAAGTTCAAAATTTCCTTTTCAAAAGCTGCTGCAGATGACAAATGCATCTTGTTTAAAATAGAGAATTTGTGTACAATATAGCATGGAAAATATTGAGACATAAGGAGAAACTGCTGGTTATCAGCAGTTTCTTCTTTTGTCTCAATGTTTTTGGAAGCTATTTCTATAAGGTATGTCAAAACCAGATCTTGTTTGGGAAAGGGTTAAACAGTTTTTACAATGTAATGCTGAATGAAAATTAGCATGCAATGTAGAATATGATCAGACTGCATAAATGTGAAGGTTGATCATATCTATGCTGTCTGCCAAAGCAACTGATTTATTCCAAGAATAGATTGATGATTAATTTTCATGCCCCTGTATGGTAAATGGTAGCATATTGTTTTTCCATTGTCTGTCCATCGGTCTGTCATTTCTTAACTTAACTTGAGAGCATTATTGTTTCACAATCACATCTTGTTTTTTTTGTTTCCATTCCAGATAACTGAGTTTTGGAAGAACCTAGATTGGCCGGACCTTATAGAAGCCTATCCCATGGTGAAGAGGCTGACAGATGATGTGTGTGGTGGGGCCATGTTGTACGCTGAACTTATACACAATAAACTGATCAAGGCTGGCTATTATGATGAAGAGGGACAATTTGATATCACAGAACAGGTAGAGCAACTGTTCTGTCTTACTAAACAGTCATTTTGAAAATGTTGACCCTTATTTGCCAGCACTAGCCTGACTTTACTAAGCATGACCATGACTGTATGCCAATCAAAAAATAACCTGAAATAGGTGACCGCTATTAATCCATTCCCAAACTGCAAAAAGTTAGAGAAGTGCAACTTGAAAGTTAATTCATACAAAATTTATTCCTGTGCCAAATAGCTCAGAAAAATATTGAGGCAAAATGAGAAATTGCTGATTATAAGCAATGTCTTCTTTTGCCTCAATGTTTTCAAAAGCCTGTTCCATTCTAATAAAGATGCCAAAACCAGGTCTTGTTTGGGAAAGGGTTAACATACATTAAATGCTCTATTGAGCCTATTTAGGCCTAGGTATAAATGCTCATAATGTAAACTTGTATTAAGGTCAACATCAGGTTAATATTTTTCTGCAATACCAACCTTATTGTCAATCCATGCTAGTTGTTAGTCTTTGAAAATATGATAACATACTAATTCTTGTCTTGATGGTTGCCTTTTCTTACATACTTGAGAGAAACTATTGTTAGAACCGTCAAATAAATGATAGTTAAGTCTTAATTACTCACAAGGTATAACAAAAGCTTTCTTTAATGAAGTTATCGTGTGTTGTAAACAGGATGTCTCCAAAAGTCATTTTGTCAGTGTTAATGCAAAACCTTGTATCTCATTTTTTGGAAAATTTCAACTTTAATAACTTTTCTGAATTTGATAAGTTTAACTCGAAATTTGGACATATTGTTCACATTAAATGTGTCATTAATAATAATATATTGAATTATACTAAACCTGCAAGAATTGTCAGAACTGGACATACAAGATTTTACTTTGAAAATTGCGGTTTTGCATTTACACTGATGATTTGCTTTCTCCCCACAGCTATGTATTACAATCAACAACATAGAGCAGGTTCGGAAGTCCCTGTCCCCAATGCCAGAGATGCTACAGTTTAATGAGATAAAGACAGCACTAGAACAAGAACATATCCACAGTAAAGCTGATCTGATGAAGATTCTGAGTGAGGCTGATAAAGATATGATCAATAAAATAAAGCAGGTGGTGGACAGAGTGGCAGATAAGGTAAACATACACATATACGAGGGTTGTCCCAGTAAATCGTGGACTGTGCTTACTGTATGAAAAACAATCATTGCACAAGCTTCCAATTTCCATGTATATAAAAGACACATATCCTGAGTATACATGCAAAATGTCACAAAAATATGCCTAAGTATAGGCCCTTTTTGCAAACTTCAAATCAATAGGGTAAGCTGACCCGGCGCACGCTGACGACGTCATCTATTTCAACCCCTATTGTTTTGTACATAATGATACTTTCTTTCGAAGTATTTTCCCTTTTGTACGATACACACATAGCGTCATTTTACCCACTTTTAAAACATATAGCTATATACTATACAATTTCTAATAAAAGAGTGAACCATTTAATCGCATACATCAACTTTTTCCGGTCCTGAAATCATTTTCCCCTAAGATGCGACTTTAACTAAGTAAGAACGCATAGTGCAAGGGACGAGGTCCCATGAATATGACGGGTGTACGACTCTCTGTGCTGATCATAAGCTTTGTCATGGCTCCTGGAATCACTTCTATTTCCGTATGTACATTGCAGTATCTTGTTTGTATCATTTCATGTTATGCCGGTAATGCAAATCAAGCTGGACTGTCATTCTGCTCGCTTGGTCTTTCTCTAACGTCGCCATTTAACTTGGTTGTGATTTCAACGACAAATATTCAAATATGCGTAATTTTAAAACAAACAATATTTGACGCTTGACATTTGCTGTGATGATGTCAAAATGATGTCCCCACATACAGATGTCACGCTTAGGCGCTAAACACTAATACAGCAGAAAAAATATTATTTTATTGATCATCCAAATGCTAATTCCAATGCGTCCATTTGGCTTGCGCCAGGAACGCATACATTGGTATAATCGATGATGCACAATTCAAAAGATGTATATTGAAATACATCAAAAATACATTTATCTTACTTAGAATAAGTGCGGGAAGGCATTTGAATATTATTATGACGATCAGACTTCAAATATAAATACTATGAACAAAGTCCACGAATTACTGGGACAACCCTCGTAAACATGATACTGAGTGAGGCTGATAAAGATATGATCAATAAAATAAAGCAGGTGGTGGACAAAGTGGCAGATAAGGTAAACATACACATATAAACATGATACTGAGTGAAGCTGATAAAGATATGATCAATAAAATAAAGCAGGTGGTGGACAGAGTGGCTGATAATGGTTAACTGAGTGAAGCTGATAGAGATATGATCAATATAATAAAGCAGGTGGTGGACAAAGTGGCAGATAAGGTAAACATACACATATAAACATGATACTGAGTGAAGCTGATAAAGATATGATCAATAAAATAAAGCAGGTGGTGGACAGAGTGGCAGATAAGGTAAACATACACATATAAACATGATACTGAGTGAAGCTGATAAAGATATGATCAATAAAATAAAGCAGGTGGTGGACAGAGTGGCTGATAAGGTAAACATACACATATAAACATGATACTGAGTGAGGCTGATAAAGATATGATCAATAACATAAAGCAGGTGGTTGACAGAGTGGCAGATAAGGTTAACATACACATATAAACATGATACTGAGTGAGGCTGATAAAGATAAAGATAAAGAATACAGGCTTTGTAAGGACATAATCTTATTGAAGATTATTGATGAAGCCTTTACCAGGAGTAATTCTGGAAAGAAAGTTATTGGACATACTTCAAATTTAATGCATCACTAGTTTATCTGTGGTTTCAAGGCATAAGGTACAGAGTTTAGATAAAGAGCTATATATTTGAAGAATATTAAAGAAATATAAATTTAAAACAAGACTCGTTTGTGAAAGCAGTGCTATTTGTTTCAAAATTAATTTGACACAGTTGATTTCAATTTTAAGAGAAACATCAATTTAGTGTTAGGATTATGGTCTAGATAGAAGTTTTTAAAATATTTCAGTAGCATGAAGTATCAAACTGTGATTTTCATGTCACGATCATTTCAGATGCGACCAGATATCAAGAAGGATGTGTTCCATCTGAACTGGGCTCCAGAAGCTGTCCCTGCAGATGACGTAAGAACATTAACCCTTGCTGTTATAGATGAGTTACTGTATAAAATTGTCTCCCTTTGATATTAGATTGATATGACCGTACATATGGTTCAGTAGATTTCGCCTAAATCTGACCTATATGAAATGAATAATTGTTTGGTGGTATAATCAATACTCACATGCAATCATACCCTATCACACTGAGTCAATAATTTCCGTTAGCATTAGGGCTTTGTATTCTGCACATCTTCCTATTGTCAACTTACAATGGACAGTCCCCTAGATATATTTAGAAAACTTTTGAAGTGTGTAATTAGTAAGATCTGGTAGAATCTGTTGAGCTATACTAGAAATACATCAAAGGCTTAGTTAACATGTAAATCAAATAATAAAATTTTGCAATAAGTTCCACCAAATTTTTATTAGCCTACCAACTCAGTTTATATTGATAATCTGGTCTTGACCTTGATTGAAATAGCCTTTATGGGAATATTTATACAATTAGAAGTTAACTTACATTTAATTTTAACCCTTTCCCAAACAAGACCTGGTTTTGATATCCCTAAAAGAAAAGGCTTGGGAAAATATTGAGACAAAAGAAGAAACTGCTGATAACCAGCAGTTTCTCCTTTTGTCTCAATATTTTCTGAACTATTTTTCACACAAATGGTTTCCTTACTTACATTCAATTTGTCGTCTGAAGCAGCTTTCAAATTGGACCACCCGAGTATTTTGCCGTTTGGGAATGGATTAACCCTTTCCCACACATTGGCGCTTTTGGATGCCCCACAAAATAAAGGCTTTTGAAAACATTGTGGAAAATGAAGAAAATGATTGTCACAAGCAATTTCTTCATTTCCCACAATGTTTTCTACCAAGAAAGACCAAAATATGTTTTTCAATGGAAATTGTCGTCTGCAACACCTATGAGTTTGGACTAGGCTAAAATTGTGTTGTTTGGTAATGGTTTAATCTATGATTTTAATGATTCTCAGGCTATTGGAGATTTACTAGAATACTTAGACAGTAACCTGCTTGTGCTCAATACCAACCTTCTAAAGGCCAACTTTGATAGAATACTCGACTCTATCTGGGTCGAATGTCTAGAAGAGTTCCGAGAAGCTTTGGAAACTGAAGAGGCGGTGAGTATGAATATTAAACCGATTATGCTAACACAGCTTTGTAAAAGTATGTACCATACTCGTTGCAGGAAGTGTAGACCATGATCAGAATACATATGCATGCTTTTGAAACAGAAGAGGCAGTGAGTAACAATATTCATTCCTTTGTGCTTTTGCAGACAAGCAACCTTAACCCTTTCCTAAACGGCTAAATTTTTTACTTTTTCTAACTCAAAGACGTTGCAGACGACAATTTCAAGCAAAAAAAATTGATTTTTTTTTCTCTTTTTGGGTAGAAAATATTGTGGTAAATGAAGAAATTGCTTGTCAAAAGCAATTTCTTCATTTTCCACAATGTTTTCCAAGGCCATTATCTTATGGGGAGTCAAAAAAGAGTCATTGTGTGGTAATGGTTCAAACACTTGTACTCAGATTCTAAGTGACATTGTCTGTTGCCCATGACATGATATAAGTTGAAGTTGTTATAATACAATGTCACTATTTTTGCATTTTGTCGATCTTTATGAATTTTCCTCACAACTAAATGTACAAGGGTTGAGTATCATGTTGTTTGTCATGATGTAAATAATAATCATGTATGATTCTCCATTTCAGAAGCAAGTAATATTCTACCAGAGAATGTTTGATGCCCTTGGTCTACTAGTTCAGTTCTTCAATGCTAATGACAAAGGTCTGCCAATGCAAAATATACTCTCTCCTATGTATAAGGTAGGATTTTAGTACAATGTATTTTATGTCCTTGCATACTCTTGACAGTGCTAATTACATAGGTATGCTGATACAAAATAATTATACTCTCTCCTATGTATAATAAGGTAGGTTTATAGCATGCACGTTCTTACAACATAATTATTGTCTACATGAGCGTTTTATCTCTCAGCATCAATGGATGACTCCATCTGCCTGTATGTCTGCATTTCTTTGGCATGAAAATTTAACATTTTTCTATTTACACGTTTTATGTTGGAAGGCTGAATGGTATGTGGTGTATAACATCATTGCACATCTTTAGGTGTCAAGGTCATCCATAAAGGTCATGAAACCTTTTCTAAAACCATGTCTTGTTTTGGAAAGAGTTTTAGGAAGGATGATTTTTTCCCTTCAGTCCTGTACAATTATTTCTCTGTCTTTACAGAAACTAAGGAAAGATTTAGAGCTCCATAAAATGGATACAGCAAGTTTGATTGAGGTCTTCTATGAGGAGAAATTAGAGGAACAGGTAGAAATATGTACTTACAGAACTGGTTTACAGCATCAGATTAAATAATTCACGAAATTGCAAATACAAAAAAATCCAGTTACACTTGGTAATTAACCCTTTCCCATACAAGACTGGGTTTTGATGTCCTTAATAGAAATGTCTTGGGGAAAACATTGAGACAAAAGAAGAAACTGCTGAGAACCAGCAGTTTCTTCTTTTACCTCAATATTTTCTGAGCTTCATTATACATGAATTTGATCTTTATCAACATCCATTTTGTCGTCTGCAGCAGCTTTCAATTTGGAGCAGTGCAAAATTTTGCTGTTTGGGAAAGGGTTAATTGAATTTATCCATCAACTTCTTTGATAACCACAATATCTACATTTTGTTAATAAATTCAAAAATATTTCCATATATGAAGAAAATAAAATTTGAAACAAATCATTTGATGTCAAAAGTTTTTGGAACTGGAAGAGTCTCTCATCAACAACAATATGGTTGAATTATTGTTTGTTACACTTTATTTGCTCAGTATTCCTACAATATTTTGGTCAGATGATCGTCTCTATAATTTCAGAAACAATGGACAAGTACAGAGTTTGGTGTACTGAATGTACGAGTGTGGTACAAACAAGATGCACATACCATGCTGGTAGAAGGTAAGTCTAGGCATGAGTGCAAGACTTCAGGAATTTACACTTCCAATAGTTTTGTACCAATGACTTGGAATTTTAGACTATGTTTATGAATCCCTGTTTATCAAAGGTCACTATGGCTTTTGTCAAACCAAACTGGAATAATCCAGACTTCATTTACACCAAATGCTCATGGATATCTTTCAACCCTTTCGCAAACAGCAAGATTTTATGGTGCTCCAATTTGATAGCTGTTGCAGATGACAAAGTGGATGTAAAGAAGGATAGGACTTTGGTGTATCATTCAGCTAAAAAAAATTTCGAGCAGTTAGGAAAAATACAAAAAAATGTATCACAAATAATGATAACATCACAAACTTGTATCAATATATGCTATATTGTACACAAAATCTATCTATATCAAGAATTATTTTGTTTGTTGCTAGAGCTTTCAAAATAGAGCAGTCCAAATAATTGCCTTTCATAATGTTTCTACTGTCTGTTTCAGTTTTAAGTGCCAAGGATGTGATTCCACTTGATGCGAATGGTTTAAGTGATCCTTATGTTGTCGTAACATTTTGTCCGGAACATCTATTTCCCACAGTGCCCTCTCAAACAACTAAAATTGTGAAAAAGACTTTAAACCCGGAGTTTGATGAGTCTTTTGAATTGTAAGTACAGAAAAGATTGATGGAATTTGATTCATTTTTGCACAACAAATTTTTAAGCGTATGTATAGATCTTTTCTGACTGAAGACAACAAATATTATGCCTCTTAGAATATATGGCTTTAGCTTGAGAGATTTTTAATCACTGAGTTATCAATATTTTTTGCTACATGACCATAGCTATTGAGTGAGACATGGAGCTCCACAGGTGCAGCATGCTAAAGTGGCATTATCTGCATTTTTCTTCAATTTGCCAAAACCTGCCATTGGTTAACATGTTTGTTCTTGCAAAGCATATTTAAGGGTTTTAGAGTGTTTCACTACCAATGACAATGTTGCATAAACATGAAATTTGATCTTCTTATGATAACTTACTTATAATTATGATATACTGTATGAATTCAAATTGTATGGTAGTAGAGTTAACAAATTATGACATCCTGTTCCAGTAACGTATCATTGAACCAGTGTCGCAAGAAGGGTGCGGCGCTTGTATTTACTGTGATGGACCACGATTATCTATTTGAGAATGACTTCGCCGGCGAGGTTTACATTCCCCTGGCGGAGATACCGGGCGTGGACGGGGATGAGGTCACGGGATATGAACAGCTCAGTGTTATCTCACTGCCTCTCATGCAACCTAGAAAGAAGAGTAAGTTTTGAAGATGGAAAATGTCCATGACTGCATTAAGCCCTTTGACTGAAACTCATTATATGCAACATCATAATCGATCAGCGGTATCCATCCTGTATTGATGAATTACATAGAAGATCAAAGTGCTGAGAGCACTGTAATTGGACGTCTCTGATTGATTGAGCGGGATTGTACATGAACGAAAGATATTTTATTCATTCTTCTGTGTTTAATTCTATAAGATCGGTTTCGGACATACGAAATCGGCTTTAATACCAGAAAACCCTCCTCAGGCTTCAAATTGATTTGATTGCCGTTTCAAGACAACTGCTTTGTCGCTATGAATAATCACTATTAATTTGATTACCAAATTCAATTAAGAACATGCGATTAGCACTTTTGTCTTCTTGTTTCGGTTTACTATGAGTATTGTCGTCAGTTATACTTTTCATTGATTTTTGTCGAGCCCGCTTGCGGTGAGCTCGACATAGTTGTCACAATGGCGGTTCGGTGTATGTGCGTTAGTGCGTGCGTGCGTGCGTTAGTGCGTGCGTCCGTCCGGATGGAGCTTGTCCGGGCCATAACTTCACCATGGATGGAGGGATTCAGAAATAACTTGGCACAAATGTCAAGCTCAGTAAGGCGGAGTGTCGCGTGCAAGAACCAGATTCCAAGCTCAAAGGTCAAGGTCAAACTTGGAGGTCAAATGTCAAAAATGAGAAGATTTTTGCTTGTCCGGGCCATAACTTCACCATGGATGGAGGGATTCAGAAATAACTTGGCACAAATGTCAAGCTCAGTAAGGCAGAGTGTCGCGTGCAAGAACCAGATTCCAAGCTCAAAGGTCAAGGTCAAACTTGGAGGTCAAATGTCAAAAATGAGATGATTTTTGCTTGTCCGGGCCATAACTTCACCATGGATGGAGGGATTCAGAAATAACTTGGCACAAATGTCAAGCTCAGTAAGGCAGAGTGTCGCGTGCAAGAACCAGATTCCAAGCTCAAAGGTCAAGGTCAAACTTGGAGGTCAAATGTCAAAAATGAGTTGCGTTAGTGCGTGCGTCCGTCCGGATGGAGCTTGTCCGGGCCATAACTTCACCATGGATGGAGGGATTCAGAAATAACTTGGCACAAATGTCAAGCTCAGTAAGGCGGAGTGTCGCGTGCAAGAACCAGATTCCAAGCTCAAAGGTCAAGGTCAAACTTGGAGGTCAAATGTCAAAAATGAGATGATTTTTGCTTGTCCGGGCCATAACTTCACCATGGATGGAGGGATTCAGAAATAACTTGGCACAAATGTCAAGCTCAGTAAGGCAGAGTGTCGCGTGCAAGAACCAGATTCCAAGCTCAAAGGTCAAGGTCAAACTTGGAGGTCAAATGTCAAAAATGAGATGATTTTTGCTTGTCCGGGCCATAACTTCACCATGGATGGAGGGATTCAGAAATAACTTGGCACAAATGTCAAGCTCAGTAAGGCAGAGTGTCGCGTGCAAGAACCAGATTCCAAGCTCAAAGGTCAAGGTCAAACTTGGAGGTCAAATGTCAAAAATGAGATGATTTTTGCTTGTCCGGGCCATAACTTCACCATGGATGGAGGGATTCAGAAATAACTTGGCACAAATGTCAAGCTCAGTAAGGCGGAGTGTCGCGTGCAAAAACCAGATTCCAAGCTCAAAGGTCAAGGTCAAACTTGGAGGTCAAATGTCAAAAATGAGATGATTTTTGCTTGTCCGGGCCATAACTTCACCATGGATGGAGGGATTCAGAAATAACTTGGCACAAATGTCAAGCTCAGTAAGATGGAGTGTCGCGTGCAAGAACCAGATTCCAAGATGAAAGGTCAAGGTCAAACTTTGAGGTCAAATGTAAAAAATGAGTTGATTTTTGCTTGTCCGGGCCATTCCTTAACTTGGCACAAATGTCAAGCTCAGTAAGGCGGAGTGTCGCTAAGTATTTTCTGAATCTAGAATGTTTTCTCTACCTTACAATATTTTCGTTTTCCAAATACGACATCGGATGGACTTCTGCTTGGTCTGGTATATTTCTCGGAATTTGGTTTTATGGACTTAGCATAACGTCCCTTTTAGCGTGACGGGTCACATATGTATACTCAAATTAATCCATTCTGGTATCTCGTTATAAATACATAGACATGTAATATTTTGTGAACAATAAACTGTCTCACCATGATCCCCATCATTCCAACTTATTTTGTCCCCACTTTTACAACGCCATTGTAATGACAGCTGTAGACATAGGTATGGTCTTCTTTCTTCAAAATGAGCGGGCTCAACATGTTGCCCTTCGGCATCTAGTTTTTAAAGTACGCTACAAAGCAATTTATTCAAAATGTAAGCCAACGCGCTACATAAATGAAAGCCGCGATAGCTCACTTAGCAGAGCACTCACCTTGTACTCTTTACACATGTTATATCCGGAAGGCCCTGGGTTCGAATTCTACTCAGACATTGTTCTTTTTAATCATCTTTTTTTATACGCCGCCGGAGGCGGACGTATATTGGCGTCATCTTCTCCGTCTGTCCGTCCGTCCGTCCACTTTTCTTGTCAACGCAACTCCTCCTAAGTTTCTGGCTGGATCTTCTTGAAACTTGGTCAATGTTATCACCTCAATTGGTAGATGTGCATGAAGGAAGGGTTTTATGGTTCGTTGATTTTTGCCTGAGTTATGCCCCATAAAAACTTAGTCTCTGGGGCTTATAGAAATTGCAGCCTTGTCAACACAACTCCTCCTAAGTTTCTGGCTAGATCTTAATGAAACTTGGCCAATGTTATCACCTCAATTGGTAGATGTGCATGAAGGAAGAATTTTATGGTTCATTGATTTTTGCCAGAGTTATGCCCCCTTAAAACTTAGTCTGTGGGGCTTATTGAAATTGCAGCCTTGTCAACGCAAGTCCTCCTACGTTTATGGCTGGATATTAATGACACTTGGTCAATCACCTCAATTGGTAGATTTGCATGAAGGAAGGATTTTATGGTTCATTGATTTTTTTCTAGAGTTATGCCCCCTTAAAACTTAGTCTCTGGGGCTGATTGAAATTGCAGCCTTGTCAACACAACTTCTTCTAAGATTCTGACTGGATCCTTATGAAACTTGGTGGATGTTATTACCTTAATTGGTAGATGTGCATGAAGTAAGGATTTTATGGTTCATTGATATTTGCCTGAGTTATGCCCCCTTCAATCTTAGTCTCTAGGGCTTAATGATATTTCAGTCTCGTGAACGCAATTCCTTCCAGGTTTTTGACTGGATATTTATAAAAACCTTTTTGTGAGCACAACTTTTTACAGGTTTTTGTGTGAATATTTATAAATCCTTGTCAATGTCATTTTTTTTTTGTCTCAAGTTTTATAAGTGGCGGCGTATATTGTGACCATGGCACTCTTGTTCGACTTCTATCTCCACCATCGTTGGCGAAAAAACGACCGCAGTGATTTAGAATCGATCTTAACACAAATTCAACGAAATAAAGTAATGAAACGCGAATCATTTACATACAATTCCGCTCAATCAATGAGAGGCGTCTAAATATAGTGCTCCAAGCACTTTGATTTTTATTCCTGTTTAGAGTAAAAAAAGAAAAAACACGGTAGCAGTTTTCCCTGGTTGTGGTTACAAAACAAATTCAATACATACTTTTCCTGAAACAAAATATCAGATGAATTGGAGCACCTAACCATGGATTCCTCATACAAGTACTACCGCAGCATCCTTACATCTACAGATGTGCATAAAAAGAAGAAATTGGGAATGCGCCGTCGGGAAAATGGCAGTGGAGTACAATAAGCAATTTAAATCTTCATATCATTATCAACGAAAATTTGAGAATAGCAATGTCCCTATCTGTAAACATATTCATACGATCATCCAGGTACCATCTGTTGCAGACCCATTGCTTCATCTTCTTAGCTCAATACACGTAAACGGGTCTCTTAAACGAAATAAATACAGATCGCTGTCACTTATGGCTTAATTCATGAACATTTACTTGACTCAAACTTCAGTCAAACTCAACAAAGGACGCCTCAAGTTACTGATTACGCCGTTAGCACGGGATCCCCGGACCAGAAAGACTCAATAACAAAGTAGTATTCACAGTCAAAATCTTTCTTTTCTTTATAGAGGAAATGTTTCTTAACCCTTTTCTTAATTTGTTATAATCTTATACAACCCTTCATACCCGTTTCGTCGAAACATCGCTTGATTCAAGTGATTTTCATAGATAAACTATTTTTTTAGGAAATGTTGTTCATGTCATCATAGATAAATCCGTTGGGCAAAATACGAAATTTTAATCCTCTGACCAATGCTTCTGAAAACTTCAATGGAAAAGAATTATTATGCGGTTTTAAAATACGCGTCTTTTCTTATAATCTTTTCACAAAATAGCCGAATATCACAACTCCACTGATAACGTTAGAATCATTCAAATGAATGTTGATAGCTGTTACACATGACAAGATATTTGATGCATAAAAAGGAAATGATTGGGTTATAGATCTAGCATAGAAAATATCGATGAAAAGGAGAAACTCCTGATCATCAACAATTTCCTCTTTTCTCTTCAAGTTTTCCGATATCATTTTTGTCTTATTCATAATGTTAGTTGCCGCACATTTGAAATAGGACTTGTCTAAAATTAAACAATTAGAATGTAAATTAAAAATGTGTCAAAAGAAGAAGCGTTTTTGGCATTTTCAAAAATTGTAAATTTTACTTTCATATCACAAAAACTTGATATAATGGAAGAATATGTTTCAAAAACATGAATTCCAGCAAATTTTCTTTCAAAAATCCGTAAAATGTTGGAGAAAATAAGCATGAGTTAAGCTCAAGGTCCGACCTTCTTGCCTCGAGAAATCCTAACTTAGTTAAGTCGCTTCGAACCCTCCTTATGTCTTTGAATACCAACCTGTCCTCAAGAGCAAACTCTCATGAAAACATCGTGCTGGCTGCACGATAAAATGTAAGAAACTCGTGCAATTTTATTTGAGGTAACTTCAAATAAGTAAGAGTAAGCTTCATGAATTAAGCCATTAGTCTTATACTAGTAATAATCATTGTTGTCATGATCATCGATCAGTATGTAAATAGGTCATGATACTGTCGAATATCAGTGATACAGATGATGGAGAAAAAAACTCGTAAGAGCAACTATTTTTCTGAATAGGTGGATTTCACTAGTGTCTCATCTGAGGCTGTTCAGATGGAACCCCGATTTGTCATCGAGTCGAACCCGAGTTGCCAAATGAACTCACTCCCCGATAATCAATTTCAAAACCCTGGTTCCAAAGTACGTCTCGTGGAAACCCCGTTCCTTTAAATATGTCAAAGACTTAACCCTTTCCCAAATTATAAAATTTTAGGGTGATCCACTTAAAAAACTGCCACAAATGACAAAATGGATGCTGTTAAACATAGGATTTGTGTAAAATGTGGCTTAGAAAATATTGAGACAAAAGGAGAAACTGCTGGTTATCAGCAGTTTCTTCTTTTGTTTCAATGTTTTCCCAAGCCTATTCTCTTAGGGACGTCAAAACCAGGTCTTGTTTGGGAAAGGGTTAAACAACAATGATCAAAGAAAAGGAACCTATCATACACAATACGTGCATTAAATTGGGTAATCATTCTAAAATGTGTGTTTTCAGTAAACACATCAAGAAAAACAAACGTTTTACAGAAAAAATAATCCGAACTGGTTTTGAACCAACGGCGTTCCAAATTTCAAACTGAAAAAATGTTGCGAGGTTAATCCTTTCCCGTTTGAGCTATCGCTGCTGCTGATGATATAGGGTGTCTGTTTACATTATAACCATAGTGTATGCATGTATCGCTTTCTAAAGATCTTACCCTTTACACAATAAATATTACGAAAGTCAAAAAACTACAAGAAAATGATTAAATCGAAAAAAGATCGTAAAGTTGGTTAAGACGTGGCATGAATTGAATCGGCCAATGAATCTTATAGTATTTGTTAGAGAACACATAGAAAGTAGGAAAAGATACGACAGTTTTCCTGTATGGTCGCAAAATCTTTTTTGAATTTTGGTCAACTGGCAATTGAGTCTGAGAAAGGGTTTTTTGGTAATGAAAACCTATTTCGCCTGTCCAAAAGTGGTTATAAGAATTGTACGTCCTTTCGGACGTCCAATTAAAAACCGCATTTTCAGTCAGTCGATGACTAATTACAATTAATGTCACCTGAAAAATGATGATGCCATGTGAATCTCGAATGTAGGTATTCTATCTAAATTAGATATGTACAGAAAAAGTCAGATACATCTAAAACTGCCATTTATGAACATATTCAAGAAAATAAACTTTAACCCATTACATTACCAGACAGCACAATAGAATATTCTCGGATCTTATCGTTTCTCAAGATTGGCTCGAACGTATTACAGTTGCTGGCATGGGAGGATTCCTCCCTTATTACTCCGCAAGCGTTACAATGGAAGCAGACAGAACAACTATTTAAATCTACGCAAAAAAAAAAATTTAAAACAAACAGCGTTCAAAAGTCGATTGCATCCTCATATATGTGATAAAATTTTATCAGATAAAAAATATATCTGATTTACCGATTATTGACAGTATATTTCACTTGAATTATAACGTTAGCAAAAGGATTTATTTGTTTCGATGACGTCATTTATGGGCATCTACTGTAAAATCAGATATTTTCGCTGGGCCAAAAGTTTACCGAGGGTAAAAGTTTGCGAAAAATAAAACCTGTGAACCATGTGGTTTAATTTTCACGAAAATAAAATCACCAACTGTCATCAACTATCGGTTTTGTGTTTTATTTTTACAGCCGGTCTTCAAATTAATAACATGATACGTAAAAAAAAAAATACCAGATGCCCCTACTTGTTTAAAAAGGTCTCACGTAATCCGTAATCATTTAATCCTTTAATCATGTACGTGAATACATTTTCATACCAAACACTGTTCATCTTCTGTAGATTAATAAAATCATATCACAATAATTCAGATCAAATACATTCAGCAGTCCGTATTTGTTCAATAGATCTTGTTTAAAGTATGGAAAACTGCATAACATAACTGTTAATTGCTGACAAACAATGCCTGTCAAAATCGTATGTCGCTCTATTGACCACATTTCACACCTTTTGTTACAGGTGTAACCAAACAGCTCTGGTGATATTTGATGTATTCAAGGCCCATTGCAGCGAAGGTTTATTGGAAATTTTAAAGAATGCGAACATTAAAGTCGTTTGTCTAGTTTGATTGCATTATTTACTCGATTTACATTGTACGATAAAACCAAAACAATTCCGAAAATCAAAGTAATGGCGGACGGACGGTGCGTTCTTGTAGCATCATTGCATTTGCTCCCAGGCAATATGTTCACGTGGCTAAATGTTTACGAATTAATCATTGCATTTGCTCACAGGCAATATGTTCACGTGGCTAAATGTTTACGAATTTATTGGATTCGCGAACATAGCGAAGATTAATCCCTAGCGAACATTTCTGATTTTACAGTACTTTCGCGTTCAATATGGCGGTCACTGTATTACGCTCGAGATCATGTTGCAAACACGTTCCAAACGGCAAATGGTTGCAGTCTCGAGGGTCGCGATTGCAGACAGCAAAATTATAGACTTGTTGAAATTCATAGATGATGCAGATACCAATTTCAAATTAATGAATTTCAACTTTTGTTGGTCTTTTGGGGTAGAAAACAGTTTGAGAAATTAAGAAATTTTGTCACAAGCATTTTCTTCATTTTCCACAATAATTTCCAGAGCCACTATCTTGTAGGGAGTCAAAAAGAGTCATTGTGTGGTAATAGTTGTGTTAACCCATTACTGCACAGTGACGCCTTTTGACTCCCTCACAAGAAAATGCTTGGGAAAACATTGTGAAAAATGAAGAAATTGCTTGTGACAAGCAATTTCTTCATTTTCCACAATGTTTTCTAATCCAAAATACAAAGAATTCTCAATTTTCATCAACTTGAAATTGTCGTCTGCGACATCTTTCAAATTGGGACAGTCCAAAATTTTGTCGTCTGGGAATGGGTTAAACAAAAGTGTGTTTATTTGCAGAGATTGGTGCCTTGGGAGTGTTGGAGACTCGTACCTGGGACAGAACGGCGCAGGAGTTTGTGAAACTGAGGACCAAAGTTCAGGAGCAGAGTACATGAACAGCTGCATGTAGGGCCGGATTTGTTCAGATATGGGACCGTTAGTTCAACATAGGGTGGGAATCGATCAAATATGGGACCAAAGTTCAACCTTGTCAGGCTGATTATATTATCTGGACAACCAGTATGACAATGGCAAAAGGACAGTGTCAGTATATGTGCTCTACATGAACACACACTTCGTTCAAACTTTGTGGTTGGTTGTTCAAATTATTGCTGCTCCTCAGAGAAAATCTAGTAACTGCAGCTTAAAAAAGCTGCAGTTATGAGATTTTTGCTGAAATGTGACTTTATATTGAGTTGCATACTAAAGTAAGGTGAAAGTGTGAGAAAATTCGATTGAAAGGATTTATTTTATAGTTTCTCTATTCCTTGAAATTGTTTCTACATGAAGCGTCACTGATTCCGTGATTTTGCATAATTTTCATCTACCTATGTGACTTGCAAATAAATGGGAGATTATAGCTTCTTGCATAATAAATAAAACAGGCTAAACATTTCTTGTTTTTTACAACAAATATGGATTTTTAGGGCATTTTACATTTCTACCTATACCTTTTAGGTGAATTGATATGAAGAGGTTCCGATAAAAGTTCTGATTGCATAATGATATTTTAAACCCAAAACATATCCTAGGTTGTGTAATAAAACATTTAGAGCAAGCATACTGAAATAATCTGCATGGTTTTAAGACTGAAATGTATCCCGATCAGATTGTGTATGTTCACAGTCTAAGGTAGAGTACCCGCAGTGTGGTCATTTTGAGATTCATAAAACATCAGCTTTTTCCGAGCGGCGTCGTTACATATCCGGACCTATTTGGGTGCAGTTGTAAACATTCAGCGGTGGAAATATCCACCGCCAAATGTTTTGGACCACTTGAAAAATTTTGACGTAGCGCGAAGCTCATTAGCTTAATCAGGATCTATAGTGATATTTTAAAAACCCTTTATTACAAATTGAAAGATAGGATCATAGATCCTGATCAGACTGTACTAAGATCAAATTGATACAATTCTATTTATAATGTCATGAATTACAGACCTCCTGATTTGAACATTTAAGCATTGACTCACTGAGTCTCACTCCTTTTATGATCCCTGAGACAGACCAGTAAAGAATGCAGTTGCAACACTATTACACATTACATACACATGTCAGTCAATTGATCTGTACATTTGAGATGTACATAACCAGGTTATCTTTTGAGAAAGGTTGATGAAATATATGCATATTGGATCCAGTTATAAGTATATTTATACCATTGTTTTGTTATGCTCCCTGAATAAAAATGGGGGAGCATATAGTCACCACGCTGTCCGTCTGTCCACAGTCAGATCTCAGCAACCGTTGGACCAAATTCAATGAAACTTTACTTGTGAACTCCCTGGAATATTTCCTAGAGATAGTTTTCTCCGTTTCCCAAATTGAAACTGCATTCGGGAAAAAAGGGCCTCTTCATAGAAATAAGTGACAAACACTTATTCTGAGGGCATAACCCGTCTATTAGGGCTGTTGTTCTTCATTGAAAGTTCTTATTATCACTGTACATATTCTACAAAAGCCATACATTTTACTTCAAATGCACAGCAATATTCATGTTTAAAGTACTTCAAATTGAGTACATGTGTATTCCTTTCTTATTGTTTGGCACAAATGTTTTGTATTAAATGCTTATTTATTTGTTCATCTTCAAAACTAAAAATTGTTTGGTAAATGCTTTGATTTGACCCTTTGATAGACAAAACTGTAAGTGGATGAAAATAGTAATATATAATGTGTGAATTCATTATAGAAAATTTCTGTATAATGGGATAGAAAATATTGGGGGAAAAGGAGGACATGCTGGTTATCAGCATTTTCTTCTTTTCCCTTAATATTTTATCTTAAGATTTGTGTTAGAATTTTGTATGTCAGAGTATGTATAGTTTAGAAAAGTGCAAGAGACATATTGCAAAATCTAATAAAACAGCTGAGTGCAAACATAGAGACAAAAGAAGAAAATGCTGATAACCAGCATTTTCTCCTTTTTTTTCTGGAGATATTTTCAGTGCTGTATCATATACGAACCCCCCTCACAGAAATTCTGGATCTGCCGCTGTATAGGCTATACTTAAAGGGGGAATAACACTTAACATCTTGCAAATTTTCCGAGAACTTCGTACAAAAAAATAAATATATATTATTAAAATATGGTCTTTAAATTGCATATATGCCAAATCTTAGCTTTCTACCTTGTGTATTGGCTTAGATGTCGACGGATTTAAAACCCCATGATTTTTTGTCGGGGGGATAAAAATTATAATAATAAAACATATGGGTTTTAAATCCGTCAACATCCTAGCCTATACACAAGATAGAAAGCTAAGATTTGGCATAGATGCAATTTAAAGGCCATATTTTCATAATATATATTTATTTTTTGCACGAAGTTCTCTGAAAATTTGTAAGATGTTAAGTGTTATTCCCCCTTTAAGGACAGATCCTCCATTTATTTCCTACGGTAAGATTTTTTTTTATTTTTTCTGTACTGATATTTAAATATATGAGAAGTAAAAAAATGACTTGAAAAGTATAGGTCACCAAGCGAATTAAAAAGTTATTAGATTTCAAGGGAGACTACTCTTGTCTAAAATTGCAAAAATGAGATGTCACTTAAATACCCACAAAAAAGGTGTTTGAAATGACTAGGATTACATAAATAAGTCTTTATTGTGTTCGATATGTTTTATTCTGTCTAAATGAGTATCAATTTGGGAAAATTTAGTGATGATTTTGAAATATTTAGGAAAACATTCTTTCAAAAGTAGCTGAAATTGTTCTTATTTCGCAACGTTTCTGATAATAAAAAATATTCCAGCGGTAAGAATTTTTCTTTTTTGGTATAGACATAGTACTTGGTCATACCTACAAAAACAAAAAAAGAAAAATATATCAAACTAAGCGTTTTTCTTAGTTATAAGTAAAATTTGGCTTACTTTTTGCAGCTCTGTCCGAAATTGTTTCACTACTTTTATCCATTTTCTTCCTTATTTCCAGCTTTAGATAATAAAAAGTGTCATCTTTTGTGTCCATCTGAAGCGGACTAGCTCATAAAGACACCATTTTGCTTGTGTTGTTCCGTATCCTATCGCTAACGCCACATGTTGAACGCGTAACAAAAAGCAAAATGTACCATCCGAGTACTATTACACTTTAATTGACCAAACAGAGAGAATTGAAATAACCGAAAAGGGTCTTTTCATCTATCAACCAAACATTAACTAAATGTAAAAAATACATTTGCTGAAAAAGGCCAATTAATGAAACAGCTTTATTTCATTATTTAGGATATGCGCAGTAAGTTGCGCAGTAACAACTGGAGGATCTGTCCTTAACCCATTACCAAACGACAAATTTTTAGGGTGGTCCAAATTGAAAGATCCTGCAGACGACAATTTCAAGTGAATGGAATTTTTAGTTATTAGGTCTTTTTGGATGTAAAAAATTGTGGGAAATGAAGAAATTGCTAGTCACATGCAATTTCTTCATTTTCCACAATGTTTTCCATGTCCATAATTTTGTCGGGAGTCAAAAAGAGTCACTGTGTGGTAATGGGTTAACACTTTCTGAATCAAGGAATTCTAAGAAAAGATTATTCAAATTTGAAAGCTATTGTAAATGAAGAAACGAATGTTGATAAATTTTGGATTTGTGCACAATATAGCTTTGAAAATATGAAGACAAAAGGAGAAAATGCTGGTTATCTGCCTTTTCTTCTTTTGTCTCAATGCGTTCAAGCTATTTCTGTTAAAGACATCAAAAACCAGGTCTTTTTTGGTAAAAGGGTTACTGCATTTTGTCCCCTATTGACGATATGTTCTTGGTAATGTTTAGTCACAAAACCCAGCTTGTTTTCCATAATTGTGTTGTTTTGTTGTTTTATTGTTGTTTGCTTGGTTTAAAGTTTATGATTTTATTATCTTTTTTATTTACCTTGTGAACACTATTTTTATCAATAAAATATTTATGTGTGAACATTTATCTGTTTAACTCCATTATTTATGCCGTCCCTAATATAACAAGAGAGCCAAGATGGCCTTATAGAACATCAGGATGATAACTTTTAATTGTCTCATCTCACAAGCACAACTTCTGGATAACTTTCTTTGCAGAAAACAATTATGGTAGTACGAGAGTCATACTACCATGAAAAATGAAAAATTTCAAAAAGGATCTCTGACAAACCAAATTGGAAAAGATTGTATCATTATGAGACAATTCTACACACAATTTTTCAAAGGCTTAGGCCAACACTTTAGGCGAAGAAGATTGGCCATATGTTTTGGGTATTGAGTTTGATATAAAGACAAAGAAGGAAATATTTTACAATTTTCCTGATGATTATCACAATAATTTGAAGTATTTGGGTAGAGGGCCTTGAGATGATTCTACACACAAAATTTAAAAGCTCTAGGCCAAACGGTTCCGCAGAAAAAGATTCAGATTGTGAAATATTTCCTTGCATCACAATAATTTGAAGTATTTTGGTAAAGGTCCTTGCGACAAATCAACACACAACATTTCAAAGCTCTATGCCAAATGGTACAGGAGAAGAAGATTGTACAAGATTTCCTTCTTTGTCTCTATATGAAATTAGATACCCACAACATAGGGCCAATTTTCCTTCTATCACAACATTTGAAGTATTTTGGTAGAGGGCCTTGAGATGATTCTACACATAAAATTTCAAAGCTCTGGGCCCAACAGTTCAGGAGAAAAAGATTGTATAAGATTTCCCTCTTTGTCTAGATCTCTATGTGAAATTCGATACCCACAACATAGGGTCTATTTTCCTTGTATCAAAATAATTTGAAGTATTTTGGTAGAGGGCCTTGAGATGATTCTACACATAAAATTTCAAAGCTCTGAGCCAAAAGATTCCGGAGAAAACGATTCTATAAGATTTCCTTCTTAAATTTGTCTGTCTCTATATGAAATTTGATACACACAGCATAGGGCCAAGTTTCCTTCTAGGACAATAATTTGTGGCATTTTTGTAGAGGTCCTTGAGACAATTCTACACACAAAATTTCAAAGCTTTAGGCCGAACTGTTCAGGAGAAAATGATTGTAAGATTTCCTTCTTTGTCTCTATATGAAATTTGATACCCACAACATAGGGCCAATATTTCTTGTATCACAATAATTTGAAGTTTTTAGTAGAGGGCTTTGGGGCAATTCTATACATAAAATTTCAAAGCTCTAGGCCAAATAGTTCAGGCTCTACATGAAATTTGATACCCACAACATTGGGCCAATTTTCCATCTATCACAATAAATTGGTCCGGCAGATATCCACTTATACCTTGCAGTGGAGTACATAGTTTTTTTCTTTGTTGATTCTTGATGTAGACACCTTACTGTTCAAGAATCTGACGGGTGACATCGTGTCACCCTTTAGCATTTTGAGAAATTCAAGATGGCCGCCAAGATGGCGGAATCTTACATAAATAACTAATAAAAGGACTATATATGCATATGGAAAGTGATATTTCTTACGCCAGATAAGTCTAATGCACTTACTAATACCCTAAGAAGGAAGAGGAATAAAGTTATGGCATTTTTCTGTGATTTCAGTCGATGTTGTTGTGTAACTTACGTTACATTAGGGAATATTCGATGCAGTTATTCACTTTTCTGCTATTATTTGGACATAAGTCATTTATACACAACAATGAATGGTCTGGTTACCAAATTCCTTACTTTAAAAACCTTTGATAAGAGCAAAACAATAGTTACATATACATGTATTATGTAATTTACGTTACCTAATATCAGCATGATAACTTCGTTTATTCCCTTATATACTATTATCCGTTCATTAATCATTAAAACACAGAAGGAAATAGATTGTATAACTCAAAGTTTATAACTGTAGATTTGTATAAAAACACAATTTAAACCAATACATAGTTTTAATCTTTACCAAACCATTTACTGTGAGCTAAACGAGCGAGTTAATGTCCTGACTCGTTTCCCTTTATTCTCGAAAGAGAAAGTGTTTGTGTTGGGTCATTTTCAACAACAAGAAGTTAATGTTTGTACACAAGTCTAGAGTTATAAAAGTTGAGTTATATGTCAATTTATTTACTTGAAGTTTTTTTTGTAGGCGGTCAAAACAACAGTTAAATAAATGTACTATGTTATTTACGTTACTTTAATTCTAAGTACCATTACATAATTATACATGTACTTGTAAACATATCAAAAGTAATATTGATTGAACAGAAAAAGCTATCAGCTGGTAATTTTAATTGGATAAAATTGAATTTATAGTATGTGAATCAAGACACCCATGTAGCCATTGGTTCACATACCCATCATATTCTTTACACAAAACAGTAGTTGCATAAATGTATTATGTATTTAACGTTATCTTGATATCAGCATATTAGCTTCATTTATCTACTACAATTAGGTCATGAATCATTAAATCATTGAATCACAGAAGGAAATGGTGTGCATATCAATTTCTTTACTTGAAGCTTTTCGTACGTGAGCAAAATAACAGTTGGATAAATGGATTATGTAATTTACGATACTTTAATTTCAAGTACTAGTACATTATATTTACTTCTAAACGTAACAAAAGTAATATTTATTGAACAGAAAAGTCTGTCAGCTGGTAATTGTCAAATGGATAAAATTTAGTTTATAGTATATGCAACAAGACATGTATGTAGCCACTGATGCACACATCCATCATGTTCTATACACACCAAGAAAAGTGCGCCTAAGTGTACAATATAGGCCACCTGTCCTGTACCTAATTTTGGTACACTACACGTTTTGTGTTGTGGCTCATCAACTCAACAAATTTGGGGTCCCTAACATCAACAGTACATGGTATTTTAAGCACTCAAACGTGAAAAGAAGGTCGCAGCAGTTAAGGAGTGTAACCAAAACGGCTGCCTGGCACAGGCTTTACCATAATACACCGCCATTTTTTTTCCTGGCAGGGTATAAAACCCAAACAATGTTCATTAAGCAAGAATATATACAATTAACTTATAGTCGGTTAAAATTGACATTTGTTTGTAAATGGTGAGTTTATGAAAGGTGAATCTCTATATTGTTCTGTAAGACCTACATAACAGAAGATAATCATATTATCTCTGTTACCTTAAGTCTAACATATTACCCGTGGTGAACTGCTAAGTGACCAAATCTTTTCTGTTGCATATAAAGATATCAGGGATCATTTTTCGTTCGTATTTCTGGTTTCTTAGAGTATTATTTCAAACTATACTCCCTTGGCGTTTGCAATACACTGTACAGTTGAAGAATAAGGAAGCACAATGCTCACATTGTCATAAGATCATTTACAAGATATTGCCATGAGCTTCAGATACAACCTCAGTCAGTCAATGAGCCTGGTTCTATGGTAGTGTGTGAAAAGCTAGTACCATTCCCTCAAACTACAGAAGTATTTCCAGATAAGGACAAAATGACTCACTATTGAACATAAAATTAGAATTACGCTGTTAGAGAAAATCTACCATACATGGGATCGGGGGATCAAGTGCTAGTAAAAGTCATTGTCCCCTAGCCTAGAGTGCAGTTGTAGCTCCTTGTACATCACAAAAAATCAAATGGACGAATGGAAGTGATGTATCCTATTTTCAACTAGAAAAGGTTATGCTGGGGCTAGACTGGGATGTTCTGTGTTTTTTAAATACCACAGAGAAGTACTACATAACAATGGAAACATTGAAAACAAAAATATGAATAACTGTTATCTATTGATCTGTGTGGAACAGACAAATATTTGTAACGGTGATAATATTAATCTTATGCAATTTTATTGAAATACATGCAATTTTATTGAAATACCGCAGCATTACTTATGTCATCTTAACTTAATATGTTTACTAATTTTATAAGTCTCTTTTGTGTATGTCAATCTGTTTGACAAAAGTTGACGTGTCTTGTACAAAAGCCAGTGCAATATCAAACGATATCTTCTTTGATCAGGTCTAATAAAACAATGTAGAAATACAATATATATACCGCCAAGAAAACTTGGTGTGTATATTATGGTATACTCGGTGTCAGGCAGGCGGTCGGAGTCCGTCGGTCTCTATTTTGCTCCATATCTCCTGTACTCTTTGGCCTAGAGACACCACTTTCAAGTGAGAAGTGTCTTGACCCAACAGGTTCCTCATTTACTAAATATTCATTGTGACCTACTTTTCATATTTTCAGAGCGCATTTAATTCAAAGTTTTCTTCTGCTCCATATCCCATTGTACTGTTTTATCTAGTGCAATCAAACTGGATGTGTTAACGAGGCATGACCAAAAGGTATGTCATAATCTGTCGTGTACCAAAACTATCTCATTGGAATATATTTTACACGCTTGAGCACACTAAGTCTAAAATCCCCGTCCGTTCTATATCTCATGCACTGTTTGATCTAGAAACACGAAATTCGATGGGTGAATGAGTCCTGACCAAGGCAGAGGTTTGTCATATACCAAATTAGGCGAATTTGCCCTACATTTAATGCTCAACAAATGTCTTCATGTACCAATGCTAGTCATCGTCACCTGCTTAGGAATACGTATTTCACTATTCTTTTGTTTTTAAAACAAGATTGGTGTGTCAACTATTTACTACAGGATAGCCTTGTTTCGTAAAGTTTTAAATCTATTTTACAAATGTATCCTTCTAACAATAGCCAGTTGACAAGGATTTGTGTGTAACTAACAATGCTATTGTTATGGTTAAAAGTGTATTTAAGAGTACTTGAAATAAAAGTAACGTAAATTACATAATAATTTATGGAACTTTATTTTTCACTTTACCGAAAGCTTTAAGTAAAGAAATTGATATGCAATTAATATGCAAACCATATTTGTTGTGTTTTGACGGTTTTTGGCCGAATGATAGGAAATAAGTGATCAAATGAACCTATAATGCTTATATTAAGGTAACGTAAGTTACATAATACATTTATGCAACTGTTGTTTTACTCTTACCAAAAGCTTTAAGTAGAGAAATTCATAACCAGATCATTAAATGTTGTGTTTAAACAACTTATGGTCAAATAATGGTAGATATGTGAAAAAAAAATCTAATATTCCTTAATATAACGTAAGTTACACAACAGCATCGACTGAAATGACAAAAATGTGTCATATCTATATTGTTCTACCTTCTTAGGGCAACAGTAAGTGCATTAGAGATATCTTGCCTTAAAAAAATCAGTTTCCATATGCATATATAACCCTTACATTGGTTATTTATATGGTATTCCGCCATCTTGGCGGCCATCTTGAATTTCTCGAAATGCTAAAGGGTGACACGATGTCACCCGTCAGATTCTTTTACAGTAGGATGTCTACTTCAGGAATCAACAAAGAAAAAAACTATGTACTCCACTGCAAGGTTCAGCCAAAAAATGGGGAATATCTGCCGGACTAAATTGAAGTATTTCGGTAGAGATCACTAAGACTAGAGATCACTAAGACGATTCTACACACAAAATTTCAAGACTCTAGGCCTTTTAGTTTGGGAGAAGATTTTTTGATAATTGTGGACAGACAGACGGACGGTGAGCGATCACAATAGCTCACCCTCAGCACTTCGTGCTAAGGTGAGCTAAAAAGGCTTGGGAAAAATATCGAAACAAAAGAAGAAATTCTGATAATCAGCACTTTCTCCTTTTGCCTCAATATTTTCTGTGCTATATATATTATTGATAAATTTTGCCTCGAGTAATATCTGTTTTAACCCCTGCAGCAGCTTTTAATTTGGACCGCCCTAATTTTTTGCCATTTTGGAAAGGGTTAACCCTTATGCTGGTGCAGGAATTATTATTGCTGCTTTGGCTGTCGAGGCTGAACTTAGTCTATTAAACCTCTCATTGAGACAAAGTTTTAAAAAAAAAAATCAGTGTTGCATAGAAATATAATTATGCTTAAACAAATCCTTTTAATTACCCCCCCCCCCCCCCCCCCAAAAAAAAAAAAAAAAAAAAAATACATGCTTTGTCGTCCCTGATAGAGAAGGCTTGGGAAAACATTTTTGGCAAAAGATGAAAATGCTGATAATCAGTTGGAAAATGAAATGGGGAAAGACAAGTTATGGAATTCTAGCACAATAAGTGATAAAAGGATGATAACACCCGATGATAATCTTCTTATGCCTCAATGTTTCACTTTATCTATTAGGGGCATCAAAACGCTGGGTATTTATATGCAAGAGGAATGCTTAACCCTTTCCCAAACGGCAAAAATGAACTTGCATTTTGTAAGCTGCTGCAGATGACAATGTTATGTTGACAAAAAAAACGAATGAAAATATCGAGGCAAACACGGAAAAAATGCCGAGTAGGAGCATTGACTTATTTACTTAATGACTGGTCTGTCTGTGAAAGGGTTGCGACAAGACAGGGTAGTGCAGTTGCATAAGAGTTACCTCCTTGACTGATTTCTTACCAGACACGATTCTTCCAGTCCTATACTATACAAAATTATAGAAGATTCATCGGTTGAAAAAAAAATCGCTCGTGCTTTGAAAAACAAAATTTGGGAATTTTGGCATTTAATTTTATTGAAAGAAGATTTTTTCCAGCCAATGAACCTAGTCTAAATTCAGATTAGTTACAGGCACACATCGGCATTATTTATTCAGAAAAAAACTTCGAACGGGAATGTTTCAACTGCTCAGTCGAGCCAGGACTGAATCTTTTTTATACTTCAGACCACGCAAGCGGAATATCGAACTAAATTGGGCATACTTTTTTAAGGTAGTTCACACCTGCGATACACACGACGTCGGAATTAGCTAGCCTATTCGGAAGACGTAAACATTCAAATGGTGGAACGTTCCACTGCCGAATGTTTATGATTTCGCCCGAATAGTAATGAATGTTCACACTCTTAAATAGACATCATCCAGTTTAAAAATATTTGAAGCAGAGAATATGGGAAAATGCCAGGAATTTGCTGGGTGTGGTAGATGATTTAATTGTTAGCTGATAAAAAGGATATGGACGACCAAACACAATTGTTCTTAACCGTCAATAACTATTTATCAGCTGATTTTTTTTGTGTAGAATCCAGCACATCCATCCGTATGTCCGCCTTCTTTTTTTTCAAACCATTTTCAAATCGGTCACATATCAACAGAAATATTGATGATTTTCTGAAATCGTGTCACGTGATTCTCGTTTTCTTCTTTTCGCTATCTAAAGTCCTATATAGCGAAGTATAAATTTTGTATTCTTGTGGGAAAGGGTTAAAATATTGAATAATAAATGTGATAGGGTGTTGCTTGTTAATGGTTCCAATGTATGAAAGAGTAGAATATTTAAGGTCAATATTTTGTAGGCTACTATCATTGCTAGTTACGTCCAGTTTGAACCGCCCGCCGTAAGTCGACCTATACTATACACATTTGTAAAAGGCGACACAGCCTGTAGCCTACACATCGGAAAATAAACAAAAACGATCATGGCAGGTGAAATACAGACATCGAAAAAAGTGAACACGATCAAGATAGGTAAAACACAACAAACATTATTGCAAATGCAGCATGCCTCTTAGCACATATAACCATGTATCCCTTTTTGGTTAGCTATTCAAGGGATATTGTAATGTGAAAGTCTGAGTGAAATACTCGTACTTATAAAACAGTAAGTCATGATGCTGTAAAAACAATCTGAGGAGATTTTAGATATTGTATTTCTTATAAGATCCCCTCAGAATATTTCCAGCCATCTTCGCAAGCCAAGGGTTCTACTTCCACTTTGTTCCTTACGAACGTAAGGAACAAAGTGGAGGTAGAACCCTTGGCTTGCGAAGATGATTTCCAGCTTGCACGTATAAAATTTATAAAACCACCTCAAAATATACAAGTGTAGGCCTACTTGTATTTTTTACGGGTGTAGGCTAAATTTAGACTTTTGACCCATTCGGTACGGCATACTTCTCTGCTTCAAACCGAATTTAAATCGGTCTAGCATTGACAAAATTATTGAAGATTCTTGGAGATTGTTGTAGGCCTATCATGCGATTATCTCCTAATTTGAAAAAAAAAAACTTTTAGGTAAGTATTAAATGGCTGCATGAAAAGGGCATAAACTTATCTAACCCTAACAGGACATTATCATGTGGCATCAAGGGGCATCAAGAAAGGCAGACATTGCCTACATAGATGTCTGCAGTGGTAAGAAATGGTAAGAAAAAAGGACAACTTTTAGACATATGAATTCATGTGTCCACGATGTTGTGAAAGCATCTGCGATAATAAACTTTGTTTTGAAATAGGTTGGCATTGAAATTTATCAAGGATTTATCAATGATGTCGATGACTGGTTGATAAAATGTGCCTCATGGACACAATGGTGCCTTCTAGAATTAGGCCTATCAACTTTTTCCCAGAAAACAAACATTTAGGATCGTTAAAATTGAAATATGTTGCAGTCGACAAAACGTAGACCCTGTTATGTTTGTCCTTACATATAGTATGTTTGATAAATATATAACTCTAAGTCTGGTTAACATTAACACAAACATTTATTCAGGATAGCATTAATACAATGTAGAGCTTATCAGAACGACTATCTATTGAAGAATGATTCTAGTACAGGTACATGCAGTATATATGATATTGTATATGTTTAACTACTGATAAGCCAATTCACAACAGGCACTATGTTTGTAGGTATTAATGAACTGGTGCGCTGTAGGCTTGAATAAAAAATACCAAAAGGAAAAAAATGATTATTTTTTCATTATTTTCTTTATTTCCCCAAGAACCATTGAGTATAACTCTTTCCTAAACAATGCATAGTTTCTGACATCCTTTATATAGGAAAGGTTTGGGAAAACATTGACACAATGTTAAGTAACATAAATCTAGTTACATAAGTGATTATACCCGCACTCGGAGACTATACACTAAAATCGAGACAATTTAATTGTTCCGAAGAGGCCGCGGATTGAGAATTGACAAAAGAAGAAAATGCTTATAAATAAGCAGCATTTTCTCCTTTTGTCTAAACATTTTCTGAGCTATAATATGCACAAATCCCTAACTCATTTCAATCAATATTTATGTCTTCAGCATACGATTTACTATTGTTTGGAAACGGGTTAAACAAGAGCTTATTAGAGAAGAGGGTGAATTAATCCGCCTTCGTTGACCAGCTCATTGCAAGATTGTTGTAAGTACATGTCTTTACAACAGTTTTACACGAACATGATATTAACATTGTTATCTCTGGACATCGTATTCAGTGATAGGAGATTCATTCATTATCCTTCAACAATTTTCTACAGTATAGATATCTAGGTCAATCGGTTGTAAACAAACTCTGCGCATTTCACGGGAACGTCATAACCGAGTTGTGTAGCAGACGACAAACAACGACTGAACTTTTCTCATATTTTGGGTGCTGTGGGTAAATGGCTACGAAAAATTGTACTGTTTTGTTGCGAAGATATTTGAAAGGACCATACAAAACAAGTAAGATTTATTGATATTTATGTGATTGTTGTACATAGATCTAGATCTATTGAAATTCATATTTTTGGATGACAGTTGAATGATTGAAAAATGTTCCAATCATGACTAATGTGTGGTATTTTGTCTTGCAACAAGATGCTGATTTGATTTCCTAGATCTAGATTTCACTTTGCAGTGATGACAGATTAAGGAACATTGCAAGAAAGGGAGACCATTAATTCTGATTTCAATATTTCCACATTTTCTCTCGATGTCTATTCACGATGATGCTTGATGCATAAAACATTGAGACAAAAAGGGGAAATTCTGATTATCAGCATGTTAATCCTTTGCCTCAATGTTTTCCACAAGCCTTTTGTAATCGATATCAAAACCAGGTCTTGTTGGGGAAAGGGTTAGTATAATTGATTTTGTCATCTGCCAAGAACTTCTTTAACCCTTTCCCAAACGACAAAATTTTAGGGTGATCCATTCCAAAAACTGCCACAAAAGACAAAATGAATGTACATAAAGAGAGGATTTGTGTAAAATTTGGCTGTGAAAATATTGAGACAAAAGGAGAAACTGCTGGTCTCAATGTTTTCCGAAGCCATTTCTACTTGGGACGTCAAAACCCGGTCTAGTTTAGGAAAGGGTTAAATTTGTTGTTAACAATGCTTCTGTTTGTGGAGGGATATTAAAACTTTACAAAATACTCTTTTTAAAAAAACATAAAGGAAAAGGATAAAATGCTGATAAAAGCAACTTTTCCTTTTTAGCTCACCTGAGCACGAAGTGCTCAAGGTGAGCTATTGTGATCGCCTTTTGTCCGTCGTCCGTCCGTCCGTCTGTATGTCCGTCCGTCCGTCCGTCCGTCCGTCCGTCCGTCCGTCCGTCCGTCTGTCAACAATTTGGTGTTTACACTCTAGCATCTACAAATATAAGCCAATCTTAACCAAACTTGGTCAAAACATGTATGACCATGAGCTCTCGGATGAGTTCGAATTTGGGTCAGATCAGACCGTAAAGTCCGGAGTTATCTGCCCTTGAATGTAAAAAATAGCTTCTTTTGACATTGTTTACACTCTGACATCTACAAATATTGACCAATCAATACAAAAGTTGAACACAATGTTGGTGACCATAAGATCTTGGATGAGTTCGATTTTGGGTCAGATCGGACCAGAAAGTCAGGAGTTATCTGCCCTCAAATTTGACAAAATTGTCGTTTTTGACCGTTTTCGACTTTGTTTACACTATAGCATCTACAAATATTGACTAATTTAGACAAAACTTTAACACAATGTTAGTAACCGTAAGATCTTGAATGAGATCGATTTTGGGTGAGATCGGACCAGAAAGTCAGGAGTTATCTGCCCTTGAATGTGAAAAATAGCTACTTTTGACATTGTTTACACTCTAGCATCTACAAATATTGACCAATCAATACAAAAGTTGGACACAATGTTGGTGACTATAAGATCTCGAATGAGTTTGAATTTTGGTTTGATCTGACGAGAAAGTTTTGAGTTATCTGCCCTTGAATTTGACAAAATTGTCGTTTTTGACCGTTTTCGACTTTGTTTACACTATAGCATCTACAATTATTGACCAATCAAGACAAAACTTTAACACAATATTAGTGACCATAAGATATTGGATGAGTGTGAACTTCAGCACAATTAGACAAGCAGTTGCTGAGTTATCTGCCCTTGAAATAGACAAAATTCTTGTTTTTGACTTTGTTTTCACTCTTTACAACCAGATATATTGACCTATAAAGAGGAAACAGGGACATAATATTGATGACCATAAGTTTGTTTTCAGTCTTAATGTCACAAATATTAATTGATTCAAACATAACTGTGGCTCATATCATCTTGGTTCAGGTGAGCGATATAGGACCATCATGGTCCTCTTGTTTTAACCCTTTCCAAATGACAAAGCATTAGGATGATTGAATTTAAAAGATGCTACTGACGACAAATGAGATGTTGTTAAAGATAGATTTTGTGTATAAAACAGCATGGAAAATATTGTTCAAAACAAAAGGAGAAACTTCTGGTCATCAGCCGTTTCTTCTTTTGTCTTATTGTTTTCCTAAGCCATATCTATTAGGGACGTCAAAACCAGGTCTTGTTTGGGAAAGTGTTAAGCAAAATGGAAAAGTCTATAGTAATTATAGATCCCATGTTGGAAAGGGGTCTACATATGAAATTTGTTTATTAATGGCATGAGCATAGTTTCAAACTTTCTTTCCTTCCTAGCCTAAATCATCTTGATTACTGAAAACAAAAAATGAAATCGCGGCTTATTTTAGAAAGTTTGAAATAAAGGTTAAAAGTAGCCTGGATAAGGGACAGAGTAAGATATTGGAGACTGATTGTGACAAAATTAATGTCTGTTTCTTTCATGTTTCTTTAATCTGATAAGTCATTCTCAAGGTTTGACCTGTGGTCACTTTAATACAAATAGTTCAAATATTTTAGTTGGTCCAAATAAAGCTCCAGATAAGAAGTAACAAGGTGAACATAAATCATTTACTCCACTATGGCGTACCAAATGTGTCAAAAGTCTATTTAGAGCGTGTGCGCATAAAATATACGCATCGACGCGTAATTTTTTTTTCGTCGACGCATATATTTACGCGTTGACGCATAAAATTTACGCGAGCAGTTGAAAATTTATGCGTCGACGCGTAAATTTTCAACTGCTCGCGTAAATATCCACGTCGACGCGTATTTTATCTATTAACCAATCAGATCCTTCATTTCATCCATCAATTTTATGGTATAAAGGGAAAGGTTTTTAACCGCCTCTCCCATTTGCCAGCCTCGGTTTCACATTTTTTACTCCTGCTCGCGTAAAATGTACGCGTCGACGCATATATTTTCAACTGCTCGCGTAAATTTTATGAGTCGACGCGTAAATATATGCGTCAATGCATAAATTTATGCGTCGACGCGTATATTTTATGCGTGCATGCTCTATATGGGTATGTTCAAAAATAATGAAGCAAGTTTTCATTTTTTTGGTGAATTTTAGATGCTAAAATAGGGCAAAATGTTTGTTAGCATCGTGAAAGAAAATGGTTCAAGTTTGATAAATTACTAGGGCCGTGATGATAAGTGCAAATATAAATTCACAACAAAGGCTTTGCTTTAAACTTAAAGTGAAAATTTGTGAAAAAAATGACAGTATTTGGTACCTTATTGGAACCATATAAATCATCCAATCAGTGTTTTTTCATTATTTAAAATAAAAATAGGTAATATTCAAAGTTTGCAATGCCAAAAAACATTGCGTAGCTATAAACAAAATTGAAAAATTGAGATTTTTGACTTTTTTTACCTACTTTTTTCAAATGTACACCTCTGAAAGTTTTGTTTATGTTTGTCTGGAGTGGAGAAGGATTAAAAAACTCAATGTTTACTAGACTTTATGATATTCCTAAAAGAAAGACCAAGTTTTGTCAGTGTATGTCAAAAGTTGCTTCAGATATTGCTTGTTAAAAATGACGCAAAATATGGAGTTATTTCGTACACTTGGGACATTTGGTCAAGATAAGAACATTTGATTCGAAAATTACACATATACAAGCAATTATAACACAGAAAATTAATATCATTTATCCTTGGCATTAAAGAGCCATGTTCCCATTTTCAAATTATGGAACTAGCAGTTGTTCTAGGAAATCTTATAATTAATAACAAGAGTCATCATGTTTTTTGAAATTTCAAAAATGTATTCATCTTTCACTAAAGCTTCCAACAGCAAATAAGTGTAAATTCAAAAGTATAGATTTACTTATCTTTACCCTTACTATGCTAAAACAATTAAACATAAGGAAATCTTTATAATTATTTTTTTCAAGAATAATAAACCTTGATTGTACACTTGGGACATTTATGTATGGAAAGGCATAAAACACCTAATTAAAAAAAAATGTATTATCCTCTTGTGATTTAAGAATATATCTGAAAATAATACCAATATGCTCACATATACATGGAATAGTGCTTTTTGATTCACCTTTGAAACATCAGGATGTTTGAATCATATTATAAGAAAATTGACAAAAACAAAGGAACAGATCATCCTTGAAATAATTGCCTGACTGACAAATGAGCACCTTTGCTTAAAATTTGCTACTTACTAAATAGCACTAACTGACTGTACTATCCCTGTTTTCTTATTTTTCTGACCCTTCTAAACCTCTTCCCTTGCTGTGCAGCCTGGATTGTGTCCAGTGTGGTGGGAAACCCAGACTACAGGTTCTCTCTCAAATATCACATGACCAAGACTTGATTTCACATTTTTCTCACAATCCCCTGTTTCTTTTGACCTCACCTAAAACTCTTTTGTCCCTTAATAAGATATTCAATCAGCATCCATCAATAGATTTGAGTATATCAATTAACAAGAACTTGCATGTAGTTCTAATAGTTAATTAATATAAAGCCACAATTCTCTGTACGCTTAGCAAAATGTGTATTGACCAAATACATGTCTATGTTCACAACTAATGAGCTGCATCTCTGAATTGATTCCTCTGAGCTTGATTCTTTTCCCTGGAAAAGTTCTGATTGTTTGACAACCACAACAAGGACTGTCATGGACTTGCAGTCAGTATAATGTTTGTCAAATTGATCTTGGAATGCTAGGTTAATTTGTTAAGACACCTTTGGAGTGTAGAATGGTACACATATCTTTCATATTTTGCTCTAAAACATAGATTGTTTCATTACTAGTTAGAACTGCTCATGTCAGACTATAATCTTACAAGTACCCACAATCTGCTAATACAAAATATTGTTATAATTTTATGATTGAAAATTTCATTTTTGCAACTAAATAAATTCCACTTATACTTACATAGGTATGTTTTCTTAATGTGAATAGCGTTCAAAAACATCTACATATTTTATTCTAAACAAAGATTGTTGCTCTATACCAAACTGTTATAGCAGATCTTAAATGTAAAAATTTTCATAAATAATGATAGTATCAATTGTTTTCACAGAAATATGCAATTTTGGGGCTAAAAAAGAAATTGCATTGACAAGCTTTTGTAATGATGACGAATTCCGATTTTTTTGTCCCAAGTGTACAACAGTTAATAACCTTTATCAGTATCATATAAATGCAAAATAGTTATATATTCTGTTGTAAAATTGATATAATTTGAGGAAGAGAATGTTGTTTTCTTTAATGGACACATTCTCTAGTCAAATATTGTTAATTAAAGATACTTCTGATTTATTTTACTTCTTACCTGAAATATCAGTACAAGATGTTTCAGCAATACAAATTATCAAGCAACCAGAAAATGACAAATTCATTGTTTGATGTGTAATTTTCATCATTTCTGTAAATTTGTTAAAAAAAAGTGTGCCTGAAGCTAATGTATTAAGAATTTAGAAGCTGTTAATCAAATGTGACAAAATTTCGTACACTTGGGACAACACAAAATAGCATCGTAGATGAAAAGTACAGGCCACTATGGCATCAGCGTTTATTACAACTTGTTCTGAGTGACCATATTGTGAATTTAAAAGTGTAAAATTTTAAATAAATCATTCCTTGAAAAAAATATCTGAAATTTAAAGGGCGACGGTAACAGATGGTCTAATTGCAAAAAATGAAATTTTTTGAAAAAATATGCAAAACTTTTGTGTTGACCACCTCGGGATGGTTGATAATATACGATTCAGACAGAGAATGAGCCGAAATTACAAGACAGATAGCTGAATTTAGGGAGAATCCAAGCCTAAATTCAACCCCATCACTGATGGGGTTAGAATTATTTTTAAATTGTTGCGCATGCGCATACAGTGCGGACCATGATTCAAACGAGATTCATACTTAAATTTCAATATGACGTCATCATGTATGTTGTGACGTCATTTAAGAAAGTCGCATGTCCTACTGTTTTGACCTACTTTCGACATCGCTTCATGAATTTGGTATCAAATTGCGAAAAAATGAGTCGTTGCTTCAATAGTTTGTCGTAATCATTTAATCAGGTCATATAAAGCTTAAAAAGTGTACATTTCGTTTGTATTTGACAATTTTTGGGTCCAAATCTGGGAAATAGTAGCTTTAAGGCAAAATGTACACTTGGGACAAATTCCGAGTGCATTAGGTATATAACTTAAATTTATTGACTGTTACAGATTATTACACCAAAACTTAGAAAACCTTGAAGAATAAACATGTGTCTGCTGAAAAGCGCAACTTGTTCTTGTAAATATTCAATCACATTGTATTACTGCACCTTTATTTGTAAACAATGACAAAATTTATGGCATGAAAATGACAAGCACCTCAATGCTTTGAACTGGTATAACAAGAAAATAAAATGTAGACAAACTTTGAAATTCCATTTTTCTGAACCTTAATATATCTGCCTACTTGATAAACAATGATAATTTAGTGAAATCATTCACCTTAAAGTATAGTGAAGGGTTGAAGTTTAGGCTTAAGTTAAAATGTCACGCAAAATCCGTACACTTGGGACATTTTTGGGGTGTTTTTTCGAAATATCTTTTTACCTAAGTGAGATATCACAACGAAACTTTGCACTTAAGTTTGCCTCATGGAAACACATCTTTTAGACCTAAAAGCAATTCTATAAAACCTTATACAAAAGAAATATATGGATGTTTTACTTTTGCTTCATTATTTTTGAACATACCCATATAGACTTTTGACCCATTTAGTACGTCATACTCCACAATGTATCAATTCACTTTTCCAAACGACACAATTTTGGGTGGTCTAATTTGAAAGCAGTTGCAGACAACAACAATTATGATTCATGATGAGGAAACGATTGGTGTACAATAAAGTCCCGAAAATATTGAAGCAAAAGGAGAAAATGATAATTATTAGCTTAGCATTTTCTTCTTTTCCCGATGATAGTTATCAGTATATTCTTCTTTTTCCATGTTTTCTGGAACCTTTTCTATAAGGGATTCAAAACCAGGTCTTGTTTGGGAAAGCATTAAATAGCCTGAATGTTTTGTGGTTCGCAACTCCATGGAATTTTGTTAAGCCCCTATTTAAGCTGTTTGGGAAAACAAGATTATAAACATGTGAACTTTTATGTATCTTGTTATATGGAAATAAGTTCCTACAAAAGTATAAGGCATGTTTGGTAAACGCAAATCATTACAAATGTATAATCTACTGTTTTATGTACTTTTCTGCACCCATTAAAGATAAGTTAATTTCAAACATTCACCCAATATTTGTTCAATCCTTTTTCGCAGGTAAGAGGTTAAATGCGACATACACGACCGCTGCTACTGCAGCGAAGAAAGCTGAACCATTATATGACCTACAAGAACCGAGCGCCCCTCATGTCGTAACTCTGATACCCGGACCAAAATCTCAACAACTTCTAGCGGAACTAGACCAACTTCAGGTAATATGTTACATGAATTGTGAGGATGGATCTGGGAAAAGGGCCCTTGTAGTATTTGTGACTATTATGTACATAAAAATCTGAGTCTAAGTGCAGGCTGATGGTACTTTTTTCAGATGCTACAAGTCATGTGAAAATGACAACATGGGCATGCGCGGATCCAGAGGGGGGTCAGGGGGTTATGACCTCCCCTGGAATTTGGCAAAAAAATGGGTTTTCAAAAAGATTACTGGTTATGTCCCATATAAGCAGCTTCATTCGTCCCTGTGTGCCACGACAAACCGTTGGTATATTTAGTCCTTCATGGTATGATATGTATCTGCATGCGCGGATCCAGATGGGGAGGGTCAGGGTTCCGCGTTTGATGGGTCTTTAAGATCAGACTGCATAGAAATGTCATAAAGGCCATTTTTCCTGCTCATATGTAATAATGTAGCACTTTCAAAAACAACAAGTTTTGTACATTGAAAGCTATTAGTATTACAGATAACACAATAAAGGGTTAATATATTGAAACAAACTGTTTTAGTGGAATCAAAAACTTTTTCAGGGGAATTTCTGATTATCAGCATTTTCTTTTTCTTCAACATTTCCCATAGAACTCATGTCTCATTGAACAGAAAAGTCATTCATCAAGCCTTTAGCCTTTAGGTCAAAGTCAATATAACACTCAAGAAAAAGTAAGAATATTTGCCTTTGCCTCCACCAAAGTTATACAATATTCATAGTTCACATTATTTTGTGTATTCGTTTTAGCCAGACACTACTTGTGAGCTCCATAATACTTCTTAAAATTGGATCCCTGATATATAAGCTTGCCGGTCAATGATAGGTGCTGCAGGTATTGTACAAACAGTATGAATCTAGATCAGACTGTGCGTATGGTCTGGCTGATATTTGTGTTCATTATGCTGGTTGGGACCTTTTTCCAGATCTGGGCTCAAACATTTTATCTGATCTAGCTATATATAGAATGAATTAATTATATGGAAAAAACTGATACAGTCATAAATAATATGTAATTTATCTCTTTTTGCTCCAATTCACATAATTTGATTTTTGGTATCAAGTAACAGTCATGAGAAGCTGTCTCCTTTGCTTACCTGTCAACTTTATTTATATATTTGAAAAAAAAACTAGCTTTGTAAGATTTATGAATGATCTGCCTGTAATCTAAAAATGTATTGCGGCAAATGTACTGGTGATTACCAGACAACAAAATTCTAAACATGTCAAATTTCAAAGATGTTAAATAATCTGATGTCAATTTTAAGTGAATGAAATTTTATATTTCTTGGCCTTTTTGAGTAGAAAACATTGGCGGAAATGAAGAAATTGCTTGTCACAAGAAAATTCTTCATTTTTCACAATGTTTTCTCAAGTCTTTATCTCATGGGAATCAATAAGTGCCAATGTGTTAACCCTTTCCCAAACAAGACCTGGTTTTGACGTCCCTCATATAAATGGCTTGGGAAAACATTGACAGAAAAGAAGAAACTGCTGATAACCAGCAGTTTCTCCTTTTGTCTCAATATTTTCCATGCTATATCGTACACAAATTCTATCTTAAACAAGGTCCATTTGTTGTCTTCAGTAGCTTTTGAAATGAAACTTTTGAAATGTTGCCGTTTGAGAAAGGGTTAAAATGGGTAAAATTCTGTTTATTTCTTTCAGAATGTTGGTTCTGTCCAGCTGTTCTGTGACTATGATCGCAGTCAGGGGAACTACCTTGCCGATGTGGATGGTAACTTGATGTTAGATCTGTACACACAAATTGCTAGTATACCACTCGGTAAGAACATTCAGTAAATGAAAAGACAAAGTTTTCTTTTGCAAGGCAGATCCAGATTGTATGTGAGGGGGTTCAAACATACGAAAAGGGTGGTTTGTTTTCCTAGAATTTCACAGATTTAACTGAAATTCTGTATGAAAATGAAATAATCAGGCATCAGAGGGGGCTCGTTTGAACATTTGACAAAAAGGAATTTGTCTCTCTCCATTCATGTGAATCATATATATGAGAGAGCAGCTGAAGGCTCTGATTGGATATTGTGGTAGTACTAGTGAGAGAAATACCAGGAATCAATAGTTAGGTGCTCCAGCCATCGCAATATGACCATAGTACATATAGTTGAAAGTGGTGTTAAACCCCAATCAATCAAGTCTTGTGAAAGTGCATGTATTGATGTATTGTCCTTGAAAAGTAAACAGAATCTTCTGTTACAAATATTGGAGAATTCTGGCAGATGAGACTCTTGTTCTCGCTAATTTCCATCTCGAGTATCCGACGAGAGAAATTCTGTCTCGATCAATAACTTGTATCAACATGCTGTCTGTATGGGATGTGTGAATTTTGAAGATTCATTATGTTTACCATGGAAACGGGATCTGTTTGCATTAGGTTTCATTTGTCATGTGATTCCCAAACTATTATGAAAGGGAAAATTTATTTGATACTAATTCTTAGTCTTAATTTAGTCAAATCAACCGTTTTCCAAACAAATATATTTGAGGCTGTTGCAAGTTGAAATGTGATGCAGAAGTAGGAATGTACTCTGCAGGCTATTAGTCTAGATCTTTCTAGATTTTTAATTTATTCACTTCAAGTTCAAGGTCACAAGCCTAAATTTACCTCATTTGGGGGAAAGTCTTCTAAACGTTCCCCTTCTTAACACTTTTCACCCCAGTGGTGGATCCAGAGGGGGTTCAAACCACCCCCCCCCCTCTGTAGCCTGATTATTTCATTTTCATGCAGAAATTCAGTCAAAATTGTGTGAAACTAGGAAAACAAACCCCCCTTTTTCTATATTCGAACCCCCCTCACAGAAATCCTGGATCTGCCTCTGCACCCATGCACATTTCCATATCTCTTTGTCTATGTATAGTATATAAAGCCAAATCAGATTCTTTGTAAAGAGTAGAAATATATAAAATGCTAATTTTGTCATAAATTGCTTTATTGCTATGGTGATGATGAGAAGATAAGTAGTAGTAAATAAGCTAACACTTTCAGTTAAAATGACAATTTTAACATCCTTAATTCTAAACCTTTTTCCAAACAATTGTCTCTTTTAAGTTTTAACTTTCTTTCATTAAAAGATGATTGAAACATGTTGAGAGAGGTTGAGAAAATACTGGAATTTAGTGTTTCCTTCTTTTGTCTCAATGATCTCTGTGCTTTTTAACATAAATGTTGTACTTCCATATTGATTCTCAGACAAGTCTTTGTTTTGATGTCAAGCTTTGGAAAACAAAGAGACAAATAAAGAAAATGTTGATAACCACTCCTTGTTCATATCCTCAATATTTTGTACTATTTTGTACACAATTGTTCAACATCAATTTTATCATCTGCATCAGTTTTAAGAAATTGAATTTCTGCTGTTTGGGAAATAAGGTTAGTGTTATCAACATGGCCTTGGAGAAGTTTTTCATTTGGGAAAATGTGAAACAAGAGGAAAAATTAAAATGCTCACATATGTAACCATTTACAGATATCACCTTAAGTATGTTAAGGTTATCTAGTCAAAAATCTGTCTGGTTTAAGGTCAAGACCAGAAACTAGGATACAGATGACCTTGCATTTTAATCACTGATGACCTGATATTACATGACTTGGATTCGGGATACAAAGTTATCTAATTTTCTTGTCTGTATAAGGTCGTGACACAGGCTATCAACAAACTTAAGTGCACCTGTACCCTGACAAAACCTGGCTTTCACATCTTTATTTCAAGAGGATTGGGAAAAATTTAAAACAAAAGAAGAAAATACTGATCATCAGCATCAAATTTTTTCCCTTTCCTTCAATGTTTTCTAATTGTTATAATTTAAACATTTTACATAACTAGGCTTTTTAAAATTCTCTTGTCTTTAACATCTTTTAATTTGGATCATTGTAAAATGTTGCTGTTTTGGAGGGGGATAATTCTGTATGTATTACTACATGTATTTCCAGGTTACAACCACCCAGCTCTGACTGCTGTATTCTCTAGACCAGAAAATAGGGTAGGTTACATACTTAATTGTGAAACATTTATTGAACATTTACTGGTTGTAGCATTTCTGAAAAAAAAAACATTGAGAGAGAGGAAAAAATTCTGATAATCAAGGCTTTCAGAACATGTTTACCTCAGGGTCATAAAAATGGCTGGGTGAATTAATAAAGTTAAATGTAATATGATAAAAGCAGTCTTACTGATAAACTTGATATATCAGCATCAGAGAATGTACAAGTTTCCAGATTTGAGATAGTTTGAGAGTTTCTTCTTTCCATGATGCGTTCATAATGATGGCCAACATTATATTTCAGTCATTGTTTGTGAATCGTCCGGCCCTCGGTGTTTACCCTCCCGGTGACTGGGTTCAGAGGTTACAGAATGCTCTCGTTACAGTAAGTCACCAATCTCATTGTGTGGAAAAATTATCACTATCTTTTATTAGATGAACTTGGTATGAAGGTTATACAACTGTAACAAAACTTATCAAAAATACTCGCTTCAATGGCATACTGGGGTAACTTTTGTATCAATTCAAGGTTTTGAGGTGACCCCTAATACAGCAGGCCTTGGAAAACATGGAGACAAAAGAAAAAAATTGGATAGGCAGCCTTTTCTCCTTTGCTGACTTTGTTTTTTTACTCCAATCTATACATTGCATGGTTGATGTATTTGCTCAGACTCTTTGGAATTTGGAGCAGTTTATCATTTTGCTGTTTTGAAAAGGACTAAAGACCTGTGTTAGTTTAACCCTTTCTCAAACAGCAGAATTGTAGGATGCTCCAAGTTGAAAGCTGCTGCTGATGACAATGTGGGTGCAAAAAACTGCCATTTGCTTACCTGATATCACAGAAAATTTAAATTAACCGGCAAAATTTTAGGGTGATCCACTTCAAAAACTGCCAGCAATTACAAAATGGAAGTTATTTAACATAGGATTTGTGTAAAATATGGCATATAAAATATTGAGACAAAAGGAGAAACTGCTGGTTATCAGCAGTTTCGTCTTTTGTTTCAATGTTTTCCCAAGCCTATTGTATTAAGGACGTCAAAACCAGGTCTTGTTTGGTAAAGGGTTAAAGGAGAAAATGCTGATTATCAGCATTTCTTCTTTTCGTTTTATGTTTTCTGGCCGTCTCTCCTTCAGCAACGTTGAAACAAGGTCTTGTTTGGGAAAGGGAAAATAATTCCTTTACATGAAAAAATGCCTGTCAATATTGTTACATTGGATTTAAGTTTTACAGTCCTGTAGGATCCTAAATGTTAATGTATCAATGACCTTAAAGTCAATGAACCCTACTTAAACTCTCTTTAAACAACCATGATCAGTAATGACCATGTATAGTAATCTCAAGGGCACAATATGAGTCAATAGTCAAGGTTGTTGACCTGACCACTGTCCAGTTTTTTTGTGTTGACCAGTGTGTTGTGAAACATGATATGTTTGTAAAACCTGTCACATTGATATCTTGAGGTAAACCCTTTCTCAAATATCAGAATTTGGACTTTTCTAAATTCCTTGATCAGACATTCATAATGAAAACTCTCATTGCTAAGGTACAAAATATTGAGGAAAAGGGGGTAAATGGCGATATTCATAATTTTCTTCCTTTTCAGCTCAATATTTTTCAAAGCTTTGACAAGTGTTTGTGTTGAAATGTTTCATTGTCTGGGAATGGGCTAAACACTTTCTCAGAGAAAGCTCTGGAGAACAATTAAAAGTAGAACATAATTTCATCATTTTGAGATTTGGCTGTAAAATGTTTGACTCAAAAAAATTATCGATTCTTCCAAAATTTATGAAGATTTTAGTGCCACATTACAATCTTTGACTGACCAAGTAATTTGATAATTCAGTTCTATTTTGAGATCTCAGCTGTATATTTATTTTAGGTTGCCCCTAAAGGCATGAACAACATCCAGACTATGGCCTGTGGTACTTGCTCGGTGGAGAATGGTTTCAAGGCCATGTTCTTCAAATATATGGTAGGTTTAAATCTGATATTCGATTCTTAACCCTTTCCAAAACAACAAAATTTTAGGGCGATTCACTTCAAAACTTACCACAAAGACTAAATGGATGTTATTAAAGATAGGATTTGTGTAAAATATGGCACAGAAAATATTGAGACAAATGAAGAAACTGCTGGTTATCAGCAGTTTCTTCTTTTGTTTCAATGTTTTCCATAGCCTTTTCTATCAGGGACGTCAAAACCAGGTCTTGTTTGGGAAATGGTTACAGGTAAATAGAAAAGTGGAGAAAACTATTGCAAGTTATTAGAAGAGTAGAGCAGGCTGAACTAAGTGATCTATTCATTTTGTTTTCCATAGCACTAATCACTATTCTAAAATGCAACTATTTTCTGTCATTGTTTTGAATTCACTAAAATTATGGATTGAAGTTATAGCGTTCATAAAAAGAGAATTACAGAGACATAAAAGGGAACAATTCGATTTTCCTACTCTTACAACTGGTTGTCTACCTTACACTATTCTATGTACAATTGGATGTATTTCCACTGGTTAATTCATATAAAACATGTAATTGAGCCAAGATCTGTAAACAGGTCCTCTAAGGCTTTTTAGCCCAACATGGTTCAAGATCAGCCTGCATATACACTCAGTCTGATCATGAACCATGTTGGTCTCCAATAGCTTCTTCATGACCTGTATCCACTTTCAGACAGCAGACAGGTTCTCGGTCAGACTTTACTTAGGCACAGGCTGATTTTGAAACTAAGTCACAGCTTTGTAAAATGCTATAAGGGACCTTTTTCCAGATTCTGGCCCAATTATTTTCCAATCTGATGATAGAGTTATTTCCCTTGTAGAAAGACCTGAGAGAGGGGAGAGAACCTGACCAGCTAGATAAAGACTCCTGCCTCATCAACAAGGCCCCGGGATCTCCAAATCTGAGTATCCTGTCATTCAGTAACGCCTTCCATGGAAGAACTATTGGTAAGAATGAGGCTTATTTATACCTTTGATATATGCATTGCATTTACTAGAGAATCTGTATTTCACGAACTCATATTTGTAAGAAATGCCTCTGTATTGATAATAATGTTCTAGCGTAATTTTATAGCGATTCACTTCACTTGTTGTCCTATGACATGCAAATAATGATACTGATGAAACTTACTTATACATGTAGTGTGGTGTCTGTAGTTGAGAGGTAGAGTAGGTTCGATCCCCGTTAGTGGAGGTTGTTCTTGGCTTCTCATTGGCCCACGCATTCGGCGCGAGTACTGGTGGATTTCCAGGAAGCTCAATCGAGAGGTATTAAAATAAGTTGAAGAAACTTGCTTCCCAATCGATGTAGAATAAATATGTTCATGGGAACTTCTGAAGAAATGTATCATCTTAAGTTATTAAACTGATGTGATCCTTATTCTGTGCTAAAATTGATGTCTGTCACTTATGGAAATACACTGACTGATGTATGCATATGGGTCTGACCCAGATCTATACTGTTTGTTCATTGATAAACCTACCTTTCATAACCTTTCAGTAAATTTTTAACCCATTGCCACACACTGACTCTTTTTGACTCCCTACAATATAATGGCTTTGGAAAACATTGTGGAAAATAAAAAAAAAGATGCTTGTGACAAGCAATTTCTTCATTTACCACAATGTTTTCTACACAAAAATACCAAAAATATAAAAATTATTCTCCTCAAATTGTCGTCAGCAATATCTTTCAATTTGGACCATTCAGAAATATTGCCTTTTGGTAATGGGTTAAAGGTATATTGAATGTTTACCTGCTATATCTGAACAACTGGTAGATCTATTAACATTGAATTCCAAGTGTACCTTTTGAAATTTCACAACAATCAATCTGATTGGCTGATATATATGTGACGTCTCATCCAATCAGATGGCTTCTAATGTAATTTGGATTTAGTCAATATATTTAGAAATATTGACGAATATGTCTCCTATATCACAGGGTCCCTATCCTGCACCCATTCTAAGTGGTTACACAAACTTGACGTACCAGCCCTGGACTGGCCATGTGCGAGCTTCCCCAATCTGAAATATCCACTGGAGGAAAATGAGAGAGAAAACAGGGCAGAAGAGGACAGGTGTCTCGCTGAGGTCTGTATATATCATACATACAGAGACAATATTGTAAATAGCCTTCACCCTCGTCCTGCTGACTTTAAATTTTGTTTAAAACACATAGCCCATTTGAAGGACATTTCAATCAATTCATCTCAAGTTTTTGCAACAACGATTTAGCAGATAGCAGGCAGTATCTGTGCAGCCTGATCTTAGACAGTACTGCCTGCCAAAGCTTCAGTTACAACAGGAATGACATGAACATCATGAGAACGGTTAAAATATGAAAGAAAATGATTGTAACAAAAGATTGCAATACAATTATACTACATAGATCTATTTATAATGGGAACAGTTTGGTAATATCTTTACAAAGGATAACAAAGTACCAGAAGACAACCCATTAATGTTCTCATTCTTTCAGAAGAAAACATAGTTAACATACTTGTACAACATTTTATGGGAAAAACAGGCTTATTGGCTCACATCATATTCTAGTAGATATAAATTCTGCTGTATTCTAGGCTGAGGACCTGATAGTGCAGTACAACAAGAAGGGAAATCCAGTAGCTGGTGTGATTATAGAGCCCATACAAGCAGAGGGTGGGGACAACTTTGCTTCACCTTACTTCTTCCAGAAACTTAGAGATCTCACGAACAAGGTAATTTTGTTAGTTAAAATCTATATGTTTACCACTTCTCGTTAATCTATGTGCTGTATAAGACATAGGAAATCTGTCCTTGAATCTGATATCAGGGCATCAACTTTAAATTTTGTTTATGTTAGATCTATTTCCCAACTTTTGCAAGTTGAAGTAAGTCAACTGTGTTCAACTGTTATCTTTTGTATAAACCATTGTCAAATTAATCATGATTGATTTTGCCGCACACCTGGCCACAAATTCGCGAAAAAACTGAAGTACATTCTCATGCTCAAATCTAAGCACCTTGCTCAAATGGTACGAAATCCAAGTGAACTTCAATCGAATACCCTTCAATGTTGGAGAGTATTCCTTGAAGTTTTCTCATGAGTATCAACTTAAGTTTTTTCGAGAAACTGTGGCCTGGTTGCCACTCAAACTTTTAAGCCTTACTCTACAGTACTAGAAAGTGGTTTGTGTTTGCAATAATACCTGTCTGTGCATTAATATTTGTACACTTCCCTCCAGTACAATGCTGGTTTACTGATAGATGAAGTACAAACTGGATGTGGTGCTACCGGTGTGTTCTGGGCCCATGAACAGTATGTTATAATAGTCATTATTGTTTACAGTACAATGCTGGTTTACTGATAGACGAAGTACAAACCGGATGTGGTGCTACCGGTGTGTTCTGGGCCCATGAACAGTTTGATCTACCTGATGCCCCGGATATTGTGACCTTCAGCAAGAAAATGTTGACGGGAGGATTCTATCACAAGGACTCTATGAGGCCAGATAAGGTGGGCCTATCATGTGATGTAGCTTTGTAGTATTTGGAATTGATCCAGGGTTTTGCACAATAATAACATATGCAACAAGTGCATGTTGTATTGTGATGCAATACAGGAGTCCCCACCTGATAACAAAAAGTCCTTTCTTATAATATATCTCCTACTTACTAGATCGATATCTATACAAAGTTTGAAGTTGCTACGCTTTAGGTTTTGGACAATATGTCCCGAACAAAAATATAATGGTAAAAACAACCAAGGGCAATAACTCCAAAAGTGAGCGTGGCAGTTATGATTCTTGTAAATGACACTTCCTCCTTAATGAGATCTATAAGTGTACAAAGTAAGAAGTTGCTAGCACTAATTGCTTAGAAGATACGAGCAGACAAAGATGTAAGGGTAAAAACTACAAAGGGCAATAGCTCAAAAGAAGGGCGTAGCAAGTAACAATTCTTGTGTATGTAACTTCTCCTCAACGAGATCTATCAGTGTGCAAAGTTTGAAGTTGCTAGTACTTATGGTTTAGAAGATATGTTCCGGACAAAAATGTAAGGGTAAAAATAACAAAGGACAAAAACTCAAACAGTGGGGGGTAACAGAGTAGCACTTCTTGAAAATGATGCTTCTCCTCAATGAGATCTATCAGTGTACCATGTTTGAAGTTGCCAGCACTTATGATTTAAAAGATATGTTCTGGACAAGAATGTAAGGGTAAAAATCAAAGTACTGAAAGTACTGTTGGAAAGCAAATTTGCTGATTATGTCTAAAGGCCTTTCTAGTTGTTAGCAATATGAATTACACGGAGTTGGATAAAAGTAATTAATTGAATTTGATTCTTTAGAAAGTTACAAAATACAAATTATGAAAGGATAATGTCTGTTCCATATCAGCAAAATATACTGAACAAAAGAGAAAACTTTACGCTGCAAGATTTCTTGTTTCTGAAAAAGTATCGAACTAAAAGCCTGATTTTATTTTTACAATATTTCCATGGCATTCGGCAATCGTTTTGTCGAAGTTTCATTGCCTTGTCTCCTTAAATGTCAGAGTTACGGCCCTTAATGCATTTACAGCTAATTTCATCTAATGCCACATACGCGCGATAAACGATTCATTATTTTTACGGAATTGGTCATATCCAGGTTGCCAAAAAACCACAAAACATCTCTCTTATCACTTGTAGCAAGCTCTAAAATAAAGGTCTAATCTGTCAATTTTGTGTGAATTACCCCCCCTTTGACATAAACAAATAGGGAATTTAAAATGTCGAATTCTCCCAGCCGAAAACGACTATAAGGCATTCTAGCACTCTATATGTTCTCCTATACCCAATGTCATGTTCTGAAGTAGGTTTTCTTGTATAATAGACTAGTGCGACAGGTCACGGTTCATAAATCTATTTGATGTACAGGCCCGTAGGAACAGGGGGGGGGGGGGGGGGGGGGGGGTGGGGCTAGGGGAGGGGGGGGGGGGGCTAAGCCCCTCCAATGTTGGCCAAAAATGCCGAATTTTCTTGACTGTAAATCAAATAAAATAACCATCTTACCGGCTATCAACGAATTCATTCAATTTCGTAGTTTTTGTTCCACTTAAAACTTCTCTTTATCACTGTATA